>JARHVA010001074.1:2955000-3555000 GCA_037957365.1 Torreya grandis
AGTCAAGTCACAAAGACTTCCATTTATGAAACGACCCTTTCGAAGGGCAGGTGCCCTTCGAAAATATTGTAAGTGACCCCTGTTCCTTAAGAAAAGCCCTTCAAACTTGTGCAATTGGTCCTTCGAATAGCCGAGTGACTTTTTCGAACTTTGAAGATGTCATTTTTCCGAAGGGTAGTGTGAACCTTCCCAAAGGGGTACATACCCTTCAGGAATCCTGGAATGTACCTTTCCCTTTGTAAATTTCTCGGCTTTATTGCAAAGTACTCGGTTATTTGTAAATCCCTTGAAATCCCCTATCCCTTGACTGGAAAAACCCTGAGAAAATAAGCATATGCATGATGTTGCCTTTAACTCTGTGCTTCCAATGAATGTGAACAAGAGAAGTGGCCTTTGAACTTGTTGTAGGTGTCTTTCCCTCGAACGGACTGCATGCTCTATATGGTCGATGTAGGTCTTCACCCAACTGTTCTTAATACCTTTGTTGTGAGTACCCTTCATTCATGCTTTTAGACCACAGTTGACCAACTAAAAAGGGGATTAGACTGATGTAGGAAAGTTTAAAATAATAGGGGTAATAACTTGGCTTTGACAAGCCAAATTACTAACAGTTTCCTCTCAACAATTTTGTATAGTAAGTTTGGCTTAAGAAGCTTGTTGAAAGTATTTTTGGACTCGGGTATTTATTGTTTTCCAACTAACTCCAGCCCATGTTTAGTTAAGCTTAGATCAAGGCTAGAAGGTCAAATGCATTTATGTTTTTGAGCTAGAGGTTGCATTTATGAAGCATGGCTCAACATTCCTAATATTTGTCCAATTTATGTTGATATTTCTAATTTTTGACTTTGAAGCTGATGACATCATTATGACATCAGGTTTCCTAATATTTGTTGAAATTCTATTTTCAAAAATTAGATATTCTTTAATTCAACATGAATTTTTCACTTAAAAATTTAATTTGATTTGTTTGGTTAATCAATCCTGATTAGTCTTTTGGTCACTTCAAGAATTTGGATAAGTGCTCAATTGGTCGAAAACGTCAATTTGTTAGGTCACAATTTAACTGGAGATGAATCGGCAAGAAGTTATCATTGCATACAAGGTATTACCCCAAATTGGGATACCTTAACACGATTTAAGACATTTACATTCAATGCACAGACGAATTTGAACGTTTCAGTGATTTCTAGGCCTAACGTGCATTGTTTGCTAGAAATTGGTTTGATATCCGTTAGACACGGAACTGGGCAAAAAGGAGTGTCTACAAGAAGTGTCTACAGTAAACTCTTTATCAACATTCAAAGAATGAATCTTGTCAAGCTTGTCCAAAGAATCATGATCTATACAACTTTGCAAAATGGATAATTGCATCACTAAAGGATTTTGAGTCATTGAAATTGAACCACATCTCAACAAAAATAAAATAGGAATGCTTGTCTTGTGAATTTCAATGACTCTTTTCTGTAAGTAATTGGCCATATTTCCTCCTTGTTTCCAACTACTTGCAGATGATATAGCTACTATGCCAGGAAACAAAGCATAAATCTTGCCTTCCTGATTATTGAAACCAAAGATAAGAACATGGCCTACCTAAAAAGTGTGTATGCTTGCTTCAGCTGTTGCACAGATTCATTTTACTTTGAGGTATGCCTCTGTTACAAAATCTGGATTTATATCAGAAATTAATCCCGACCTTTAAACTTTCCTTCTTGAATGCAACTTTCTTGATTGTTGTTTTTTCATTTTGCACTAGAATAGAACTCAGGGAAGGCAGTGAGAAGATAAAAGTTCAAGATACACATGAAAACGACCATCAGAATTAAGCATACAAAATTGTAGTGGAACTGAAGATCTTATTTCACTTGCAATCAAGCACAAAGAGGAATACATGCATCTGCACCCATCATCGATACTCACCTCGCTAAAGCAGAGCCAGAAGTGCTATATGTTGTAGATAAAGCTGCAATCACCAAAGCACTTGTGCTTATCTGGATACCAGCTATTTGTAGCACTTCTCTATAACTGAAATCCTGTTTCAGCAATAAAGCATACAAGCTCATCACTAACAGAAAATACTGTGCACCTACCTAGGTATCAAGAAAAAATCATGTCCATTATTTGCCGAGGAAAAAGGGCACCGCACCCTAAGAGAAATCAGCAACAAACTCAAAGATAACAGTGCTGAAGCTACACAATATGCACAAGATGCCCCTTCCAACTTTACAGTCAAAAGGTACATAAAATAAGCGCTTGCAGCTGCCATTGAGCTAGTAATCACCAGAAAAAGCCACCTGGTTTTATCTCCATCAATTCCGAGCAGTGACTTCCTCCTTGATAGCTGCAGACCAAGAAATGCCACAACTCCATAGCCAGCCATACCAACTAAAGATAAAGGCAGCCCTAGCAAACATAAAACATAATACCATAAATGTTGATGATTAAAGCAGTATGTAGGTTTCTTTGAAATACTCCTATATGAAGAATTAAGGTATTGCCTATGAATATTTCCATACACATCATACAAGTTAGCTATATTAGAGATAAAAATGGACAAGTTCAGTGCAAGTGAGAACCAGCCAGACTTTCTACTCAATGTTGAAAAAGAAGCATGTTATTAAGAGATTGCATAGTGTTTAGGCATACAAATTTGACATGATATCCCACATCTGTTCGTAGCTAGTTCAATCGTTCCGAGAATTATTTCTAATTATTTTTCATATCATCATTGCATATTATGACTTGGATCTTCTACAGATTATGATTTAAGGAGGCTCAAATGTTAATTGGAACTTCAAGATCATGTTTGAATGCCAATATTGCCATAAATCAGGGAATTTCAACACGTTTAGCCAGTAATGCAACACAAACAATAGGTATCAAACAAATCAATACTCATAAGCACCTTGACTTTACAGACCTTGATAAATAAAGTAATGTTACCAAGGCAGAAAAAAGGAGTGGTTTGC
The DNA here is from genome assembly GCA_037957365.1 of Torreya grandis. Lineage (NCBI taxonomy): Eukaryota > Viridiplantae > Streptophyta > Pinopsida > Cupressales > Taxaceae > Torreya > Torreya grandis. The sequence continues at coordinate 2,957,967 of JARHVA010001074.1, forward strand.
ATGGTAAGCATTTAGTACAAAAAGATCAAAATCTGTAGTCCAAGAGATTAATCACCAAATCAGGAACCAATTAAAGTGCATATCCGAGTTTGGCATGAAATGGAATTGTAAAAGACGAAAAACAAAGTAATCAACAATTTTTATTGCTCAAGTGCCAATCTAAACAAACAAACTGATAAATCTGTATTATCATGGGGCTGTTCCAAAACATATGCGTAGTAAGGAACAATAATTGTGCCAAAATGAATTTAAGAATATGTGTAGTCAGTAGTTTCAAAGCTATGGCTAGAATCTTTTTAAAAATAGTTTCAACTCATAGGAATTAGAATTGATGCATTGATCTCTCTAGCTGCTTTTCTGATTTATAATTTGTACAGACACATAAGTTACGAAAGGCAAAAATGTCTAAAGTTTCAAAAACCTCAACTCTCCCTCCTCCTCCTTCTCTTTGTTAATAATAATCTGGCACCCAAGGGTGATCTGAGGGACAACACACCAAAACAAGGTTCTAATTTGTTATGAGCAGACATAGTTTGCATTGCTTTAAGAGCAATAATCAGAGTAGTATGAAAAGGTAAATGCACAGAAAAGTTAGGCAATAGAACAACATGCTAGAACTGTAACACAAGATTGTACAGTATCTACAAGTATTATACCCTTATCCGAGAGGTCAGATGTGTATCAACCAAGACTGGACTAACTAGCAGTCTTTTCAACAAATAGATAATATACATAGTTATACAAGTATGGGAGATGAAGGGACGGCTTAGCAGCTACAAGAAGTGCAACCAATTGCCTTACACCAGTTCATATTCTCTGTTTTGTTGTTTCCTGAAGATACCACAGAACAGGTGTGTTGAACAGCGCTAACACTATCAGAGTTGTGAGGTATCAGATAAGACGAATTAGGTTCTTTGGTTTTGACCACATGTGTTTCAGACAATGACAAATATAACGTTAAAGGAGACACTCGATTTGGAGGATTGCCATGATACGTTGAGACGATCCAAGTCCCAAATCCTCTTAGATCATTTGCGCCTCCCTTGAGAAGCAACAGTCCCCACCGCGCCAAGTTGAGAAAGAAGTTGTGGGTAGAATTTTGCAAACTTGAGTTTTGGGGTACCATTTCCCTTGATGAGGAACCTAACCAAGCTTGATGAGTGTGCATTCAACTTGAATGCTTTCTATGGTGCGGTTGACCAGCTGAAGTTTGCCATTGTGCCACCTTTGGTAACCGATGCAAAGGCCGAGTGATGGGAGAGAAACCAAAATTTGCCAACCTTAAGAAAACCCAAAGTTTTGTAAGGGTCTTTGCCATAGGCCACTCCTGAAATATGTGGATCTTTTACAGATCCACATGTACTCCATGTGCGTCAACAATATACCCAAGGTATCGTATCTCCTTGGCAAATGGGCATATCTCTATAACTGCATGCAATTTATGTTGCCACAGAGAGTTGAGCACTTGTTTAATGTGATCCAAATGTTCTTCCCACGTCTGTTGAAAACGAGCAAGTCATCCAAATAGACAACAACAAAAATGTGACGGGCTGTAAAATGTCATTCAAATGAATGTCATGGGAGCATTGGTCAAGCTAAAAGGCATTGCCAACTATTCAAACAAACCTTCCTTTGATTTAAATGCAGTTTTACAGACATCTGAAGGTTCAACAAGAATCTGATGATATCCTAATTTAAGATTTATCTTGGTGAAGAACTTTGCACCACGAAGTTGGCCCAGTAGGTCTTCTATTCTTGGAGGTGGATTGTGATTCTTCACCATAATCATGCTCAAAGCTCTGCAGTCAATGTACAAGCACAATCGGGTTGTCACTAGGTGAAGAGTTGGGTCTGATGTGTCCTTTATTCACAAGTGCTTGAATCTTCCATTTCATCTCTTCATTCTCCAAGAATGATTGACGATAAGAGGGATGCATTAGCAAGAGGCAATCCTAGTATTAGGTCGATAGTATGTGTTACCAAAAGGAGCTGTAGTGTTAGCTTGTACCACTAGGATGTCCTTTTTATGTTGAGGTATAACCATCGAGAGCACAAATTGCTTACTAAAACCTACCAACTTGCTGGTTGCTTGGTGCTATTGAGTGAAAGCTTAGACAATACTTTTGGTACATAGTATATATCGTCACCAACATCTATGACAACATTCCTAGGATTTGTTTCATAGATTTCATGGTATTGAGAGAAACCAAATACAAATTTCATACAGAAATTTTCCAACCTTGAGAAAACCCAAAGTTTTGTAAAGGTCTTTGGCATAGGCCACTCCTGAAATACCGAGTGGATCATTTACAGATCCACATGTACTCCATGTGCATCAACAATATACCCAAGATATTGTATTTTCTTGGCAAATGAGCAATCTCTCCATAGCTTCATACAATTTATGTTGCCACAGAGAGTTGAGTACTTGTTTAATGTGATCCAAGTGTTCTTCCCACGTCTGCTGAAAAGGAGTAAGTCATCCAAATAGACAACAACAAAAAAGTGATGGGCTGTAGAATGTCATTTATCGTTCAAATGAATGTCACAGGACCATTGGTCAAGCTAAAGGGCATAGCCAACTATTCAAACAAACATTCCTTTGCTTTAAATGCAGTTTTTCAAACATCTGAAGGTTCAACAAGAATCTGATTATATCCTAATTTATTATTTATCTTGGTGAAGAACTTTGCACCATGAAGTTGGCCTAGTAGGTCTTCTATCCTTGGAAGTGGATAGTGGTTCTTCACCATGATAATGTTCAAAGTTCTATAGTCAATGTACAAGCACAATTGTGTTGTCACTAGGTGAAGAGTTGGGTCTGATGTGTCCTTTAATTGCAAGTGCTTGAATCTTCAATTTCATCTCTTCATTCTCGATGAATGAACGACAATGAGAGGGATGCATTAGAAAGAGGTAGTCCTAGTATTAGGTCAATAGTATATGTTACCAAAAGGAGCTGTGGTGTCAGCTTGTAGCACTAGGATGTCCTTTTTATGTTGAGGTATAACCATCAAGAGCACAAATTTCTTACTAAAACCTACCAACTTGTTGGACAACTTGTTGGATTGCTTGGTGCTAATGAGTGAAAGCTTATAAAAAACTTTTGGTACACAGCATCTATTCTCACCAGCATCTATGACATCATTCCTAGAATTTGCTTCATAGATTTCATGGTATTGGTAAAGATACGATTGACTAGGCAAAACATCACATATCTCTAATGGAGTGACATCACAAAGGATTGCAACTTGAAAAGGCTTGCTTTTGTACACCAAGTCATGTTGATGGTTCTCACAACTTGAGCTGAACCATCCAACAACAACATTCCTAGAATTTTCTCCATAGATTCCATGGTATTGGTAAAGATTTGAATAACCAAGTAAAACATCACATATCTTTAATGGAAAGATGTCACGAAGAACTTCATCTTGAAAAGGCTTGATTTTATACACCAATTCACACTAATGCTTCTCAAAACTTAAGCTGAATCATCCAACGATCTATACTCAAGGAAGACACGGTAGTGGCATGTTCAATATCTAAACTACTTTAGGTGAAGTCAAGTTCTTTTGACTCCCATTGTCAACAATGAAGTGTACCAATTGTCCATTGACCTGCATTTGAGAATGGAAAAATCTTTCTGCTTCTTCTAGATCGAAATTGGAAGATGATGCTACTTGCACAGTTGCTGCCATAACACTCGTCTCGGAGCCCATGATCTACTTTCCTTTGTCCAAAGTCACTATAGTAGAACCTAATGCTTGTATATGTGCAAGTAAGGCCTTATAAGCATGGCATTTCGTGCTATAGTGACTGCTGGAATTATATACGCTGCACCACTTGCCAATCTTAAATTTCTTCTTTTGTTCTTCAAATGATGTGTTTTCCTTCTAGAAGTGATGTGGTGATCGTTTTCCTTCTTGTTTGGGATTTGACTTCATTCCAATTTTTAAGTTATTATTTTGACACTTGTCTACGGTTTTGCCAAATGATTTGGGGTCATCTTTCTTGGACTTGTGCTTACATTGTGCTTCTAGTTTGCATGCATACCTATAGGCTTCTCCTAAGAAAGGGATATGGATGAGATCCATGTCAGTTTGAATATATGATATGAGCCCTAGCCTATACTTCAAGATTATATTTTGCTCGATATCTTAAGACACTCAGCTTAGAAGTCAAGGTATGGAAGATATTAGTATATTATTTGAAAGATTGACCACATCCTTGGTACAATTGAGAAAACTTAATGAATTGATCATCATAGTTTCCAACAAGGTAATAAGTTTCTTTCAAGGTTTTAACAAACCCAGACTAGGTATATACAAGAGTAATATCATGCTCACAAACAATATACTAGTTTTCTTGTTATTTTTTCACAATTAAGGAAGTTGCAAAATGAAAAAGTGATATTTTTTGAGTTATAGAGGGAATTCATAGTGAAGTAGGAATCTACTAGACTAATCTAGTTACCAAAAGCATCAACATCTATCTTTCCATCAAAGATTGGAATAACCAGATTTACTTGTACCTTATACAATGTTTGGCCTCCAAACAATTTCTTGCTTGAGGATGAGAAGATTGTACCCGCTGCAAAAGTTGTCCAAAGTGATCAATCATGCCGTAGTTTTCCATAAAAAATGTTTTGCTAGATCATTGCTTTGTCAATACATGCATCCTCTATCATCTTCTAGTACGATGTCAGGTCCAACATCCCAATGTCGATTTGTCTGCCATTTGTTGGGGTCATTTCAAATGGCTAGGAAGGTAAGACGAAGGATCACAAGTTTTGAGACCGAACATCTTGTGAAACAAACCTTGTATGAGTGAGCATACAAATGCAAACACTGATTGAGATGAGAGACCAATGCTCTGATACCATTGATCCAGAGCCTAGGGGTTATTCAAAGGATAACACACTAAAACAGGGTTCTAATGAGTTTATTAGTGGAAACAATTTGTATTTGATTCACGTTGAGCCCGTGAGGTGCACAAAGGACAATCTACAACTAACTAAGCTAGACAAATTTGCTCAATCAGAGTTGCATATTATAGAACAAGCAATGAAATCTAATAAAAAAGATTCAAAATAACCATTACACATTTGGGAATATGTTTGATCAGAGTTGCTCTTCTTTTGCTATGAACAGAGAGAAGTGAAAATATATGATGGAAATGTAGAACTACAAATATCTTGTTTAACAAATCTTGAGAAGGATTGTAAAGGCATTAGGATGTTACAAAACTAGACTCCCATCTTCCTATCTTCCTAGCTATGCCATTTTAATGTAAGCAAGAATATATTAACATAGATTACATCATGCAGATTACAAGAACCATTTGTATACCCAATCGTTTCTTTTTCAATTACCGTCTTTTATCTTGGAAGATGAAGTGTTGATCTACTATTTGACATGGATTCTGAAGTAGAAAATGGTTTTTCATGTTGTGCACATGGAGCCCAAGAAGCCGAAGGTTCAATTCACAACATTATTCGCCAAAACCATGAATTTGTGGGCTACACAAAAAGGAGGTGTGCAAAGAGGGAAAGGTGTGCAAAGAAGAGGAAGTGCACAAAGAAGGGGAGGTGTGCAAAGAGGAAAAGAAGGTGCAGAAGGGAATGTGCGCAAAGGGGAAGTGGAGGTACGTAAGAAAGGGAAAGTGTGCAAAGAATAAGTGGAGGTGCCCAAAGAAGTGAAGATGGAATCTTGGTAATGACAAGGAGCTTCACAACAAAGGGAATAGTTATGCAACAAAGGAAAAGATTCACAACAAAAAGAATTTTGTTTGAACTTCGCACAAGATTTGCAAAGCTTGCGAATGCCTTGGAAAGCTTGGGAAATTTGCACAAAAGCCTTGGGAAGGCAAGAACTTGATCTGAGAGTGTTGGAAATTCTCTGATTATTCTGCCTTTATTGAAAAGCAATGGTCCCCATTGCGTGGGTGGCCAATTGCAGAAATTGCACTTGAAGCTATTGGAATGTATACCACATAGCTTGATCTACATACTACCCTATTTCACTACTTGAAACAACTTGTGGTTGTCATGTTGAGTGTGAGTATAGGTAGTGTCTATAAGTGCATCATGCTCTACTGGACTAAGATGTGTAGGATCTGCATCCAAAGAATGTTGGATGTTGTAAGTCTCAAGCAAAGAAGGTGCTTAAGGCTTGAGAAGCTCAACATTGAAGACTAGATACACACCCAAGTAATAAGGAAGGTCAGGAATGAAGGCGTTCTCACCAAGCATCTGCAAGATGTTGTAAGGGCCATAGCGTTGTGGCTTGATCTTGAAGTGAGGACTTTTAAACCGCTCTTTCTGAAAGTGAAGCCAGACCATTTCATCATGTCACTCCTTGTATTCTTGTTGTTGGAGAGCCAAGATCTGCTTGAAGTGGTGTTGCACTTGTTGAATATGCTTAAGGAAATTTTCCACTTTGTTTGACACCTTGGCCTTTGTGCTTGTCTTTGGAACAGTGGATGCGCGGAAGGTGTTGCAGGTTGAAACCCATTGCATGCTTGAATGGACTATGCTCGATGGAGTTGTGAATAGCCACATTGTAGGCACATTGGCTGAATGACAAGTTGTCATCTCAAGTGCGCAGATGAGAATTGTTGTACATTCTAAGTAATTGAGTGTGAAATTTGTAACATCAGTCTAGCCATTAGTCTAAAAATGAAAAGTTGTGGACCTATCCAATTGTGTGTCAAGCATCTCCAACAAAGCTTGCCAAAAATGACAATCCTGCAAAAGGAATTCAGCAACCTATTGTCCTTGAGAAAGAGCATTGACGATGTGTGCAAAATATGAATCTGTAATGTGGTAAGAGACCCAATTCACAATGTTGTGGCCTCTAGTGTTGAGCACTATGAGAAGTGAGGTGAGTGGAGACTTGTTGATGCAGGAACATCATAATGTAATCATTTGTAACTATGTAAATATGTCAAATGTTGACTTTAATAGGTTTAGGAGGTCTAGGGGGTGTGTCTATGGCAATTTGAATCTTCAAGAAACCCATAATTTGCTCAAAGTCTCTAGTTTTCCCTTTTCCCGCCAAAATGAGAAATTCAAAAATTTGAACTTGTTTTGAACTGTTTGAGAGGTTTTGGCATCCTTGGGGTCTAGTTACCTACTGTAATTGTTCTTTAACCTTTATCTCAACTGTAAATGTCTTCACTCCATCTCTTAACCCTCAATAAAGAGAATAGAATGTAGATGGAGGACTAAAATAAGCATGTTTCCTAATCTTAAGGTCAGTTGAGAACTCTTCGTTACATGAAATAATAAGAGGCTAAGTTTAGTCATGAGATAAGATTTGAACCAAGAAGAATAGGAGCCAAGAACGAAATGAGGAAGGGATAAATGATAAGTAGAGAAAGCTGGTGTCGTAGTTGAAGGTTGGGAGAAAGTAGAAAAGGTTGCAGGTCTGTATACAAAAGTTGAAAGACATTTAAACAAAGAAGTTTTATACTGTTCTTTATAGAATTTCAGACATCTTCCCATCTGTAAGTACTTGTTTTCAGTGTTTTCTCAATTGTTCTACATGATTTTATGGTGATATTGAAGTATACACAGGTCTGAACCCTGTATTTCCAAAATTTGACGGTTACAGTCAGGTAAAAAGAGATGCTTCCACATATTTCATGAATAGTAGGCCTGAAGAACACTTGTATGAGCAAGAGGGAGTTGTATAGGACTTAACCCAGGTGTAAGCAGCCCTTAATAGTATCTAAACCCTGATAAATCTTATTATTTGTGCTCTCGGCCTGTAGACTGCAAACTAGGGTTTTAACATACTAAAATGGTCATATCTTGCAAACGACTTATCCAAATACCTTGAAATTTTGAGGGTAGCTGCTAGAGGAGGACCTTTAACAGATAAAAGTGGTCTCAAGTCTTTGTGAGCCCTACAGCAAAAGATATAAGCGACTGAGTTTTTCAAACTGTGTGTGTAAAGCCTAAATCAGGGTTTTGATTTACTAAAATCACTATTTCAAGATAACGAACCAGCCAAAAGTCCTGAAAATTCGTGAGCATGTATATTTGGATGTTAGTTAAGCAATGAAAGTGGTTTCAAATCATTTGTTTGAATATAAAAAAAAGTTATCTCAAAAACTCAGTCTGTGTAGGAAGGGGAATTAACAATTGTTACTTGTCAACAATGAAGTGTACCAATTGTCCATGAATTGAACTATCTCAAAAAACGTGAGCCCCTGCTCACGGAGCTCCCATGAATTGAACTATCCTTTTTCTCAAATAAGCAGAATCTTTTTCATATAACCATTCATCCTCTTCAAACCCCTTTTCCTTTCCATCTTACCAAATACTCTTTATAATTTCTATTTCTAGTCTTCTTCATAATCTTTCCTATAATATTTTATCAATTTATTCTCTGCTCTGCTCTGGAATTTGATCAATCCAATCAGCAATGTTTGTAACATCTGCAGACTCTGTAGCAACACTATGGGTGCAGATCAGCAACATTGAAGATTGGTGAAATATCTATTCCTAGTAGAAGACGAACCTCATATGCAGTATCAGATAATTTTCGCAGAATTTTTTAGGGTCCAATTTTCTTGTATTTTAATTTATTTTAGGTCCCTGTGGGAAATCCCTCCTTCCCCAAAAATACCATAACTGAATCACCGATTGCAAATGAATCCTTTTCTCACAAGCCTTCTCCTTGTATTTTACAACATTCTTTTGAATTTGTTTTCGATTTCCTCATGCAATTGCCACGTCTAATCTATGAAGTCTTCAGCCCTTGCATTTTTTATGTCAGCAAACTCCTCTGTCAAATCTATGATACCTCTTGGAGATCTTCCATAGACAATATGGAATGAGCAAACACCAGTTGACCTGTTAACTGAATTATTGTATGTGAATTCTACCTAGGCAAGGACCAAATCCCACTGAGTAGGTATGTCTCCAATTAAATTTCTGAGTAGATTGCCAAGACTCCTATTGACTACCTCAGTTCGTCTATCAATTTGGGGACGATGGCAGAACTGAAATCCAATCTAATACCCAACCTTTCTCATAACATCCTCCAAAAATTACTCAAACTTAGTATCCCTGTCAGATGTAATACTTCTAGGCAAACCATGCAACCTTACAACATCTTGGAAAAATAATTTGGCAATATTTAATGCCTCATTGGTTTTCAAATGTGGTATGAAGTGAGCCATTTTGGAGAACCAGTCCACTACTGCAAAAATACTATAATTTCCCTTATAATTTCTTGGTGATCCCAATACAAAATCCAAACTAATATTTTCCCATGGTCCATCTCGAACAGGGAATGGCTTATACAACCATGTGTTCGTAGCAATGCCCTTTGCTAATTGATAGATTCTACATCTAGCAACAAACTTGTCTATGTTATGTTTCAGGGTAGGCCAACTAGCATACATATCTTAGATAAATCTATGTAAAATACACTGATAGTTATCATTCTCAAGGTAAGTCAAAATGTATGCTAAGTGCCTTGAGAATGATATCTATCAGTGTATTTTACATAGATTTATCCAAGATATGTATGCTAGTTATATAATTTCAATATATCATAAAACAATTCTCAAAAAAACTTATAATATTACAGATGTAGAAATAAGATTACGCTATTATAATAGCATATATAATTGTGCTATACATATAATTATTTTACCATACAAACCCTAATTACTTAATAATATGATTAATTTTTAAATATATAATCTTCATGGGGATCTATAAAAATTTCTCAAAAAACCTTATAATACTATGATGTAAAAATATACATAGAAACCCTATAATTATATAATTTTAATATATCATAAAAAAAATCTCAAAAAACCTTATAATACTATGGATGTAAAAATAAGATTGCATCATTATAATAGCATACATAATTGTACTATACATATAATTATTTTACCATACATATCATTATTTTACCAAATGTAAAAATTTCTTTAAAAACCCTAATTACTTTATATGATTATTTTATTTGTATTTATATGATTAAATTTTTTGAAACATCGCGTCTTTTTTTATTGTTTTTAATGTGTCAGCTGTAAACTCATTAAAAGTGGGTATAGGTTTTTTTTATTTTGTTGGATCTAAAAGAATTAAAAGTTGACATGCTCATGCCATTACACCTCCCAGCCCCCCAGATGCCACTAAAGAAACACCTATCAATGTAATAATATTTCTCTTTTTACTATAAAGGGGTTTTGTCCCTTCCAAAATGACCACTAAGACCCCCTCTTTCCACCGCTCCCCCTCCCATGAGGTTCTCCCTCATAGATTCTTGGGGTAAACTTATTTGCTGATTTTTTAAACAAAAATCATTCCTGAATAAAGACATCCTTACATACCTTAGCATCTTAACACACCTTCCAGATCTTAGAAAAATCAGGATCATCCTTGTATAAATATTTCAAGTACTCAAGACCAATTACCTCAACTTCCATAGTCCTCAACAACAATATCGGCCTGCTTGGTGCACGAGCTACTCTATTTGATTGTCCACACTTGTGCTTCAAAACAAAAGAGTGACTTTGTAGGTAATCAACCCACCTCATTTGTCTCTAGTTCAACTTTGTTTGGCTGTTTACATACTTTAATGCTTGATGATCCGTATAGAGAACAAACTCTTTAGGCAACAAGTAATGCCTCCATTTCTTCAATGCCTAAATGATGGCATTGAACTCTTGGTCATTAACAAAATACTTTTGATTTTCCTCATTTAATTTCTCACTAAAGAAGGCTATAGATTTGCTCTCTTGACTCAACACAGCTCTAATGGCCTTTCTACTAGTGTCACAATCCACTTGCAACACCTTTTCAAAATCAGGTGGTGCCAATACAGGTTGTTTTATCACTTTCTTCTTCAAAAGCTGAAAACTTCTCTCTGCTTTTGCTGTCCATAGTGCACAAATTCCACTAAAATGTCTTATGAATTTTCTATAAAAACTAGCAAATCCATGAAAAAGCACTTTTGGGTGTAAGCCACTCCCAAATTGTAGTAACCTTTGTAGGATCCATCTTTAACCCTTCTCTAGATACCAAAAAACCCAAATATATCAATTCTTCCTTAAAAAATGAGCATTTCTTTAGATTTATCAGCAGCTTCTCCTCTTTGAAATTTTCCAAAACTTGTCTCAAATGTTGCAGATGTTCTTCCTTAGTTTTGCTAAACATCAATATATCGTCAAGATAAACCACTTTCATCGATCGTCGTCATCAACTTCTACCTCCCATCACATCAAACATTAGGTTTCATGTAATGTCCCCTTTCTAACATTCATAGCATGATGTTGTTGTTAGCCTATTTCCCTATGGTCCCGTAGGCTAACCAGGGCATTAAAGGGACTTAGAGGCCATTTGGCCTAAACAGTTTCAGTTGCATATCTTTTTGAGGGATTTTGAGGCGGTTTGGGGCATACTTATTATTTATGGCTACAACTGTGCAAAATCCTCTTGGGTGAGTTTGGAGGTCAAACAAATGATGAGACCAGTTGTTTTATGTGTGATAACATGAACATGATGATCCAAGTCCCAAGAGTCATTAATAACCAGAGTTTTATGGAGAATCAACTCAAGAAGGTCAATTAAGCCTAATTAGGCCTAGAAGCCCTGTTTTGGCAAAAGTGAAGTTTGAGTGTAAAGAAAGGTTTGTAACCTCTAGGAAGAGTTGTTTTACATTGATTGTGATATAAAGGAGTGGGAAAAACTATGTGGATTATTGTTTGAAACCCAATTCATAAAAAGAGTTTTATGGCCTAGTTATGGGTCTAGTAGCCTTTTTAAGGTATTACCTCTTAAGAGTTCTCAAGAATGAGTAAGCCCTTGAATTGAGTTGTATTACATCTAATTAGTCATGAAGAAGCCTTGTGTAGCCTTAATGGTCATTATTGAATCCAAGTTCCTTTCAAGAACGAGCCTAGAATGTTCCAAGAAGACTTGCATAAGAGCTTGTTTGGTATGTTGATGAAGTATAGAACCTAAGGAAGAGGTGTATTGATGTATTGAGGGTAAGACAAAGGTCTAAAGGCTTGTGTTTTCAGTTACTTAAGAGAAACAAGCATAGTGAGAGGGTTGGAAACCTAGTGAGGGGGTAAAGTAGTCTATTTTTGAAGATTTCAATGTGTTTTTAAAGAACTATTAACCTCTATACCTCAGTTTACAGCTAACTAATCAGTTGCAGGTCTATGAACAAGGTCTAAGAGGCAGAAGTTTGTAAAGATCAGCGTAAAGGAAGGTCTTAGATCAGTATACAAATGAAGAATGTCTATCAAGAACCTTGTGGAGCATTGAGAGTCACGATGGAGTGAATAGACTCTTTGGAGAAGGTAGCAGATCTAGTCAAGAGAAACTTAGTGTAAGGTAAGAAAACCCTCATAAGCCTACTTACATCAGATTGGAATCATTATTATGAAGGTTTTAACAAATTTTGTAGGTTCAAATAGTAGTTAAGAGATTAAATTACATGCAAGAAGACCTAGAAAACTTAGTGTAAGAGACCTAGAAGAGGTCTACTTACACCAGAGTGGTATCAAAGCATAGAAGCTCTTTCAGGAGAAGTGAAAGTTAAGAAGATTGAGAAAGAAGCCCTAAAAATTGAGAGAGTTCAGCCCTGAAGGAAGGATAAGTTTGTGAAAAGCAGCTCATAGAAGCTTGAGGAAAAAGAGTTCATTGAAACTGAAGAGGAAGAGGTAGTTCCAAGGTGAAATAGACTTGGAAGATAATACCAAAAAGCCAGACAGAAGAGGAAGAAGCCTAGGGTTGAGGTATCAAGAGGTGGCAAAATGAAAAAGACTTGCTAGATAGAGAAAAGTGAAAAAAAGAGTTGAGGAAAAGCACATTGAGGCTAAGAGAAAGGGAAGACAAGGGCAAGAAAATAAAGGGCTTGGTTGAAAAATAAAGTTGCATGAAGAAGAGGGAGTACACAATGACAAAAGAGATGATTAATGCAGAGAGCGCTAAGTTCAAAAAGAGGATGGCAATGTTGAAGTTTCTAATGTTGAGTATAGAAGAAAACATGAACCAAGGATTTGGCATAGAGATAAGAAATAGAGTCAAGTGGTCTATAAAGTTACTTATGGAGAAGAGAAGAGGGATTCTCATGAAAGACAAGAGAAAGAAAAAAAAGTGTTGCAATGAAAGCAACTCAAGAAAAAGGTAGAGAAGTTCAAGTGTGAAGAGCTTAAGATGAATATGCAAATTAGTAAGCAAGAAGAAGATGATCAGCACCTTAAGAAAGATGAGATGAAAATCAGTATTTGTTATCCTGAAGAAGAAAAGGTGGTGTTGGAGAAAGATGCATGTCAAGGGCCACATTGCCTCAATTTTTTATTTCTGATGTTGCTTTTGATTGTGTGTGTGCAAGAATACAAGTTGATGAAATGAAAGCATTAGAAAGTGCCTTGAATAATGAAGCATTTAGGCCATTGAGCATGCTCATTGAAAGAAGAGATGAAGCACTTAAGGGAATGCTTGTGAAAGCTGATATCCAGTATGAAGAAGTGTCTAATTTGACACCTGATTAAGATAATTTCAAAGATAAGGTCATGGTACAGCCCATAGTGCCTAATGAAGAAGGAAAAAGCATATTTCAAGAAAATAAGTGTTTGAAAGTACTTGATGGAGACGGAAAAGATGAAAGCAATGAAGAAGAAGCTCATAAAAGAGCTCAAAATCAATCCATGCAGCTGAATAAAGAATGGAGCAGACTTGAAGAGTACTTGAAGGAAGAAATGTCCATGACACAAGATGTCAAATCTGATTATTTGTTTATCTATGAGAGTGTAGAGCAACTAAAGCCTAAGACGAAAGCACTAGAACATGCTTAGAATAGAGGAGCAGTGGATCATGATGAAGAGACACTTGATGAGACCCAAAGGTCTCCATATTTTACATCTGATACTTATTTGAGTTGTGTATATGCAGGGTCATTAGTTGAGGAGCTGAGAATCATTGAGAGAGAAAATCTTGAGGGAGCTCAAGTAAAGAGTATTCAAGTTGCAAGAATAGACATCCCTCATTTGGAGGATAAAGCCACAAAGAAGAAGATGGAAGACAAGTGCAATCCAGAAGAGAAGATTGAAGAAAAAGAGAAGAGTACAGCAAAGGAAAGAAGAAATGTGCAGGTACAATACAATTGGAAGAGATGGAAGAAGAAATCAAAACTCCATTTGAACAGGAGCTCAAAATTTCCCCCTTGGGGAGTATGATGCAGAAGCATCATGATGTAATCATTTGTAACTATGTAAATATGTCAAATGTTGACTTTGATAGGTTTAGGAGGTCTGGGGGGTGTGTCTATGGCAATTTGAGTCTTCAAAAAATCCATAATTTGCTCTAAGTCTCTAGTTTTCCCTTTTCCCACCAAAATGAAAAATTCATAAATTTGAACTTGTTTTGAACCGTTTGAGTGGTTTTGGCATCCTTGGGGTCTAGTTACCTACTTTAATTGTTCTTTAACCTTTATCTCAGTTGTAAATGTCTTCACTCCATCTCTTAACCCTTGATAAAGAGAATCCAACGTACATGGAGGACTAAAATAAGCATGTTTCCTAAATCTTAAGGTCAATTGAGAACTCTTAATTGCATGAAATAATAAGAGCCTAAGTTTAGTCATGAGATAAGCTTTGAACCAAGAAGAATAGGAGCCAAGAACGCAATGAAGAAGGGATAAATGATAAGCAGAGAAAGATGGTGTGGTAGTAGGAGATCTCTAGGTATGTATGAAGGGTGGGAAGAAGTAGAAAAGGTTGCAGGGTTGTATACAAAAGTTGAAAGACATTTAAATAAAGAAGTTTTATTATGTTCTTTACAGAATTTCGGACATTCCCATCTTTAAGTACTTATTTTCAGTGCTTTTCAATTGTTCTACATGCTTTTATGGTGATATTGAAGTATACACATCCGAGCTAAAATATCCCTTTCAGGATAAAATAAAAATTCTGATTTTTATTGCCCTTAATTCTGAAAATTCATTCAGATACCAAAACAATACATGCAATACAGAAAACCAACAACTCACATGTGTTCTCTTTATTTCAGTCAATTGCATACATGGAAAACTTTCTAAAAACAATTATGGAAAATACAAATAGCATAATAAAATCAGAATATGAGTTTTCCCTGAATTTTCCAACAAACCCTAACTTGGAACAACATAAAGGTGGAATCTTTCCTTGAAACCCTAGCTGAAAATGTCCTAGAATAGTACGGCAACGTCAAAAGGTAGAAAGATTGGATTTTCCTGAAAACCTATCTGAAAATAACACTTGAATAGTATCGCAGAAATAAACCCTAGTTGTAATAGTACGGCGGCCTTCAAAATGGTAAGGCGGCCTTTAAAAACCAACAACCAACTTAGCAAGGTCAAACCCTAACACATAAAAATCAATGCCCAAGTACGTCAATGAATAGTGATGTGAATAGTGACAATGTGAATAGTGATGTCAAGCTGAAATGTCATTGCACGAGGATATTTTCATAATTTTCGTAACTATTACAGCCCCATACACAACCATAAATCAACCTTTCCGCTCCTGTGTGATGGATTTCCTTTGAATCTGAAAGCTCTGGTGTAATCCTTGAATGTAATTACCAAATAGGTTTGAGGGTTTTCGTCTCCAAGCCTATGCACATAAGGGTTTCCGTCCTCTGTGTTAAATGTTGAAGTTGCTGCCCCAAATTTGCAAAACAAGGGTTTTGTAAAAGTGTTCAATTGAATGACTGTACTTTTCCTTCTTTTCACCTTCCTATAATTACCTTTTCACTTAAAAACCCTAAAAGCAATTTAAAATTATTTTTAATTCTCATTTCCACTTTTGCTCCAAAAGTAATTAATAATTACTTTTATTTTTTTATTTTCCACTTAGGCTTATAATTAATACACACTTTTGGCCCCATTCAATTAATAATAATATTTTAGATGTCCCCTTTTAAGTTGCGAATTAAAAGTACGCTCGGGACCATTAAAGCATTATTATTAAGTTATTTCCCTTTTATTAATTTCCCCTTAGCCTACGGGAAATTAAAAAAATAAGCTTTGGTCCTCGATTTAGTTAATTTGAAAAGAGTAACATTATATGAACCCGATATTTCCAAAATCTGAGTGTTACAGCAGGGTAAAAAGAGATGCTTCCACATATTTTCATGAATAGTAGGCCTCAAGAACACTTGTATGAGCAAGAGGGAGTTGTATAGGACTTAACCCAGGTGGAAGCAACCTTTGAAAGTCCCTAAACCCTGAGAAATCTTATTATTTGTGCTCTCAGCCTGTAGACTGCAAACTAGGGTTTTAACATACTAAAATGGCCATAACTTGCAAACGACTTATCCAAATACCTTGAAATTTTGAGGATAACTGCTAGAGGAGGTTCTTTAACAGATAAAAGTGGTCTCAAGTCTTTGTGAGCCCTACAACAAAAGATATAAGCGACTGAGTTTTTAAGGCTATATGTGTTAAGCCTAAATCAGGGTTTTGATTCACTAAAATCACTATTTCAAGACAACGAACCAGCCAAAAGTCTTGAAAATTTGTGAGCATGTGTGTTTGGATGTTAGTTAAGCAATGAAAATGGTTTCAAATCATTTGGTTGAGTATAGAAGAAGTTTCTGAAAAAACTCAGACTGGGTAGGAAGGGAAATTAAGCCTACAACCCTGCAAAATCCTCTTAGGTGAATTTGCAGGTCAAACAAATGATGAAACCAGTTGCATTATGTGCGATAACCATACTTACCAAGTTCGGAAATCCAGATTGGTTCGGGAGGGTAAAAAAATCCGAAAATCTGGAATCTTTGAAAAGGTTTGTAAAAATCCAATCCAGAATATATATACATATATGTGTGAGGATAGTTTTATAAATATGTAAAATTGACAAATACAATAAAAAACATTAATGAAGCAAATATAAAATGTTAATATTATATAATGTTTATGGGTGTTTTTCCACATAAAACTTTTTAAAAAAAAGGGCCAACCCAAACAAATTTATCCGAGCCGACATAAAAATCCGGATCCAGCCGGATTTTGTGTAGATCTGACCGGATTTGGTAACTATGGTGATAACATGAAACATGATGATCCAAGTCCCAAGAGTCATTAATAACCAAAGTTTTATAAAGAATCAACTCAAGAAGGTCATATTAGGCCTAGTAGTTTTGTTTTGGCAAAAGTGAAGTTTGGGTGTAAAGAAAGGTTTGTAACCTCTAGGAAGAGTTGTTTTACATTGATTGTGATATAAGGGAATGAGAGAAACCATGTGGATGATTGTTTGAACCCCAATCCATAAAAACAGTCTTAAGGCCTAGTTATCGCTCTAGTAGCCTTTTCAAGGTATTATGCTCGAGAGTTCCCAAGAATGAGTAAGCCCTTGAATTCAGTTGCATTACATCAAATCAGTCATGAAGAAGACCTGTGTAGCCTTAATGGTCATTATTAAATCCCAATTCCTTTCAAGATTAAGAGCAGGTTGTTCCAAGAAGACTTGCATAAGAGTTTGTTTGGTATGTTGATGAAGTATAGAACCTAAGAAAGAGGTGTATTAATGTATTGAGAGTAAGACAAAGGTCTAAAGGTCTGTGTTTTAAGTTACTTAAAAGAAACAAGCATAGTGAGAGGGTTGGAAACCTGGTGAGGGGGTAAAGTAGTCTATTTTTGAAGATTTCAATGTGTTTTTAAAGAACTATTAACCTCTATCCCTTAGTTTACAGCTAATTGATCGGTTCTAGGTCTATGAACAAGGTCTAAGAGGCAGAATTTTGTAAAGATCACGGTAAAGGAAGGTCTTAGATCAGTATACAAATGAAGGATGTCTATCAAGAACCTTGTGGAGCATTGAGAATCACAATGGAGTGAATAGACTCTTTGGAGAAGGTAGCAGATCTAGTCAAGAGAAACTTGGTGTAAGGTACAAAGATCCTTGTAAGCCTACTTACATCATATTGGAATCATTATTGTGAAGGTTTTAACAAGTTTTGCAGGTTCAAATAGTAGTCAAGAGACTAAATTACATGCAAGAAGACCTAGTGTAAGAGACCTAGAAGAGGTCTACTTACATCATTTGTTCAGAGAGTTAATTGTTTTGTTGTCTTTGCCTTTCTTATGTTTGACCACCAGATGGAAATATTGTGGGTAAGTCATCCAGTTCATATGCCTAACATCATCCCACTTGCTTTGGGTGTGCAGAAATTGAAGAGGCTTGTGATCTAAATGAATGATAGTTTCCTTGAGGAGAGAGCAACGCCATTGTTTCATAGCTTGGATGATTGCATAAGGCTCTTCTCAAATGGAGAGTATCTCTGAAAAGTGTCACTAAATGTCTCTAAATGGTATGCAACTAGCTTGCTTTGGGTGTGCAAAAATTGAGGAGTGTGATCTGAATGAAGCGAAGGAAGCATTATTTAAGGCGGTTTTCAGCTAAACCGTAGCGGTTTTGAGCCAAAAAAAACTAAATACCTTATATACGGCGCTTATTCTTTTTTTGTTTACTTGTTTGGGGCTGAATTGACACCGCCAAGGAGGAAAGTTGAGATCTAACTCACCATATTCCAGCTTCATGTTCAGAATGTAAGTAGGACATTTTAACTTGACGCCTTTGTATGTACAGAACTCAGCTTGAAAATCTACACCCCCAGTTTGCCAATAGATGGTCTTTGGACGCCAAGGGGCTGTTTTCTTTATTTCATATTATTTGAACTCTTTTTTTTCCACATCCAGGACACCTCAGCTGAAATCTTCACGCCTCAAGTCCCCTTCCTCTCAGAAAGATGTCGGCAGTCTCAACATAACTCAGATATCCTTTGCATAAACGAAGCCTCCAGCGGATGCGCCTTAATCTTGAACAGCAATCCAAGAATCTTCTTCTATATATATAGATATGTGTATGTTTTTTTTATCTATATATACAGCACAGAAAAATATATCAGAGAAGCTACAAAATAATCTAACCCGATTTGATGCAGGGTAGTGCCTGGATGGCTTCTTCTCTGCTGCTTCTCTACTTCTCTACTGCTACCAATCTTGTGGAGCAACAGTCTTGGTGTGGACAGGGGTCTGGCCCGGGAGGAGGCAGGAAGCACTCTGGCTTCTTTTGCTGCTCAAACCTTTCCACTGCATCTCCAGATCCTCCTGAATTTTTCCAGCACCTCTTTTTCACAGGCTTAGAGTCCCAGTGATCTGATACCAAATATTGACAGAATACCAAATTGAATTATATTATCATTGGAATTCTAATCATTACATTGACAAATGATGGCAGCTATTCCAATAGGAATTGAACTGCCTTATCTCATCCATAAGCGAAGGATGGAGATAACAAAATATGCAAATAAAGTAAATTATCTCTATACTACTCCTACGGGAAACACCAGGTCATATCAACCCACAAATGGTGGGATAGAGACAACTAGACAAGATCAACTAAGCATGTAACTAAAATCACAATTTATTTTTAATCCACATATGGTGAATTAAGCTTTTATCCTAACACTAGCCAGTTACAGTTCAGTTGTACAAGTGGATCAGATCATGCTCATGAAGATAAAGCATGCCAGAAACCCAACAAAACCTTTGTATGGCCATATTTTCCACCCTTGCTAAGTACACCAACTGCAACATGACAACTCTAGTCAGAAAATTTGAATGCTGATTATAGTTCACTTGCAGATGTAGATCAGAGCATTTTCGTAAAGTGAAGCACGGCATAAAACAAGCTATCTTCCTTGAGTTCAATTTAACAAAAATATTCGTCGCTTGATTTCTCAGCTTGGCACAAAGGGGACTATTGCTTCTCAAGAAGGGGCATCAGAATCAGGTGGTAGCTCGAATCATAAAGGATTAGTTAATTGTGCCCACTCAACACCATTGCCAACACCACTTGTGACACCAAACACACTAGCGGCAACACTTGGTGGTGCCAAGATTCTGTCACAGTGGAAGACGAACAGTTCAACCATTGATTGTGGCGGCAAGATATTGTATTTATATGTGATATATGAGTCGGTATGGGTTCAACCTTGAATCCTAAGAGTTGTATTGTACATTTCCTTCATGGTTCACATATATTTGAATAGATTGTTTTATAGAACTACTCAGTTGTGGGATTTTGAGTAATGATTATGTCTTTTGTTCCTCTATGTTTTAGCATTAATCTTTTTGCATACTTGAATAAATTGATAATACTATTCTCTTTTCTTATGCATTTGATTGTTGTTCATAAGTAGCAGTACAAACTGCTCCGCCCTATGACAAATTAGATTAATGCAATTGAGTGTGCCGTCCCCCAGATTGCTCATGGGATTCAAACCAACTAGGGATGCAAGTAATGACTCGTATCCTCTCTTAATAAATTGTAGTAGAGCTTTATAAAAGAGATTGTCATGGGTAAATTTTAACTACCAAATAAAGCCAATTACTTCATTCCTTGTCAATCTTTTATCAAAGAAAAAATGCAGGATTCTAGACCGTAGAAGTAATCATGATTCACAAAATAAATCCGTAGAGAATATACCCAAGCATTCAAAATGGGTGAAGAAAGAAATTATCCAAACATGAATCTTATGAAGCTTTTACCTAGCTTATCAAGCCATCACACCTACATACCAAAGATTTGGGGGGGGCTTGCACCTAGTGCTGCGTACCCCTGCACTAGCACACCCACGTAACCTTGGGATAAATAAAAGTCATACTTTAAAAATAATAAAAAACAAGGTAACCGTACCAAATATGTTAGGGAAATTTTTAAGGGATGGAAATTTTTAAACAGGTGTAGGATAGTTGGTGAATATTTAAGGGAAAAAACATTAAATTTACTACTTATAATTACAAACCCTGGTGGCCTAGCTGGTCATGATCTAGTGGCAAAGCAGAACTATTGCCATAATAATGACTGAGGTTCAAGCATTGCGGGTGATGCTCCCCTGTTAATGTGGGTTGGGTATAAGTCCCAGGTGAATTTGGTCTACCTCAATGATGGCAAGTTAGTGTTACAAGTTGCCTAGCACTCAAGCCTTGCTGGTCATGTCTCCCATATTAATGCAGGCCACGACTGGACAAGATTGGGTATAAGTACTGGGAAATTTTGATAAAGTTCAATGATGGAAGAGAGTGTTCCTACCTCAATGATGGCAAGTTAGTGTTACAAGTTGCCTAGCACTCAAGCCTTGCTGGTCATGTCTCCCATATTAATGCAGGCCACGACTGGACAAGATTGGGTATAAGTACTGGGAAAATTTGATAAAGTTCAATGATGGAAGAGAGTGTTCCTACACACACACACACACATCGTGAATCTAATAAGTTTTAATAGAGAAAATTAACAATTAACTAACGTTTTTGTAATTTTGACAGATTTTGGAACTTGAAATTAGTCAGTGCTCTTTCATACTTTTAAGATATTTTGATTTAACCCCGACTCCAGTCTTCAGACATACCTGGTACTCATAAGCTTTCCATATCAATAAATAAAGAAATAATTTCAGATTAACCAGTCTAACTTTTGAAAATTGAAATTTTAACCAGAAATAGCCCATAAAATTTTGCTTGGAAATAAAAACTTACCAAAAACAGAGGCATAGCTGCTGTTTAGGACATCTCCACAACTTCCGCCTTCCATGGGGCAATACACATCGCTGCCTATCACTTTCATATAAGTCAAGTACGATGTTTCTATAAGCCCTAATACCGCAAGCCCTGCACCCCATCCATACCATGAATTCACATCACCATTCTCCTCCATATTATTTTGCAGTTTATTTGCAGCATCGGACTCTCCAGGCTTTTCAGTAGACAATTGTGCAGCCTTTGCTTCTGTGCTTCCATCTCTAAGTGGCTTTCCGGCATATACGACCAAATTTTTGAATCGGGGCAGCCTCTGCACCAATGATTTACACATATAACTCAAACTTAGCAATGAAAATCATGTATATTTAGGAACCTAAATTCAGAATATATTTCAATTTGCATTAGTTTGGGCCTGAACTACAGTCTAACTCAAATATTAAAGTTTTAAGGTTTCCGCATGTCAGCCTTTGTTAAACAATTTTCGGTAGTGGCTATGTACAATTTTTTAATGGAAAGACATTTTGAGTTGCAACTTCTTAACCCATCATCAGGCGAAACGCCTTGCTCTTAGAAGCTACATAAAAGCATTTCCGAAAATTGTACTAGTAATTCAAATATGTAAATGCTTGGTCCTCCGTTCCATAATAAATTTAGTATGTGTCAGAAATATGTTTTTTTTTTTTTTTTTTGACTGAAAGAAAAACAACCTGATCCTTCTGAAACGTTTATCATCCGTTCGTCTCGGTGCACGAAGTATGGATTTATAGGCATATAACACGCATTTTAGCAATTTTAGTATTACTAATTTAAGTGGATCAGCAAGGCTTTTCCAATCTTGGTCACAAGGTCAAAACCTAAAGGATAGAGAAATTTTGCGCCACAAGGCAATTACAGAAGATGAAATGAAGAAAGGGAATGGGACCGACCATCCGAGATAGCCGTAGCCAGCCCTTCTCCATATACAAAATTTGAAAAATTTTAAAAATACAACAATATATTATTTTTCCAGAACCAGGGATATAGGGGAAAAATAGATCCAAAATAGGCTATGAATGAGCATAAAGGCAAACTTAAACTTGACAATCAAAAATAAATGAGAAGCGTTCAGACGCCTTTACTTACCGCGATGGATAGATAACCAGAGCTAATGCTTTCTGAGACAGCGCTAAATTTGATATGTTTTTCAATTCGGAAATAATTGGGTCTAGAAGAAAATTTGAATTCAGGTCCCAAATGGAAAACTCCTGCGGCTGTGGGAAAGGGAATTGCATATCCTACAGCCATTAATGAAGAGAGTTCAGAGTCGCGAGGGCTCGCGGCTTAAACGGGAACATTTGTGCATTTTATTACGACTGTGGATATTAGGTAGCGGTCCCATGCTGGGGGCTACTGCCTCTGTTTAAAAAAATTAATATGCCAAAGGCATTACATGGGAAGATTTAATTATATAGAATGTTGGGTAATAAACATATAACGAATTTATAGAGTTGAATATATATACATTTAAATGAGTGAGTTTTTTTTGGTTAAGTAGTTACGAAGAAGAGATCTACATTCTTAAGATCATTTAAGGTATAATTTCAGTTTTAATCGTTTGATTTTTCGTGTTAGGTATTTAGAGAGATTTACGTTTTAGTAGATAGATATAAGCAACCATCATCCTCACTAGTCCAACTACAACTTTTCGAAACTTATAAATTTGGCATGGGCAGTTCATAATCATGAAAATGCATTATTTTGACTTCAAAAAAAAATTCCTTATAAGCGACTCTTTATAAAACGACTTCCTCGTCTAGATAAGTTGTGAGTAGAAAAAAAAAAATCTCCCTGTTTAAAATTTCCTCTCTTCTTTTATTATATGGCATATTTATATATGAAAATAATATTTTACATTCCTACTATTTTAATAAAATAATTTATGGGACCACTTGCATAGGACGCTTAACTTTCTTAGCGATCCCTAGAGAGAAAATTTAGGAAGTGCATGAGACTATACATAGCAATACTCTTATAATTTATTAGCAGCACCTCTTGGAAGACAATTAGCTAGCCTTGAGCATGGGACCACTAAGCTAGACAACCAAGTGTGAGTTAATGAGATTATGGTGGAATTAGTGGTGACGGATAGAAGGGTCAAAGGGACCTAAAAGCACATGAGATCAGGGGCATAGTGGTATGCTCTTATTCAAACCCAAGAAGCACATAAAAATATAGGAGAAACAAGGTAAATTATGGAGAAGAGAGAAAACAATTTTCAATATTAGTTAATTAGCCACTAATTAATCCATACATACAAAATTAAAACATAAATAAATAAATATACACATCATAAATATTAATTAATTAGCCACTAATTAACTAATTAATCAATATGAGTTAATTAGCTACTAATTAATCCATACAAAATCTAAACGTAAATAAATAAATATACACATGGTAATTAATCAATATTAGTTAATTAGCCACTAATTAATCCATACATACAAAATTAAAACATAAATAAATATACACATCATCAACCCACTTTAACTAACTCATTAATTCATCTAGCCACCTCATTCACCTCTTCAACCCCACACATTTACTAATTCAACACCTCATTTAAACCATTCAACCCAGTCAACCAAGTCATCAACCAACTTTCTTATCCACCTTACCAATTTCTTCAACTTCCTCAACCAACTCATAAATTCCCAACTCTCTCATTACTGTGTTGACCGTAGACTAAATATCCACCATCCAAAAAAGAAAATATTAAATAAATATGTATTTATCATATCCATCCATCCTCCATCCACGAAATATATAAATTGATCATTCCTCCTCCATTTTCAAAAAAATATTTTGAAACTAAAAAGTTCATTTGAATTTGAGATCATCATAATTAATTAATCAATCAGGAAAAATGTTGCTAAAATTCTTACATAGAACTCCATTGAGCAACCACAATCCAAATATCAAGAACGCATCTATTCAATGAAGGAGAAGTCTTCATTTGATAATTGAGGTAATGTTTTGTTTTATTTATTTCATTGCTCAATTGGAGGGTATGTTAAATTAGAGTAGAGATTTAGATTGTCTTAAGTCTTTGTTCACAAGCTCCAATTTATTCATAGTACATTTTGGCTCGTCCAGTGTGACACTTTCTCCCTTTCATTTCTAACATTTTTTTCACTTGTTTGCAGAAGTGTTTCAATTTTCCGGTTGTTAATCTATTTTAGCATAGTTTTGGTTCAAGTTGTTAGTTGTTTGAGTTGAAATCAAACTATTTATTGTCATTTTTACCTTTCATTTGTCATTCACTATCACACGATATTTTTGCATTGTTAAAAGGTGTTTTCATCTTCAAGAATGGTGATTACATGTTGATCTTCAGTGTTTGAATATTTTTATGTTTGTGTTCCATGTAGTGTTGTTAAATGGCATTTACATCCTGATAAACAATATTTTTGTTTTGCTAAATAATGTTTCCACAACTAAATTTGGCATTTTTGAACTTCAACATTTACAAACTGAAGAACAATGTTTGCACACAAAGGATTGACATTTGCACATTGAGGAACAACATTTGTGCACTGAAGAATGAAATTTGAGCACTGAAGAATGATGTTTGTGTCAGATTACTCTAATATCTTTGAACGTCATAGATTCCATGAAAACCATAGGATTAGGTGATAGCAAGATTGTCACAACAAAAATTACATCAAATGCATCAAAAACTTTATTAACTGATTAAAATATTAACCAAAAAGTACAAAGGAGGTTCATTATATTGTGAGATATTAGGTCACTAAAAAGGTAACAATTCAACTCACTATTAGAAAAAACACATTAAGTGTATTTCCCCTGATGATCTTAACAACCCTAAGCAAACCGACTAACAATTATGTATGTAAAACTAAAAGTGAGAAAAAACCTACACTAACACCCCCTAAGCATAACTCAGGTGAGTAGAAGAATTGGGTCCCAACAATGAGGCTTGATGAGGAATCCAAAAACAATGCAACTCCCTTAAAGTGAAAAAAAAAGACAAAACTTGTAGGACAAAACTCCTCTCCAAAAAGAGAACAAATTAGAGATAGTGCATACTCTAAGGATGCCAGGCACAACCAAAAATACATCCACAAGTGAGAGCAACAAAGTACATTGAGAGAAGAGCTAAGAAGTCTCCATAAAAGATGTTAAAGCTACCTACAGTAGAGTTCATAGAATGAAGAATGTCACTGATGAGATTCTCTGCCTAAAGACTAAACAAGCTCCATCTACATCAAACAATGTTTCTTTCATTTGCCAAAGGAAGAACACTAATGGTGTACTAGAAGTTTGCCCATTCCACAATGGAAGATGAAGGCAATAGTATAAATAACTCTAAGTAGGGTCCAAAATTAAAAGTGTGACATAAGTCTATCAAGATCATGCATAAGAACTGAATGTAATGCCATGAAAGTGAACCTGTCATAAGTAGGTGCAATGAAGAGTGGATCACCTTGGAATAGTAAATGTGTCCATAAAGTGCTTGATGAAACTCCAACCAAATAATTGTGTTCATCATGTATGGTAAGAGGTCCAACTACTTTATGTAATGATGGTGCAATAGAAGCAGAGATTGAAATAGACTATAGAATGCCCTATACCTATGGAATAGACTATCCAATGTCTGATGAGTCTTGGATTATTATACCTACACCTTGTAATGTCTGAAGTAGACTAGATATAGGTGGATCAAGAACTAACTCCTCAACATCTACAATGTGACAAGGAGATGGTGAAGGGGTGTCCCCATCACTACTATAGTCATTTATGCTAGAAGAAGAGTCATTAATATTAAAGATATGCTTAGGCTCAGAAGTGTCATCAAGTTTAGTGAGTTCATTGAAGAATAATGACATGGAGCATTCGATGAAGGAATGTCCATGTGAAGTGGAGAGCATGGCTCAACAACCCTCGAAGCTGAAGAAAAGACTGTAAATAAATCACACAAATTTGCAGACTGAATATCCACAGGAAGAGAAGAATCATTAATGCTCTCACAAGGTGTATTTTCACTAAAAATAGTGGAGTCCTTCAAAGTACTAATATGTGATGTCTTTGGAAGAACAACATGCATATGAACAAAATTAGAATCTATAATGGGACAATTTGGATTAGGTAGCATCTCATCCTCTAGTGGTGGCTCGACAGAAGGAAGAGCACTATCCACTATGAACATGTCATCACAAGAAATAGGACTAGGAGGAGAGAGTACACTACTCTTCAAAGAAATGATAGGAAAAGGAGGAGTAAGAATGATATGAATCTTTGTAGGATCTCTAAAGAGAGACTGAAAGATGCTCCAAATAGTGTTGGGGCACATGGCAAGCTACACATGGTGATGTAGATCTCATGAAACATGCAACAACAAGGTACCACGAACCTTGTCACAAGTGTTATCCCACTTAATGTACTTATCAAAATTAGTGGGAGCAGGGATTTATCCATATAATAATGAAATGTGATTCTTTTCCTTTTCTATGAATAAGTGTTCCATATAAGCACACTAAGAAGCATAGTTGATTTTTCCAAAAAGAACCACTGGTGTAAAATCAACTTTCCTCTACAGGTATCTCTCAAGTGAAGTCAACATGACTGAGAGAAGACACCAAAGAAGTGTATAACTACAGAAAACAACTGCAATGACCCCTAGTTATAATAACAATGCACACTCGTGAAGAGGATGTTAAACACAACCCAAAATGCATCCAAATGAGCAGTAAGTATAGGAATCAAAACAACATATAAAAAGATAATATACAGAAAAGACATTGAACAATACATAGCACCACACAATACCCTCTCAGAACTATCAGTAGTGACCCCCTTAAATCTATAAATACAAGCACGCTCATATAAGTGTGTAAGTATGAGAGAATTGGAGGGACATTGGGCTCTATCGATAATGCATCTAAGAGGTGTAATATGTAAAAATAGGTATCTATAGAAGGTCCAAAAATGTCATCAATGTGCAGATCATGAAAAAAAAAAAATTTTGAAGAAGACAACACTCAAATACGAGTTACTAATCAAAAGTTATTTTCATTTTAAAATCTTGCTTGCATGGAAAATTATGGAGGAAATAATGGTGGAAATTTTTTTTTAATTGACTTTCAAAAAAAACTCGAGCTACCCTTTGAACAAAAGCTTGATTTTTTTTAAATCAATTTCCTCATAAAAAAACTTAAGGCCATTTGGAGTAAAATCTAAGCACTTTTGGGTTGGAAGTAACAGTTGACTTTCTAAGTCACCCCCTCAGTTGACGTGAGGCCTCCTAGGATCATACAAAAGGTTAGCGTAGTTGTGAGGTCCCAAGCGCTTCAAGTAGAAGAAGCCTGAATGCTTCTTGTATATGCCTGAGCTTGAACTAGAGGTACAAATATGCACAATAGGGCAATAAAAATGCATGCTAGCATAAGGATATCAATGCATATCTTTGCCTAAGGTTTTGTGATGCATGGGTCAAAAGGTGCGTAAAGCTTTAGAGTGTGGGTCCCTGGACTCTAAAATGACCAAGTGAAAGAGATGATGCAAGGAATGGTTATGGGAACACTCCAGCATGCCCAAAATCTTCATCTCGATGCATACTCTACTTTAAAAGCTTCTTCACACCCATCCAACACAGCTCCGCACCTACATGTAAGATCTCACATATGCGCCCTTGAATGACACAGCCTGTAGCCTTACTTTTACCATCATCATGTGGTCGCCCTATGCTCACTTAAGCATAAGGAAGTTTTTAGCTACCCTGAATAAGCACTAGCCATCCACGTGTTACACTTGTGCCACTCCTATCTAGCAATTCAAAGAGCTTCCCCAAGAGTCCATCGAAGCACCACGTGTCAGGAGGTTGGTAGAGTTAATGAAGGTTATTGGAGGTAGTTGAGATGAACTCGAGATGTTGTCATAATTAAATATGAGAGTGGCTATTTGACATCATGATTTGAAGTACACGCCATCCTCTGACACTGATAGGGAAATCTTCTAATTTCCAATGGACATGTATCCAGAATAATCCTATCATCAACCCAGGTCCAATCATCAGACAAACCTTAAAAAGCATGGCCACAACGTCACAAATATTTTAAATGTTTCACCCATCACCCAAGTGGTGCATTTATTGTAAAACTAGCTTGATCTTCTATAAAAGCTTGGTTCTTCCATTATAAAAAGGGTGGACATATTTTTAGTAGCCTTACACTGCAAAAAATTACTCTCCATGAGCTCTTGTATTGGTTGAACCCTTGTATGCTAATTAGAATTAATTTCACATCTTTTCGCTATTTTGATGATTTGTGTGCTCTTTGTTTTTGTTGATTTATGTCTATGGGTAGTGTTCACCCCTCTTTTTGATCATTCATCCCCTGCACCTCCTCATTGAACTTAGAGTTCACTTGCCAGTCACATTATGTTCGCACTCGAGTCTATATTGATGTTTTATGTGGACCGTTTGTCATCCCTCTCATCATAGTGATGTGCTCTCATGCCTTTATGTGAAGTACTCATGCACGTAGAGTAATTTAATGAAAACTATGCGATATTATCTTGTTTTCAGCATTTGCATTGTGTTTATGGCAGTAGGAGTGCTTGCTCTATTTTAGGCACATCACATTTTGTTTTATGCACTCTCTTACCTTTTCCCTCCCTTTTCCTCAATAAATTATTAGGTTTAGACTAGTGGTAGATTACCTTTCTACTCTTTAGGCCTGTGCGTTGGTCTTAAACCAAGTGTATTTAGAATAGAAGGAATATGGGTTACTCCAGAGACTCGTCCCAAGGAGCACAAGGCTTCCACACTTTGGGGACATTTCCATCATTCTGGTGAGACAACCAATGCTTTCACACACCATTATGTAATAATAATTTCATGCCCAACATCGAGTCCTCATACACCTTATGTAGGACCTCTACGCTCAACACCCCACTACAAAGTTTTTCGTGTCATGAAGCATCCACGGGGGCACGTTTAAAATGACAATAGTTTATAGCATGCCTAGTGGGACCGATAGTAGAAGCTAAATAATCGGTGCTCTTTTTAGCCATCAAGTGTAGCAGACATTAAGCAAGAGCACCTGACAACTCCCAACATCTCTAGTTTGTGAAGTCTAACCTCCCTATTTACATGCCAAAAATTACAAGGTCATCTACAAGAGGCATCAATTTCCATTTCAGTGAGCTTTCAATGCCATCTAGAAGAATGAGAGTTAGAGCATCTTCATCCCATGTCAGAAGGCACAACACAGGTCAGTCTCCATCCAGAGCCTAGTCTACACTGCCATTTGGAAGGTTCTATTCTAGGTGAAGCCTATTCCCTATCACATGCATGATGCTGCCAAGAAATCAAGTACTTGTGCCCTTCAATGGTGGTATCCCATTAGTTCTAGCATAGTATGATGACATTCTAGTTTATGCTCTCAAGAGCCTACCCTATTTCATGGGTGAGAATTCAATCTCCCCTATAGAGCATATCCAAGATATTGTAAATATTTGTGTAGTGCATCATGTCACCCATGAGAACATTGCAGTCAGATTACTAGCTTCTTCTTTTAAAGGAAAAGATCTTCAATAGTATCAGGGCTTACAACCAAATTCCATTCACAACTGGGATGAGCTCGACGTAGAATTGTGTAAGCAGTTCAAAAACTGGAGTGATCACTTGTCATTGATAGAGCAGTTCATGACCATAAAGAAAGTGTCATATGAAATGATGGTTGACTTCAACTTCAGGGTCTAGAGGGTTTGGAATAGAATCCATGTGTTGTGTAAGCCATCTCCTAACATTGCATTCTTGTATTTCCTAAAAGCTCTTAATAACAATATAGCAGTGATGATTTAATCTATGAGAGGCACAATTCTCCTTGATGCTTATGAAGTAGTTATGCACATCAATAATTGCTTAATTCAAGCAAACAAGATTGCATCTAGACCCCCTATGCTTATATTCATAGAGCCTCCTCCTAATCTAGTAACTATGCAACCCATGCTAACGCCTGTCCCTACTATAGTGAGCCCACCTAATTTTTACTTTTCCCCTTCCAATGAACTACATGAAGTGAAAGCATTATTATAAAGTTTCGAGAGTGAGCTAGTTACCCTCAAAAGACAACAAGCGCAGTACCCTAGACATCAGTTGTTTGTTTAACAATACTAGTCAAATAAACCTCCCTACCAAGGTGGCATGCAAGCACAAAATCATCTCACATATAATAGAGCACCTTATGTGCTGAAAGTTGATGCTGCTATCACCTCTAGGGCCCTTATTCTAGTACAAAACAATCTAGCATAGGATTATGAATGGTGTTTCCCATACAACCAACCACACAATCAAGCTACATGCACAAATGGAGTTCTGAACTAGGTGCTTATTATGCAAAACATGCCAAAGTTGTAGGAAGAAATAAGCAGCGTGACTCCACAAGTAGGAGAAACCCAGGTGCCAACTCAACCACAATATGGATCTACCTTTGTCAACTAGCAAGAGGAGGATTTTGGCTATATAAACCAAAGTATCATACCTAGTGGAAGAAGCACTCAAGTTGATTTCAACACAAGGTTCAAAAGAAGAACTATAGATGAGGTCATACCTACTTTAGTGACCACATCATTAGCACTATAGGTTACCCATATAGGTGTGTAAGCTAAGGTACCCATGCAAGCCTTGTGCCCAGAGAAAGTTGCGTAAGAGGAAGGACCACCTCAAATTAGTGCACTAACACTAGGAGAGGCTATTATTCCAAAATCGCAACCTAGGGGATCTCAGGGTCCCTTCAATATAGTGGAGCAAATGAAGAAGATGAGCCTCAATGCCACAATGTGAGATGCGCTTACAATTCCATCCTAATGGAATTTATTACAAGATGCACTAAAAGGATTCCAAGAGTGTCATATCGTTGAATCAATGCCTGCTACTTCTATGAATTTGTGCCAACCAAAAGAAGAAGTGCAGGTGCACAACATCAATAATAAGCCGCCCCATTCTACATCTCTTTGATCATTAGCCAACACCTAATGCACAATTATATGATTGACTCTGATGCAAGCAACTCAGTAATGCCAAAGAAGATTGTGGATGCACTCAGAATTACATATACCCTTATTTTAAAAGGAGTGGTCCAAATTGATGGCACAATAGTCAAAGTTATATGTGTAATCAAGGATTTAACTCTAATACTACATGCATGCCTAAGCCTTTCTATTGTGTAGGACATCATTGTCATCAACTTAGCTCCTTATTTTGCCATCTGTCTCTCTCAAGACTTCATGACAAAGATGGGCAGGTATTTGTCTTCAGATTGGTCATATATGCTACTAAGAACTAGGTATGTGATAAAAGTAACCATAAGGGTAGAGCCTATCTTCAAAATTCATGTCGAGCCATACACTGCTAGCCTAATTGAGCAAAACTATGCAATGTTCGATCAAGAGGATAACTTAATTCTCTACAAAAGTGTGACACCACTGGAAGAGGTCCCAAATGACCTACTAGATGAATGAACGTGTGAGCATTTTGAATGCAATCCATATTATAATGCAAAGACTAGGTTTAGCATTTATTGCATCATGGAAGAGAATCTAGTGCTACCTGAACTCATGAAAGTGCATGAGAATCCTGAAGGCATATGGCAGTTATACTTTGATGGCTCTCAGAGTAGGAATGGCACAGGAGCTAGTGTCATGTTGGTCTCACCCCAAAAGGAAAAATACTTACATGCCTTTAGACTATAGTTCACTTGCATTAATAATGTTGCCGAGTATGAGCCATTAATTCAAAGCCTTCAACGTGCATAGAAGAAAGGAATCAAGGCACTACAATCATTGGGTGATAGTGAATTGGTTGTTAAATAGGTCTGAGCATAGATCATGACCAAAAATGGCTTGATGAAAGCCTAAAAACATAGGGTGTGGGATATGATTGAAGGGTTTGATGCCTTCAACATCACCTCCATACCAAGAGCACAAAACATCGATGTAGACAAGCTAGCAGTCGTAGGTACACAATATGACATTTAGTGCAACATAATGAAAGAGTTTGAACAACTCGTCGAGCTTGTGGTCAAACCAAGAATTCTTAATAGCATGAAGAATTGAAAAATATTCAAAAATGATGAGCAAATAATTAATTTCCTATAGGATGAGGTAGAGTTTTACACCATAAACCAGGCACAATTGTTGGCCCAATACAAAGATCAAGTCGTCCAATTGAAAGGAAACAAACTACCTAAAGGGTTAGTCACCA
Organism: Torreya grandis; assembly: GCA_037957365.1. Lineage (NCBI taxonomy): Eukaryota > Viridiplantae > Streptophyta > Pinopsida > Cupressales > Taxaceae > Torreya > Torreya grandis. The sequence goes on from JARHVA010001074.1 coordinate 2,990,796, forward strand.
TAGAAAGTATCTTTGATTCTGATGACCAATTCAGAGGAGAAAGGTGCAGCATGACAACCAAAGAAGATATCTCTATGCCCATAACTATTTTGGAAGGAAGGAATCTTAAAGTTGGTAAGGTTTACTCTGTGTTGGAAATTGAAATATTTGTTGAACTCAGCAAGAGATACAATGACATCTTCGTATAGAGATACAAAGATCTTAGAAGTTTCAATCTGGGTATTCTGCAACATAAATTAAGATAGATCCTGGTAGGTAGCTTGTACGCTAAAGACAGAGGCCTATTAATCCAAAGCTAGAACCACTGATGCGCAAGGAGCTCTCCAAACTCATTGAGACTAGTATGATACTTCTAGTCAAGCACTTCGCATGAGTCACCAACTTAGTACTAATGCTAAAGAAGAACGGGGAGATACATATTTGTGTGGACTTTAGGGACCTAAATAAAACTTCCCTTAAAGACCATTATCATTTTTTGCCCATGGAGAAAATCTTGGAAATGATCACAGGCACAAAAATATTTTCATTACTAGATGGTTATTCAGGTTATAACCAAATCTAAGTGCAGGAGTACGACCAGTACAAAACTGCATTTACCACTAAGTGAGGAACCTTTGTGTACCAACGCATGCCATTTGGCTTAATGAATGTAGGCATAACCTTCGAAAGAGAAATGAACATGGCTTTGAAAGAGTTCATCAATAAGATCATCTTGGTTTACCTAGATGACATAACTATTTTCTTTAAGCGCACAGAGGATCATTTGGGTCATCTTGAGTAGGTATTTCAAAAGTGTCATGAATTCAAAATATCATTGAACCCAAGCAAATGCATCTTCATGATACATGAAGGCACCCTTATTGGGCATCTTGTTTCTAAATATGGACTCGTAATTGATCTAGAGTGAGTCAAGGCTATCTCATCTCTTCCCCTTCCAAGCTACAAAAAGAGTCTCCAGAGTTTCCTGTGGAGAATCAACTTTGTGATAAGGTTCATGCTTGGCTTTGCCATCCTGATCAAACCTCTCACTACAATGCTAAAGAGGAATGTTGAATTCGGTTGGATGCATGAAGGCAAATATAATTTTGAGGCCATCAAGTGCACCATCGTGTAAGCTCCCACCTTGATTAACGTAGATTATAATAAGGATTTGATCATTTATGCATTTATTGGAGCTAAAGGCATCTCAACCATCCTAATGTAACAAAACAAAGAGCATCTAGAGCAACCAATTGCCTTCTTCAGCCAGGTGCTGAAGGATTATGAGTTGTGCTATATCTTTGTAGAGAATCACACACTCATAGTTGTAAGGTCACTAAAGAAATTTAGGCACATGCTCTCCAATAATAAGATCTAGATCATGGTCATGCACGTAGGCACCAAAGAGTTCTTGCTTAACAGGGACATCAGTGAGAAAAGGGTTGGTTGGATCACTAAAGTGATGGAGTATGACATAGACATCTAAGTCACCAATCTAGTCCAAAGAAAGGGACTATGTGAGCAGATGGTGGAAATAGCAAAGTCAGAAGACGACATGGTCTTAATATCACATGAAGAAGAGTGCACAAATAAAGAAGCTGCTACCAACTGGGCACAAGACATGAAATTTCTTTGGCACAACGTATATCCACCTGGCCTCAACAAATCTAAGCACAAACATTTCTATTTGCAATATATTCCTTATGTGCTAGTAGGAGGTGCACTTTTCTAGAAGGATCTCAATGGGGTCCTCCTGAGGTGCATAGAGCTAGAGCAAATAGGTAGAATCCTTAAATAATTCCATGATGGCCTTTTAGGAAGCCATTATTCACCTAAGACCACTATTGTGAAGATCATGTGAGTTGGTTATTTTTGGCCAACTCTATTTAAAGATGTGCACACTTACGTGTGAGCTTATAAGAAATGTGCCTTCTTCACAGGTAAACAAAGGCTTACAGCCTTACCATTGTGCTTGATTCAAGTTGACCAAACCTTTGCATAGTGGGGCCTATATTTCATAGGCATGATTAACCCACCATCAAGTGATGGGCACAAGTGGATTCTCACAGCCATCAACTATTTCACACGGTGGATAGAAGCGGTTGTGCTCAAGGAGGCCAATGAGACATCCATCCTCAACTTATTCTAGGGCATTGTGGTGAGGTTTGGCATTCTGACCACCATTATCTCTGATAATGCATCGGATTTCCTTAGAACCATAATTAGTGAATGGGCCATCAATCACACCATCTACTTGAGTGCCTCATCAAACTATTACCCTCAGGGTAATGGTTTAGCTGAATCCATGAACAAGAACCTAATATGTACCATAAAGATGAGTATGAAGGATAATTAATGAACTTGACACATTAAACTCAAGACCGCACTTTGGGCTGATCAAATCATGCCTAAGAGAGTGTTGGGAAATTCACCCTTCATGCTAGTCTATGGAAGGGAAGCCAGATTGTCAACATCCCTTGAGTTGACTTCATTGAAACTCACACACCAGTTGGAGTTGCTTGAGAGTAATTCCCTTGAATAAAGAATGACAGAACTCATGGAGCTTGAAGAAACTAGAGTGCAAGTTGCATGCATCATAGAGCTTCAACAAGCTCATACTAAGAGGGTTTTTGACGTGAAAACTAGCACCAAAAGTTTCTAAGAGGGGGACTTAGTGCTCAAATGAGATGTTGATAGAGCGAAAGCTGGAAGGCACCCCAAGTTTGATGCAATATGGAGTGGTCCATATATCATCACCAATTGCAATCCATCCAGCGCCTTCCAGCTTGTCAGAATGAATGGAGAAGAGCTACCTATCCCAGTCAATGGGATTCATCTCAAACATTATCTCCATTAATTATTTGTATATATTTGTAAATAAGTAGAGTAGATGCTTTTCATTTCCCTAAAGGTGCACCTCTCACACCCTTATTTTTAGATTAGTTTTAATTCCTCCAAGCGCTTGTGCGTAATGATTTCTTAGCTTAGGTCTTTTCCTCTAGGCGCCTTTGGTGCAATTCTTGTCTTGTCAGGTGAATCTCAATTCATTTCAAAAAGTTAAAAACTCATAGTCAGCTTGTTCATAGGAGGAAAAACTAGGAGTTTCAAAAGCTATTTACCCAATGGATTGATCAAAAGCTACTGGGTTCCCACTTAGTAGACAAGCAACCCACAAAGGTCATTAGAAGTGTTGACTTTCTAAGTTTCCCCCTTGGTTGGCGTGAGGCCTCCCAAAATCATATAGAAGGTTAGCGCAGTTGTGAGGTCCCAAGCCTTTTTGGTAGAAGAAGCGTAGATGCTTCCTGTCTATGCCCAAGCTTGAACTAGAGGTGTAGATCTGTGCAACAGGGCAGTAATGATTCACGCTAGCATAAGAATACTAATGCATATCTTTGCACAATGTTTTGTAGTGCATGGGTCAAAAGGCACACAAAGCTTTAGAGTGTAGGTCCCTAGACTCTGAAATGAACAAGTGAAAGAGATGGCACAAGGATTGGTTATAGGAACACTCTAGTCCACCCAAAATCTTCATCTCAGTGCACACTCTACTTTAAAATCTTCTTCTTCATGCCCATCCAACACGGCTCCATGCCTACGTGCAGGATCTCACATCTACGCCCTTGAATGGCACAACCCATAGCCTTTCTTTTGTCATCTCCACGTGGTAACCCTAAGCTCACTTAAGCATGAGGAAGTTTTTAGCTACCCAAAATAAGTGACTACCATCCACATGTCACACCTGTGCCACTCCTATCTAGCAATTCAAAGAGCTTCCTTGAGAGTCCATCAAAGTGCCACATGTCAGGAGGTTAGTAGAGTTAATGAAGATCATTAGAAGTAGTTGAGATGAACTCAAGGTGATGTCAGAATTAAATATGAGATCAACTACTTGGTATCAAGATTTTAATTACATGTTATCCTCTGACACTGATAGGTAAATCTTCCAGTTCCCAATGCACTTCATCTAGAAGTGATCCTATCATCAACCCAAGTCCAATCATCAGACATACTTCAAAAAAAATGGCCACGATATTGTAAATGCATTAAATGTTTCACACATCACCCAGGGGGTGCATTTATTATAAAACTGGCTTGATCTTCCATAAAAACCTAGTTCTTCCATTGTAAAAAGGGTGGATATATTTATAGTAGCCTTATGCTATAGAAATTTGCCCTCCATGAACATTTGTATTGGTTAAACCCTTGTATGCTAATTAGAATTAAGTTCACCTCTTTTCATTATTTTGATGATCTATGTGTTCTTTGTGTTTGTTTATTTATGTCTATGGGTAATGTTCGCACCTCCTCATTGAACCCAAAGCTCACTTGTTGGTCATATTTTGTTCACACTTGGGTCTATATTGACACTGTCTATGGACTGTTTGTCATCCCACTCATCGTAGCACTATGTTCTCGTGCTTCTATGTGAATCACTCATGCACGTAGAGTAACTTGGCAAAAACTATATGATATTATCTTATTTTCAAGTGTTTGCATTGTGTTTATGGTAGTAGGAGCACTCACTCTATTCTAGGTGCATCACCTTTTATTTTATTCACTATCTTACCTTCTCCCTCCCTTTTCCTTAATAAAATATTAGGTTTAAACTAGTGATAAATCACCTTGTTACTCTTTAGGCCTGCACATTGGTCTTAAACCAAGTGCATTTAGAATAGAAGGAATTTGGCCTACTCTAGAGACTCATCCTAAGGAGTGTAAGGGTCCCATGCCTTGGGGACATTTCCATTATTATGGTGAGATAAATGATGCTCATGCATACAGCTATGTAATAACACTTTCACACCCAACACTGAGTCCTCCCGTGCCTTACACAGGACCTTCGCACTCAGCAACCACAAAGCTTCCCATGCCATGGAATATCCATGGGTGCATGTTTCAAATGACAATAGTAAGCAAGGGCTAAGGGCTAAGATGGGCAATCTCGTGACATCATCAAAAAAATGCACCACTTTTTCAAATGAATAGTGTCACACTTCTTGCCATTAAATTTGACGTCTTCTAGATCATCATTAGATTTTTTGAGGTGTACAACAATCATGGAATTTTGCATTAGGGTTGTAATCATCCCTTGAAGTGGTTAGAGTTGTCGAGAGTTCCTACAATGAAGTTTAGTGTTGGGGATTCAATCCATTCTTGTAGTTATCAGGACTTTATAGAGTTCCAACAGTGTTGGGGTTTCGATGAATTTTGGTAGCAAAACTTCTTGCATTAGAAATAGTGAACTTAAATGTAACTATCAAAGCTACAAATACTTATGGTAGGTGTTGAGGTTGTGAGAGTTTTTGGTAATGACAGAGATGTTGGGCTTTCCAATAGTGCTAGAGATGTTAGGTTTTTTGGCAGTGCAGGGATTAGTAGAAGTTTTGACAGTATTGAGATTGTTCAAAGTTATGATAGTATCATGAATGTTAGTAGTTATGATAGTGCCAAGATGTGGCCCAAATTTAATAATGAAACTTCTAATCTCAGAATCAACACATCCTTTAGTAGATGCTGGAAGAGTTAACAATCCTAGCAGTGTTGAGAAGGCCTAAAACCCCTATAATATGCACACAGGTACATAAACTCTGTCGATCAAAAAACACTAGATCTAATATGACACTAAAAAACCACCAAATACCTACTAAGGATATCTAAAAATCTATAAAAACCCCAAAAATTATTTTCTCTTTGAGAATCTAGTTGTACAGATTTGTGTAAAATCATTGAAAAAGGCTCGAAACCCTCCAAAATGGATGAAATCAATTGTTATGAAAATAAATCATATTTATAATTGATCCTAGGGTTTTGTCACCTTCTGAATTTGATGTCACTATCCATTTTTTGATTTGATACTCTAGTTGTATAGTTTGCATGGATTTTCTCTATATCCCACCAAAGCTATGAAAAACCAAAAAATCAAGAAAGTCTGTAAGTTGTATGCAAGAAAGATTTCACCAAGGATTTTCAGAAAATGGCAAAATGAACATTAGATCAAAGCTCTAATGCCATGTCAAATTATTCCAAGACCTTTGTACGTCACATACTACATGAAAACTATAGGATTAGGTGAGAGCAAGATTGCCACAAAAACAGTTGCATCAAATGCATCACAATCTTCATTAACTGATTAAAAGATTAGCCAAAAATTACAAATGACGTATATTATATAGTGAGAGATTAGGTCGCCAAAAAGGTAACAAATCAATTCACTATTAGAAAACCACATTAAGGGTATTTCTCCTGATGACTTTAACAACCCTAATCAAGTTAACTAACAACCATGTAGATAAAATCGAAAGTGGGAAAAAGCCAACACTAACAATTTGTGTACTGAGCAACGATGTTTTTGCTCCTGCCATTTAAGTTCTCATTCATGGTAAAATGGATATCTTAGAAAGATGCATGCAGACATATTTCAATTTTGTTCATCCTTAATCTTTAATTTTATGACATTTAGGTTTGGTTTTTTTTGGTGTCACATTATCTCAACCCTCTTTTGTAGGAATCATTTGTCAAAGATCAAATTGAAAACTATTAATTTATGTGTTTGTAGCATTATTTTCCAAAGATTTGGATTTTAAAACACTTAATCATTAAAAAAATAATTATTTACTTGCATTTATGTTTATTTTTTATCTTGTTTGTGTAGCTAAACTGTGTATGCTCTTCTCTTACACCGAAAGGCAATATTGAAAATTAGAAACAACATAGTTTCTTGTGTCTCCCAAGAATTAATTGTGTATGTTCTTTCCTCTGCCCCAAGGTGATATTATAAACTATAAATAGTTTGTGTGGTCTTTATTTTTATCTTATAGGGTTTTATAACTTGGATTTTATCACCAAGAGTTAAGTCCAAGCTCGTGTTCTGATGGGCTATACAAAACAAGGAGGAGTTATCATTATTGGCTAAGCGGTCACCTACTATACTAGCACCATGAAGTGAGGTTATTTCAACCACCAACACATAGGCCCCAAACATCACCATTATATGAAGGCATGCCTCACGTACATAAAGGTATATATAGAACTTCCCTATATAATCATGTTCAAACCTAATGTAAGAACCTTTTAGTTGTACTTGCGCTTAAGGAAAGGTTACACTCCTACTTGAATAATATAAAATTGTATTTTATGTCTGTGTTATCATTGTCCACTTGTGTCAAATAATTTTTTATACCAAGTTAATCCCAAACCAAAAACCACTTACAAACAAACTAAAACCTAACTAATGACATACCAAATAGGATATCAAACTCAGTTGAACTAAGAAATTGAAAATAATTTTATCATAATCTAGTCTATCCTGGTAGCCTTGCAAACCAAGCCAATCACCCATCCACTAGTTACAATCCTAATCCATGTGTCTCCTTTGTCAATATTGGCAAATGGAAATCAGTTCTAACTAAACAAGTACGTCAAGACCAAAACCAATTTATGCTTGACCAAATCCAATATATAGACAAAAATTGGTAGCCCTAACATCCTATATCAACCCTTCAACATCAATATCTCCATCACCTAGTCAATCTAATTACCTATCCAAACCCCAATCCAACACTCTAAAATCCCATACCAAGTAGGCCCCTGTGATGTAAAAACCTTGCCTTGTCTTACCCAATCCAAAATCCAATAGTTCATAATCAAACCATCCAAAATTCCATCCCGATTTTGGAAAAACTTTATTTTTGACTACCCCCATTTCACTTATCCACCAATCAACCAATGACGATTACATAAATCATTCCTTCTAAATCGTATAATCATCAACCATCCCATACCAATATGACCCTTACACACAAAAAACTAAATATGTCCTACCATTGCCACTCTAAAAACAATGCTTACTCAAAGACCAAATGTATCTACATTTGGAAATAACTAGAGATATACAAAGATCCTTTTTCAAAGCCCAATCAAGCTCCTCCATAGAGAAATCAAGGTCAACCAATATTTTACCAACCTATCGTTAACCAACCCATATTTAACAAGCCAATCATTGATGAACCCATCTTTGACCAACCCATATTTGATGAACCAATCATTGATGAACCCTCTTTGATGACCAACCCATCTTTGATGAACCAATCATTATTGAAGACATTTTTTTACCAACAACCCATCTTTGACCAAAAACCCATCTTTGCCCATCACACAATCTCCCCCCACATATTGAGGCTTCCAACTCAAAGAAGAAGGTACTAGTAGACAATAAAATCCAAAATACTTTCCATATGGTTGCACTTCTTATCTCTTCCAAAAGTCATGGCAGTCTAAACATAAATAAAAAAATAGAACCAACAGTTTATCAATATGGCTCAATGTCATTTATCAAATCTAGCCTTCTTACATATATGAAGATTGAAAGCTCCCATGACTCCTCACTATACAATGATGACCTAGCCTCATGTTTTAAAAATAATAAGTACCATATATAAAATAAGATGTGTAAAATCATGAATTATAAAGGAAAATGATTTGGCATACACGAACAAGGAATCATGGAAATTATCCAAATTCATGAAAACTAGGAATATCATGGCATTGGTTACAAACCTCCTAGTGGTGATCCATATGAGGACGTTAGTTATACTTTTATGATTTCTAAGGAAGCTTCTTCTAATTTTGAAACATGTTTCATTCATAGCCTCTATAGAGATGTTGTTGCCACCAATACTTTTAATGACACCAATCCTTTCAATGACACCACCAACCTTTTCATTGACACCACCATCCCTACCACAAAGGTCGACATCCAATTCCCTCCATTCTTAAATTGGGATGAATAAAATCACATGTTTAGTGACCTCTTTCAAAATGATGCAGCTATCACAAAATTCATGGAATTCCAAGATTACATCCCACCAAGCAATTAGAAATAGGGTTTTGAAATAAACTTAGATGCATCAACATACTTCAGCGAGCAAGACGAGTTCCTTTATCAAAATACATAAAAAAAAAATCAAATTCCTGTAGTGAACCTCTTTGAGGCATGCTATCAAGCCAAAAACATTAAAATTAAGAAACTAAAAATCTAAGTCCCCTAGTGAAAACCTCTTAGAGGTGATATCAGAAATAGAAAATCAAAATAAAGACATGTCTACACCCATGAAGCATTCAAAATACAAAATGTTATGTGAGATTGTTGGTCTCAATCAGCCTCACCATCTCACCATCTATAACTACCTCCATAACAATATTATCCCTCCAAATCTTTCATACAATCAATATAAAGGCTTCATCCAACATGTATCCCACTTCATCCTCCTTGTAGGCACCCTCTATCATAAGGGCTATGATGGAACCTTAGTAAGATATTCAAAATAAGATAACTTGACAATCATGAAAGTCCATAACATAATCTATGAAACACATACCAGTGGCAAGATCTTGGAAGAAGAGCTACTGAGAAAAAAAGTTACTTGAAGGAGTCAATGTTGCTACAAAAAAAATGAAAAAAGAATTAAAAGAAAAAGAAAAAATCACAAAAAAGAGAGGAAAAAAAAATCCAAAGGTGAAAACCATTCTTAAAGCACCTTGGGAAAATACCATGATGAAAACCAATTTTTGACATCATGTGTAAGTTTGTGGTTTACAAGTACCCTACACTTGGGGGTATCCTCATTTCATTCAATACTAAACCACCCTTACAATCCCTATCCTTTAAATCCTAACCATGCTTACCATCCTTATCCATTTAATCCTAAAAATCCTAAACCATGGGTATAATTGAGCCAACTCATTCTTACCATCATAACCATATTTTTCCCTATTTTTGACCTTGATACGAAAGTGTAAAAAATCTTGAAATATGTTTTGGAAACATCCTAGTATATTTGTAATGCAACATAACATCAGACATACACAAATGATTGAGGCACATGGTTCCTATGTGACGTAGTCCTTGGAGTGCCTATCTTTAACCATCCCATCCTGAATCCTTCAACTGTCCATCCTGAATCCCTTAATCATTTCATTATGCTCATTATTACTCTTTTTCTAGATGCTAGAACTAGATTTCCTTTTGTTCATAACTTTGTTATTTTTCAATAATCCAAATAATCCAAAAATAATATAAAACCCCCAAAATTTGAAAACAATGGAAAATTAAAGAAAAAAAATCCTAAAAATCAAAAAAAATAGACAAGTCCAATCCCCCCCTCCCCCCTAAAAAAAAATGCCTTGCCCTTAATCTAGGTAAAACCCTTGGTCACTTTAAAATAAAACATTACATCGTTGTCGAGATATATTATTCCCCCATCAAAGCATGCAACATTTTAGGATATATCCTTCCTAATCCAACCCCCTTGCATAAATCATTGTATGGGGTAAATCAAAGCTTTTAGCTTTATTGGGATACATCGTTCATAATCCTATCACTATCATCAATCACCAAATCTTAAGGGTTTTAACTTAATACAGGAAAAAACATATATTGTTTTTGTTACTTGTTATTATTTGTTTGTTGGTCACTATTTATGTGTTTTTCTTATATTTTTATTGTGTGTGTGTCAGTCCTATTGCATGTGGATATAATATCATCATGGTTTTCCATATCATGGTGTATTCTACCATATGCTATAACAAAAATAAGGTTACTCAAATAATTTTAAATCCATGCAAGATTAACAACAATGTACCATCACATCATCAACATCGATTTCTAAATATACATTTATTCTAATTAACTATTGATACTTAACATATATTCTCATTACCTAAGTGCACATTAAGCCATGCATCACAACATCACATAAATCTACAACATATAAAATCCATAACCACAAGCCTTTTATCATCACATCATCAATCTTTTCAATCAGTTAGCTCCTTAATTTTTGCTTGCACATTCAAACAATATATCAAATTAAAGCTCATAGTGTTATCGGGATATATCAATTCCAATCCAACCCCTTCCATACATCATTTCTTGGGACACATCAAAGCTCATAAATTTATCGAGAATATCATTCCCAATCCAAACCCCTTGTATAAATGGTTACTTGGGGCAAATGAAAACAAATCAAAGTATGTTTGAGCCTTAGATCAAGTATGTTAATCTCATCCATCCATAACATTCACCAAGACATTTATATCCATATTCATCATATCTAGTCATAATATGAGATCCAACTCCTATTTATTCACCCCCACCCCTTCATTTTAACCCTACTTAATCCATGATAACCCTTCTTCTCATTTTGGGACCCCATTCATGTCTTTCATCCCCACACATCCTCTAAAGGGGGCATCATCCCTAATCAACATCCTTAATCATCTTACTTATCCATCATGCCACTAGGGGCATCCTAGTGCATATGTCTTCCTTCTACTTCTAATTTCTTTGAAAAAGCATTGCTTCTACTCGCAATGCACTTTCATAGAAGGGCAAACCTAGACACCTAAATGTTGGCACCTTAGTTCGTCACTAATATACTATCATCGACATTCAACATTCAACATTTACCCTTATTAATCCATTCATCATCAAAAATATAGATGAATATATATCAAATCACGACATGACCCCTTATATAATCCCACTAACATTATACTTTGATTAATTTAAAACTAAATAATCAATATTAGTTAATTAGTCATTAATTAACCCATACACACAAAAATAAATAAATCAATTAATATACACATCATCAACCCACTCTAACTAACCCATTAATTCATTTAGCCACCTCATTTGCCTATTTAACCCCATTCATTTACTAATTTAACACCTTATTTAAGAATTCAACCCAGTCAACCAAGTCATCAACCAACTTTCTCAACTTTCTCATCCACCTCACCAATTTCTTCAACTTCCTCAACCAACTCATAAATTCCCAACTTTTTCATTGAATGTGTTGACCCATAGAGTAAATATCCACCATCCAAAAATGAAAATATTAAATAAATTTGTATTTATCCTATCCATCCATCATCCATCTAAGAAATATATAAATTAATAATTCCTCCTCCATTCTCAAAAACTCGTTTTGAAGCTAAAAAATTCATATAAATTTTGGATCATTGTAATCAATCAATCATCACATTGTCAGAACGGTGCTAAAATTATTTCATGGAAGTTCATTGAGCAACCACAATCCAAATATCAAGAGCACATCTATTCAATGAAAGAGAAGTCTTCATTTGTTAAGTGAGGTGATATTTTGTTTTATTTCTTTCATTGCTCAATTAGAGGGTATGTTATACTAGAGTAGAGATTTAGATCGCCCTATGTTTGGTTCACAAGATCTAATATTTCTGGCATCCCTGATGGGACATAAGCTCCATTTCATTTCTAACACTTTTTTTTGCTTGTTCAAATAGGTGTTTCAATTGTTTCTTTTGTCTAATCATTTTTAACATAATTTTGGTTCAAGTTGTTAGCTATTTGAGTTGAAATCAAACTAGTTTTTACCATTTTTACTTTCATTTGTTGTTATTTTTCAAATGACATTTATGCACTATTAAAAGGCATTCCCATCTTCAATAATCATGTTTACATGTTGATCTTTGATGTTTGCATAGTTTTATGTATGTGTTATGTGTAGTTTTGTTAAATAATGTTTGCATCCTGATAAGCAATGCTTATGCTATAATAAATGGCTTTTACACAACTAAATTTGGCATTTGTGTCCAATCTGAACTTCAATGTTTGTGCACTAAGGAACAACATTTTCACCTTGAGGAATAATGTTTGTGCATTGAAGAACAACTTTTATTGTAATATCCATTTTTGGATAATCTATCAACCCTAAAGTTTGTTGTGATTCCTTTTTAACACTAGATATGAAACAAATACTAAAACATCTCACATGAAATATTGATATTGAAAACCTAATTTAAATATTTACTTAAATCTTTATTGTATTGAATAGGAAATACAAATGTTTACATGAACTAATCATCAAAAACAAAAAATATTTTTATATGATATGAAACCCTATTTTATTATCAATACCCAATAACATAACACTTACAAGACCAATGCTGAATAATATAGCTTACGACATGGTTTGATGACTGATTTTAATGTTATTTCACTTGTAGATGAAATTAAGATAGGTTGGACTTTGTAACAATAGCTATATAAACTGAAACAATAGCTCCAAGGTTAGGACCTATTGTTTGAGATGAAACCCAACCCACTAGGTAAACTTCCCCACCAATTGATATATAATAGTCAATGATTTCCCATGATTAACCATTCTTTAAGTATGACAACCTCAATGATGATATAGAAATGTTGTATGGGGGATGGTAGTAGTAAGAGGGTTGTGTTGGGGTTTGAGGAAGATTATAATTGTGCAGTGGACACAAATGTCAACCACCAATATAACTATCACTACCATGAGTGGTACGATAGACTAAGAACCTCAATGCAATCATAATTTTTAGCACAATAGTGGATGATAAACAATATCAAACTCTCACACAATTTTAGGAATTGATAGTAACACCGTGGATGGTAAATAATACCAAAACCACACACATTATGGGAATTAATAGTAACCTCCAACCAAACTAAAAACTATAATTTGATCTAGATATATCAACACAAATATGATTTTTGAATGGAATCACCTCAATGGGTTAGAGGGTTTTCATCCTCTAAATCTATATATCAGAGGATTTTTGTCCTTAGATGTTAAGATTAAACACAATGGCTCAAGCTCTGGATTAAGGTGTGATTGTCAAAACTTAATAATAAATAATAATTCTCTTGAGCATAACTCCTCCCTTTGTAAATTCCCTTTTTAAAATTTATCCTAAAAGTATTTAAAAATACTTTTAATAAAATATTACTTTTCATCCACTCAATAATAATTACTTTTTGGCCCTCTTTTATAATAATAATATGTAAATGTCATTTTTATGTTATAAAATAAAAGTGATTTGGGATAACTTAAGTATTATTATTAATTTACTTCCCTAACTTTATTTCGTAACCTATAAGAAATAAGGAATAGGTTATAGGTCTTTTGGTTGGGTTAATACCGAAAAGGAGACATGATAGTTTACCCTTCCCATAATTGTTTACCCTCAAGCAATTATAAGCTCCACTGCTCTGACTTACCCCAACTGACCAACTTTGTAATATTTGGATCCTAATTCATCCCTGGGGATTTAAAAATCTAAATGATTTCTTTTGAGATAGCTCTAGACCACTCTACAAGTAATTGCATATGAAAAATAACTATGTGGGTCTCATCTTTGCTGGCCAAGCTTACCATTATTGATGAAGGTTTCTCTCCCACCTTACCTTCCCATAGCCTATGTTAGCTTTTGATTGTGCAAGCAAGATATAAACCATTGAAAGTGAAAAGTAGATAATATCATGTGCTTTAAGAAGACTATGTGCAACTGTCAACAAGAATTGAGAGTTGGAACCTTCCCTTACAAGCTCCATATAAATGGCACTATGAATAAGATGTAAACATCCTTTTTCAAGCCACGTAGAGCAAGCTTGAGCTAAAACTCTTTTTGATGATAAAAAAATCTCCATTCCAAAGACATTTTTGACCCTGAAATAACTCAATCAATGTTGTCCACATATTCTGGACATTACCTTCCTCACCCAAAGAGAGCCCATGATTGATAACAACACTATTATTTTGACCATGTAATCAATATTTAGCTTCAAGGGAACTAAGTGTTATCCAACCAATCTCACTTTATAGCTTCAATTACAAATAATGTACCTAGGTAGTTATTGGGGCCACAAGTCTCAATTGGAAAGATACGACATTACTATCATCACCTCCTCACCTTGAGGTATTTCGTTCAGACTTGGTCCTAATTGTGTTTGCTATCCAATCTATTGCAATTGTCTTGATATCTGATAAAATCCATTAAATATCCTTTTTCTTCTTAAATGTTGTTCTTAGCATTATTGCCAGCCTATTTTTCACAAAATCTTGAACCTCAGCATGAATTGCTTCCCACAAATCATCTACAATCATTGTTTCAGATCTCTGCATCATTAAACCAATTCTTTTTATATGGCTAGTAAGTTCAACCATTGCCCTTCTTTCTTCATAATAATAATTGCTTCAAACAACCTTCTCATAATCTTAAACATGTATAAAAAGATCATCTTGATCTAGAGGAACAACATCCTTAGAGGGTCTAGAGAACTTCCATGCATATTGTTCCCAAACATGACCAATCCACCTACTAATAAATTAAAAATCTTCAAGAATAATACTGCACATGTTGCATTTGACTTCCCTGCTCCTCTCAAGATCGATGCCCTGTGAAGACTTCAAAAATAAAGTTGATTAGTGGTTGCTTCAAAATGCAATGTGAAATCATCATGTTCTAAACGAATCATGCTAATATGGTTGAGGAAATAATAGTGTCATCAATACTCCAATGATTCACGTGGTCCAATTTCATGTGGTATAGGTAGAGAAATTAGATGACCATGGCTTGAAAATATCTAAAAATATAAAGAGAGTTATTTTAGTATTGTTCCAGGGGCAAGATGGAGATTTGGAAAGGCTGGTATGATAGGATACCTCTTGAACATGTTAATGAGATAATTTATCTTTATTTTTTTCATAAAGTGTCCCCTTCCTTTTCAAATGGTGTTTCTAAAACCACCAGTATAGGTAGCATGGTTAAAATAGCATGACACTGAGAATAACAGAGCAAATTTTATCTCCAATGATTTAATGCAAAAAATGTTAAACATCTGAAGTATTTCCTCAATATTATTCACTCGTAAAATCTCCACCTATATGTTCAGTATAATGGCCCATCTTGTACTCAATAAAATATGCAAGTCATCCAACTCTTCCCTCATCAAGTTTATATCTTTCCATTGGCTATTAACTCATGTGAATGTCATTTTGTACCAAGATAAATAATTCAATATACTTGCTTTTGAATTTTTTAAATGATCAAGCTTCAACAACACATCAAATAGATTAAGCATAGACCACATATGGGTTATCGTAGGTTCATTGATTAGTCTCTTGGTTGAGAAAAACATTGCATATCAATTACTAGTTTGGATGCCACTAATGATTACCATCATTGGATTTCATGAAGATGACTAATTTCCAAATCTAGGACTTTGTAGGTTTCAAAGTACAAATCTGCTTGACTTTACTTCATAAAGTCAGGTAGCTGAGGAAGAGCTTTAACACAGCTACGATAAGTGTAAAGAACAACTACCATCTCCTTTCCCTTTTGAACCAACACATTTAACTAATTAATAGACTTTGTACCCTCTATCAAAGCTACATGATAGGCGAGAACATCCTCATAGTCTTTTTCTAATGAGGACTCTCCACCTTGCATGGTGTATTCTTTATGTTCTTGATCACTAGTCTGTTCATTTTCTTGTAGCTTTGGTCTTGGATTTTCTTCTTCCTTCTTTAATTTTCTATTTCTACTTTATTCGAACATCTTCAAGATTTATTCAAAGGTAAAGTTAGACTTTTCATCATATGTGGGAAGCTTGTTTAGATGATTTTGAGTGATCTTTTTTCCTCTTATTATTGGCTCATGCCTCTTTTTTAAATCACGAAAATCTCAGAGAGTTATGTCAGCGTAAACTTTTAGTGTTATATTATAATATTCTTCACAGTAGGTTTCATAATCAATTCTAAGTTATCATTGCCATTTTTTTTCTTTTGACTCTTTTCTATCAAATTGTATTTTTATTGATGCCACTATATCTGGGATGTTATTATGATACTCTTCCAAATGCTTGTTCATTCTATATTTTACCCTATAGGTTGACATGATCATAAGCTCTGATACCACTACAATATCCCTTAGGGATAATTTTTCAACTATAAAGTTTGTTGTGATTCATTTTTAATATTGGATATCAAACAAATACTAAAACATCCCATATACAATATTGATATTGAAAACCTAATTAAAATCTTTATTGTATTGAATCGAAAATATGAATGTTTACACAAATTGATCATCAACAACATAAAATCCTTTTATATGATATGAAACCCTAGTTTATTATCAATATTTAACAACATAACACTTACAAGAGTAGTGTTGGATAGTATGGTTTACAACGGGGTTTGATGATTGATTTTAATATTATGTCAACTGTAGATGAAGGTATGATAGACTGGACTTTATAACAATAGTTGTATAAATTGAATTGGTAGCTTCAAGGTTACAACCTACTATTTAAGATGAAAATCAGCCCACTAAGTAAGATTCCCCACCAATTGATGTACAATAATCAATAATTTCCCATAACTAAAACATTTATTCAAGTATGACAACCTCAATGATGACACAACAATGTTGTCTGAGGACAATAGTAGTAAGAGGGTTGCATTGGGGTTTGAGGAAGCTTCTAATGGTATGCTGGGAATAAATTCCAACCACCAATATAACTATCACTACCTTGAGTGGTATGACAAACTATGAACCTCAATGCAATCATAATTTGCAATGTAGTGGTCGATGGTAAATAATATGAAACCCTCACACAATTAAGGGAATTGATGGTAACAACGCGAATGATAAACAATACCAAACCCTCACATAATTTTGGGAATCAATATTAACCTCCAACCAAATTGAAGCTAGATTAGGGTTTGATTATCAAATTTAAATAATGAATAATAATTCTTTTTAGCCTAACTCATCCTTTTATAACTTCATTTTTCCAATTTTACCCTAAAAGTATTTAAAAATACTTTAATAAAATATTAATTTTCATCCACTTAATAATAATTACTTTTTGGCCTTCTTTAATAATAATAATAATACATAAGTGTCCTTTTTTATGTTAAAAATAAAAGTGACTTAGGATAACTTAAAACATTATTATTAATCATTTTCTTAAGTTTATCCCTAAGCCTACAGGATATAAGGAATAGGGTATGGGTCTTTTGATTAACTTAATTTCGAAAAGGGGATAAGATAGTTGTGCACCAAAGAACGGTGTTTGAGCATTGAAGAATAGTGTTTTTGTACTAAGGAATGATGCTTTTTTACTTGTAGTGGCCATCTTTTGGGGGCCATAACTTTTGACTCGAGAACCTGTTTGAGTTCTCATTCATGGTAAAATAAATATCTTGGAAAGATGCATGCAACCATATTTCAATTTTATTCATCCGTAATCTTTAATTTTATGACATTTAGGTTTTTATATTTATTGTGTCGCATTATCCTAACCTCTCTTATAGGAATAATTTGTCAAAGATCAAATTGAAAACTATTGATTTATGTGTTTGCAACATCGTTTGCCAAAGATTCAAATTTTAAAACATTTAATCATTTAAAAAAATAAAATTACTTGCATTTATGTTTATTTTTGTCTATTTATATAGTTGAGTTATGTAAGCTCTTCTCTTGCACCAAAGGGTGAACTTTAGAATCAGAAACAACTTAGTTATTTGTGTCTCTTAAGAATGAACTACATATGCTCTTTCCTAGCACTGTGAGGTGATCTTGGAAAGTAAAGATAATTCATGCCTTCATTATTTTTCTTTTCTAGGGTCTTATGACTTAGATATTATCACCAAGTGTTACGACCAAGGGGTAGAAGATAACATGGAGCTCAAGAAGGAGATGGAAGAAATGAAGTTGACCAGCCTAGAGCAAAAGAGGAAGGGAGAGGATAGAGATTAGTTCATGGGGAATCACACCATAGGAAAAGCAAACATCAAAGGTGAAAGTTTGGTGGCCAAGAAATTGGTCAGTTATTCTGAATTAGACTAGTCAAACTCTTCTCTATATCTTTTTGTTTTCCTGGGATTTTTGGCTGAAGTTTAGTGTCTTTTTGGTGGAAGAGTGTTTTATGTTGGGTCTCTATTTATTTATTTAAGTCTTGTTGAATAGTCATGCCTATCTTTTAGCTTTTTTTGTATGAGAATGGGCCCTTTTAACATGGCTTTAACCAATCTAATAAAAAAGTCAGTGCTTTAGTGGGTTATACAAAGTAAAACGGAGTTATCATTATTGGCTAAGTGGTCGCCTATTTTATTAGCACAGTGAAGTGAGGTTGTTTCATCCACCAATACCTAGGCCTTAAATAACACCCTTATATGAAGTCTCACCTCATGCATCGAAAGGTAGATAGATAACTCCCCTATATAATCATGTTCAAACCTAGCATAGGAATATTTTGGCCAGAATCAGATAGTGGTGTTTAAAAGACAACATTCCATAAAATCACCGACCATGTACCTTATGGGGTATTATCGATGGGCCACTACTTGGTTACACTCCCGCTTGAATATTATAATATTGTCTTTCATGTGTGTTATCTTTATCCACTCTTGTCAAACTAATTTTTATAAAAAGTTAATCCCAAACCAAAAACAACTTACAAATAAACTGAAACCTAACCACTGGCATACCAAGCAAGATATCACACTCAGTTAAACCAGAAAATTAAAAATATTTTTTATCATAATCTAGTCTATCCTCATAGCCTTGTAAACCAAGCCAATCACTCATTCACTAGTTACAATCCCAATCCACGTGTAGATCCTTTATCAATATCAAAAAATGGAAAACAATTATAGTCGAACAAGTATGTCAAGACCAAAATCAATTTATGTTAGACCAAAACTAATTTATGCCTGACCAAATCTAATAGATCAACCAAAAGTTGGTAGCCCTAACATACTATATCAATCCTTTGACATCAAAACCTTCATCACCTAATTAATCCAACTACCTATCCAGTTCCTCATACAACACTTTGAAATCCCATACTAACTAGGCCCCTAAGTCATACAAGCCCTACCTTATCCTACCTAATCCAAAATCCAATAGTTCATAATTAAAGCATTTACAATTCCATCCTGATTTGGTAGAACTATATTTTTGCCTACCTCCATTTTATTTATCCACCAGTCAACCAATGATGATTTTAGAAATCATTCATTCTAAATCATTTAATCATTTAACATCCCATACCAATCTATCCCCTGAGCCACAAAAATACAAATATGTCCTACCATCACCAATCCAAGAACATAACTCACTCAAGAACTAAGTGTATCCACATTCATAAATTAATAGCTATATATATATATATATAAATATCCCTTTTCAAAGCTCAATTACGCTTCTCCATAGAAAAATCAAGGTCAACCCATCTTTGACCAACCCATTGTTAACCAATCCATCTATGATGATCCAATCATTGATGAACCCATATTTGACCAACCTATATTTGATGAACCAATCATCTATGAACCCATCTTTGATGAAATAAACACTTTTTACCAACAACCCATTTTTGACCAAAAACCCATATTTGGCCCATCACATAATCTCCCCCTACACATTGAAGCCTCCAACACCAAGAAGAAGGTACTTGTATACTTCAAAATCTAAAATTATTTTCATACGGATACACTCCCTATCTCTTCTAAAAGTCATCATAGTTTCAACACAAAAAAATAGAACCAACAGTTTATCACTTTGGCTCAACATCATTTGTCAAATTTGGACTTCATATAGATATGAAGATCAAAAGCTAACATGAATCTTCACTATACAATGATGACCTAGCCTCATGTTTTGAGAATAAGAAATATCCTATAGAAAATAAGATGTGCAAATCATGAATTATAAAGGCAAAGGACTTGACAAATATGAATAAGGAATCAGGGAACTTATCAAAATTCATGCAAACCAGGGATATCATGGCATTGGTTACAAACATCCTAGAAGTGATTCATATGAGGAAGATAATTATAATTATATGATTTATGAGGAAGCTTCTTACAATATTAAAACAAGTTCGATGCATAACCTTTATGGAGATCTTGTTGCCACCAATCCTTTTAATGACACCAATCCTTTCAATGTCAATCTTGCTACCACCAACCTTTTCAATAACACCACCATCCATACAAAAAACCTCAACATCCAATTCCCTCCATTATTTTATTGGGACCAAAAAAATTACATGTCTAATGACCTCTTTCAAAATGATGTAGCTATCAAAAAATTCATGGAACTCCAAGACATTCTCTTACCAAGAAATTACAAATAGGGCTTTGAAATAAACTTAGATGCATCAACATATTTAAGGGAGTAAGAATAATTACTTTATCAAAATACATCAAAATATTTGAAAAACCAAAAATCAAAGTCCCTTAGTGAAAACCTCTTTGAGGCATTATCAAACCAAAAATATCAAAATTAAGAAAATAAAAAATTTAAGTCCCTTAGTGAAAACCTCTTAGAGGCACTATCAGACATATAAAATCAAAATCAAGACAAGTCTACACCCATGAAATAGTCAAAATACAAAATGGTATGTGATATTGTTGGTCTCAATCCCCATCACCATCACGCGATCAATACCTACCTCCATAACAATATTATACCTCCAAATCTTTCATACAATCGTAAGAAAGTCTTCATCCAACACACATCCCACTTCATCCTCCTTGGAGGCACCCTCTATCTTAAGGGCTATGATGGAACCTTATTAAAATATTCAAAGGAAGAAAACTCAACAATCATGAAAGTCCATGATAAAATATGTGAAACACATACTAGTGGCATGATCTTGGCATAGGAGCTACTCAAAATAAAAGTTATTTGAAGGAGTCAATGTTGCTGCAAAATAAAAATTTGAAAATATCAAAAAAATTACAAATAAACAAAAAATAAAATAAAAAGATTACAAAAAGAGAAAAACAAAAAAATCATCCAAAGGTGAACACCATTCTTAAAGAACCTTGGGCAGATACCATGATGAAAACCAATTTTTGGCATCATAAGTAATATATGGTTTACAAGTGCCCTACACTTTGGGGTAACCTCATTCCATTCAATCCAACCATCTTTATCCATTGAATCCTAAAAATCCTAAACCATCCCTATAACTGAGCCATCTGATTCTTACCACCATGACCATCCTTCTCCATGTTTTTGACCTTGATAAAAGTGGAAAATTTCTTGAAACATGTTTTGGAAACATCTTAATATATTTGCAATATAACACAATATCAAATTGACACACAAACGATTGAGGCATATGATTTCTATGTGATGTAGTCCTTGGAGTGCCTATCTTTAACCATCCCATACTGAATCCCTCAACCATCCATCTTGAATACCTTGATCTATCTAAGAATTCGCCAAGGTCTGAATAACGAGGATGCACGAGTCGTGGTTGCACGGGACGAAGCAAGTGAATACCACAAAATGCTAAAGAAAATGAAATCAAACAAGAGACAATTGCATAGACAATTTGGAGAAAAGCCAATATTCCATTAACATAAGATGGCCAAAGTGAAGAATACATATAGGAGAGCACGTAAGTAACTTCTCCACAAAAGGTGGTCAAAGCACCCCAAGAATAAACTGTAACTCCTCCATGAAAGGTGGTGACAGGGTGCTAAGAATAGAGAAGTAACTCCCATACCCAGCATAGCCGGTCAAAGGAGTTACTTATGACATTCTTATGACACCTATGACACATCTATGACACACATCTCCACATAAGCTAGCCTATCCCACGAATGTAGGAAAACTCCATGTATGCACATATATATAATTTCCCTAATTAAATAATAGGGAAAAATAAAAACCTACACTAACACCCCCCATAAGCGCAGCTTAGGTGGGTAGTGTGGAAATATAAAATGGGTCTCGACAACTAGGCCTGATGAGATACCCATGTACAAAAGTAATCTTCCATAAGATAGAGAAAAGGAGAAAACCCGTAGGAAAAAAACTCCCTCCCAAAAGAGAGACATAAATAAATGAGAAGGCTAGAAGGCTCCCCCTGAAGATGATGTTGTTGCAGATGTAGAACGCACCCCAAGAAGAGCTCGTAGATGAATGAACTTGCTCTCAATGAAAAGTTTGGTGAAGATGTCTGCAACTTGCTCCGAAGACTGGCAAAAGATTAAGTCAATGAGCTGACTATGAATAAGCTCCCAAATGAAATGCATGTGAATCTCTATGTGCTTAGTCCTCTGGTGCTAAACTGGATTCTTGCAAATCTGAATGGTACTCTGGTTGTCACAATAAATGATGGTGTGCTGCTTGATAGGAATGCCAAACTCAAAAAGAATCAGTTGAAGCCAAATAGCCTCAGTAGCTACATTAACAGCTCCTTTGTACTCTGCCTCTGTGGATGATATAGCAATAGCATTCTGCTTCTTGCTAGACCAACTGATAGGACCAGAACCTAGAGAGAAACTGTAACCAGAAGTGGACTTGCGAGTCTGTGAATCGCTAGCCTAGTCTCAATCTGTATATCCAACCAAGTCAACTTCTATGCCAAATCTGTAATGAATATCGTATCTATGTGAACCCTGTATATAATGCAAGATCCTCTTAGTTGCTTTCCAATGCAACTCATGAGGTTCCTGCATAAATCTAGAGACAAGTCCCACTGCATATGATATGTCAGACCTGGTGTGAGTCAAGTAGATGAGACTGCCAACAAGTTGTCAATACCGAGTGGCATCAACCAGTGGTGAAGAACAGTCAACCTCAAGCTTGACTCCTGATAGAAAGGGAGTCAGAGATGGCTTGCAATCAACGATGTGAAATCGAGTCGATAAGTCAAGAGCATACTTAGGCTATGCAAGAGAAATCCCTAAATTTGACTGTGAGATCTTGATGCCAAGGAAGTAGTGCAACAAACCCAAGTCTGTCATGTCAAATCTATCATGGAGAGATGCCTTCACCGCTACAATAGCCGATGAAGAACTCCAAGTGATCAAAAGGTCATCAACATAAAGAATCAGAATCAAGAGCGAGTCATCCTGTCGCAAAAAGTAGACATTAAGATCAGAATGGCACCTAGTGAAACCTACTGTGAGAAGGAAGGAATCCATCTTGGCGTACCATGCTCGAGGGGCCTGTTTGAGGCCATAGATAGATTTCCTAAGTCTGCATACTAAGGAAGAATCTTGAAGAAATCCTGGCAGCTGCTCCATGTAGATCTCCTCCTTTAGGTCTCTGTGAAGAAGGGCACTCTTCACATCCATTTGGTGCACATCCCAACCATGTGCTACGGTAATAGCTAAGATGAGTTGGATAGAAGTCATCTTTGCAACAGGTGCAAAGGTCTCTGAGTAGTCAATGCTCACCACCTATGAGAAACCCTTGGCAACCAATCACACCTTGTACTTATCAATCAACCCATCTGCTGCAAACTTGGTCTGATATATCCACCTACATCGAACCATCTTCCTTCCCTTAGGAAGTGAAGTCAAATCCCAAGTGTGATTTTTGATTAAGGAAGAATATTCTTCCTCCATAGCACTATCCCACTCAGGTACCCTCGATGCCTCTGAAAAATTTTGTGGATCCAAAATTGAAGCAAAGAAGGCATGTGGATCTCTCTAAAAATCCCCCCTAGTTCATCTGTCATCTGCAGGATCTCCTACCCAAGTGCCGGCACTCTCAAGTGTCTGTCTGGCCCAAAGTGGCCCAGAAGTGGGTGAGTCAGGTGCTAACTCCTCATCCTCTGACTGACTAGAGGTGGATGACTATGCATCACTGTCCTCACTGTCCTCACTCGAAGAAGAAGATGTCTCTGGCTTAAGACCCTGTTGTGGCTGATCTGAATCTGATGAGGAATCATCATGAAGAAGTAGATTTGATGAGGGAGAAGAAGTGCCAAGTGTTGAGTCTCTAGGACTCTCCTGAAAATGGACACTTCTCTCGATGAATAACTCATGAGTGACTGGATCTAGAAGGTGATACCCCTTAACACCATCCGGATATCCTACAAAGATGCAAGGCTTGGACTAACATTCCATAGCTTTGAATTTTTTCTTTGGTATGCAAGCCATGGCTGGGGATCTAAAAACCCTAAGGTGCTCAACATCAGGTTTCCTTTTATGCTAAGCTTTAAAGGGTGTTATCCCTTTCAAAGCTTTGTGAGGAACCCTGTTTTGAATGTAGCAAGCACAATTGATGGCTTCGGCCCAGTATTGTGGTGCTAAGGATTTGGAGTGAATCATACAGCTACCCATCTCTTTCAAGAACCTATTTTTGCATTCTGCAACCCCATTCTGTGAAGGACTATAAGTGACTGTGTTCTGCAAATCAATCCCCTCTATGGTGCAAAATTGCTCAAACCTATTGCTGACATACTCCCCTCCATTATCAGTTCGAAGAACCTTGATGGATTTCTCACTCTGTTTCTCAATAAGAGCCTTGAAGTCTAGAAAAATTTCAAACACTTCAGACTTTTGTTTGAGAAAATATATCCAAGTGTACCTAGAGAAATCATCAATGAAAGTGAGGATGTACTTGGCCCTTATGAAAGATGGTTTGGGAAAGGGTCCCGATACATCACTGTGGACTAACTCCAAAGGTTGTGAAGCCCTCTAAGCTTTGACTTTGTTAAATTTTTCTTCGGGATGCTTCCCAAGGGAGCACCCCTCGCAAAGTCCTTTTGAGAATTAGACACGAGGCAAGCCAATGACCATGTCATGTTTGCAAAGTTGCTCAAGGTAGCGGTAGTTAAGGTGGCCAAACTGCTCATGCCATAATTTTCTAACTCCATCTGAATGAGTCAATAATGTTGTTGGAGAAGAATCAAGTGAAAAATGTGAGAAGGTGTACAACCTTGCTTGGTGATCTGCCCTACCTATTGCCACTGTAGTATCACTATGCAACTCTCTGATAGCCACTGAATTTGGTGAAAACTCAACTCTCATGCCTCGACCAATGTGAGTGATTTGTTACACTAATAGGAGATTGGTTGAAAGAGAAGGAACACTTAGAACATTATTGAATGTTCCTCCTTCCATTTCAACTGACCCTCTCCCTGCAACAAAAACTGATGTGTCATCACCCAAACTAATTGAAGTCATGCTATAAGGCTCTAAAGATGAAAACTCAACTAGTGAAGAGCCCATGTGGTGAGAAGCACCCGAATCAATGACCCATGATGATGTAGAAGCTGTAGTTGTTACAAGGGCCTTGCCCTTTTATTTCTCCTTACCCTTGCCTTTTGCCTTAGTAGAATCTTGGGTAGATGAATTCTGCTTGATGGACTCAGGAACACCTATGTTGTGCTTCTCTAGAAGATGAGTTAGGTGATATATTTGTTTCTTCATGCATTTGTGTTCATCATGCCCTGTATTCTTACAATAGGCACACTTAACCTTCTCCTTCTTAGGTTTAGCATTGGAGGAGGAAGACTCAGTGTTGTTTTTGGCAGGATTGTTGTTTTCTTTCTTCTTCTCCTGGTCCTTGTTCTTTTTCTTCTTCTCCTTTGTTGAAGTCTTATCCTTACCATTTCTAGCTATCAAATCTTGGAGTTGAGTAGACTTCATTGTTCCCATTTGAATTAGCTTATCTTGCTCCCTAGTCAAGTCAGTAATGAATGAATCCAAAGAAGGCATTTTCCATGTAGTGCCAAGGGCACTTTTTGTGGCATGGAAAGTGGAGACAAAGATTGAATAGCTTGGAGCTAACTTTGAGAGAATATAAAAGATGAGTTGATGATATTTATTCTCTATCCCGTATTCTTTCAATTGCAATCTAAGGGCCTTAAACTTAGTGAAGAAGTCCTGCAGGGTGTCAAAGTTTCTAAGACTTAGACTTATGAGTTCGTTTTCGAGCTCATGACCTCTTATCTCATCAAGCTTCCCAAATAAGGTTTTTAGGGTGTCCCATATGTCTTTGGGAGTCTTGGAGGTTTCTAAATGGAAGAGAATTTTTGGAGACATGGACAAGCTCAGTAATCCATATGCTTCATCACTACGGTTGTACCACTTGACCTTTTCAGCATCAGTGCTGGGTTCTACTTCATTACCCATGGTGATCCTATACAATCCTTTACTTCTAAGAATGATTGACATTTTAACCTTCCATTCATGATATTTGAAGGGTGTTAGGAGTTTAAGATGAAAAGAATCCATTTTAAGCTGAATTAGGTGAAGTTGTGTTGATTGCAAGTTGTGAAATTACGCAGAAAGGAGAATGAAAGCAAAGATAACAAGTGTTGAAAAGCAATCACACCCCACCAAAATGTTGAGACCCCCTCAAATATGCAAGTGCACGCTCAAAATACGTCGGGATTAGTCGAGAATGTGTCTTAGAGCAATCAGTGCAAGACTTTAAGCAAACAAGACATCAGACTCAGCCGAAAATACGTCCCAGGAGACCCAATTTTAGGCACTTTATAAACTAGTGAATTGTTAACAAATAACAAGCCTACACTATGGATAATTGAAATTCAAACACTTTTGCAAAAAATAGCACCCGAATCTGAGCTACTATTTGCAAGATATTAAGGATTTAATTTCTCATAAACTAGTGTTTTTGCAAAAAAATAGCACTAAAACATTTTTAAAATGCCTATTTTGAGAGAGAAAGTGGCCTTCCAACCACTCGTTGGACTCGACACGGAGTGAGGAATCCAAAGGAGGTATTTGTGATGGGGAATTGGCCTCTTGCCAACCCGGGCCTCACCCTTCGTCTTCGACAGGTGAAGATACAAGTTTAAATTTAAACCCCCAAATTATCAAAACTTAAAAAATTGTTTAAAATACTCAATACTCAGTCAAATTGATTGATTTTTTTGGACAAGTCAATTTTAACTGAAAAATTAAAGTAAAATACAAAATTTAATGGATTGCCAAGTATTTAAGGGCCCACATGAGGTGCCAAAGGGAAAAAGTGTACTATTTTTAAAAAAATAGCAGTTTTGGCAGAAATTCCTGCAAGCAATCACACGAGCAAGCTGTGCAAATGGAACGCAGGGTTTTACAGGCTTAGATTCTCTTTCCAATGCCAAGATCATAGAATGCCTTTAGTAGCAGATCTCCACACGCTGATGGACATAATGATAGGGAATAGGCAAATCTTATTTTGAGAGTGTCAAGCTTCCAAAATTGCAACGCCGTTATCAAATAAATGATGCCAAAGTACAAATTCAATGTAGAAGTCAATGCCTTCAGATTTGAAATGGAGAAAAAACTAGTCCAACGCAGGTTTACCTCCTCCAACGTAGATCCTTCAACAACCACTTCCAACACCAAGTGTGGTGGAAAATAGTCCTGGAGCAGATCTGGATCACACATATCTAGGAAATGATGCCATCACAGGCCTGCGTGTATATGGAGAGACCAAACAAGCCATGGAAGGAACAATAGCACGAAGAACTAGCAATATCTCCCTGAAATTTTCAAATATCACAAAAAAATGCCTTAACAAAGTTCTAGATTTCAATGAAAGCAATAACAAAATAGACAACCAGTTACCGAGGTGGCTCTGATACCATATCGAAGGATTCACCAAAGTTTGAATAACGAGGATACTCTCTTTATTGATGCTAAAACTAGTTTTCCTTTTGTTCATAGCTTCGTTATTTGTCAAAAATCCAAAAAATTAAAAAAAACTAAAAATAAATAAAACCCCCAAAATCCAAAAATAATAGAAAATTCTAAAAATCCAACCAAAAAAACCAGAAAATCCTAAAAATTAAGAAAATAATAGCAAATTCCATAACACCCCAAAAATAATATGTCTTGCCATTAATCAAGGTAAAATCCTTACTCATTTTTAAATAAAACATTGCAGCCTCATTGGGATATATCTTTCCCACATCAAATCATGAAGATTTTTTAGGATATATGGTTCCTAATCCAACCCCCTTACATCTATCATTGTTTGGGGTAAATCAAAGCTTGCAAATTTATCAGGATACATCATTCCCAATCCTATTAGTATCATCAATCACCAAATATTAAGGGTTTTAACATGATAAAGGACAAAACATAACTTGTTTTTGTATGTTTATATTACTTTTGCTTGTTTGTTGTTCATTGTTTGTGTGTTTTTATTATCTTTTTATTGTGTTTGTGTCAATCCTACTACATTTGGAAACAATGTCATCATGGTTTTCCATATCATGGTGCATCTTGCCATATGTTATAATAAGATTAAGGTTGCTCAAACAATTATAAATCCATGCAAGATTAACAATAATGTACCATCACATCATCAATATCAATTTCTAAACAAACATTTAATCTAATTAACTATCAATACTTAACATCTATTCTCATTACCTAAGTGCACATTAATTTGTGCATCACATCATTATTGGCCAAAATTGGCCACCATGGGTAGCTACAATTCAAAACTTTGTTGTCAAGCTCCTTTATCCTTGTTGGTGGTATTTTGATAGGTTTGGTCTTGGTCCAACTTGGTCATAAAAGGTGTCTTGTCAAATGATTGTCATCGTAAAGTCTATTGCAAGGTCTAGGAGAGTGATTCAAGAGTTTAGTCTTGTCATTCATCCCTTCATGAAGGTATTATTAGAGTTTTGGAGAGATTAAGGTATCTTAGTAAAATTTAAGGTTACTTTGCAAAGATCAAGATATGTTGAGCCTTCCAATAAGTTATGATGTCCTATGGTGAAAGTTACCTTCTAGAGACAAAGTATGACAAGGTGAAAACATTATTATTTCATGTTTAACAAAAGTTAAGGTAAATTTGGAGAAATTAAGGTAATGTTTACCTTTGAAAACTAGAAAGATAAAGTGAATTTTGAGGCTTCTAATGCATTTCTAAGCTATGTCAAGGTTATTTCTCCCTCAGGCATGTTCACCTAGGTCATTTTAACGTGTAAGGAGTGGTGAGACCCTCCAAAAATCAAGAAAATGAGATATAACGTAGCAAGACACTTGTCAAGGGCTTGGAAAACAAATTTTCAACATGGAGATGGTTAATTCATGTCAGAAATGGATGTTTTAAGGTCTATATGATATTTTAAGGGTCAAATTAGGCTTGTGGAAGCATTGGTAGGTCCAAATAATGCAAAAAATGTTTTATCTTCTCCATCGACCCCTTTACAAGTTAGTGAAGGCCACTTTCTGGTTCTCATTTCATGAAGAGGAAAGAGGGTTGGAACTAGTGCTATTGCGGGTTGATAGGGGCCCTAATTCCCTTGAGATTACATGCATTATTTGTATGTCATAGGGGATTAACTTTATGAACAATCGTTAACAACTTAAGCAACCCAAAACCCTCGTAAAACCCCATATGTAGAGTATTTTCTTGTTACAACGAGTTTTTAGGCTAATGAATGCATATGGTTTATTTTTGGATCTACTAAAGGGTTTGAATATCCATCTCACGTCATATTTCATCACTATTTGGCATGTGGAAGCAACAAAGGTAGTAAAAACACTATTTTTTGTTATTTTTGGAGGTGGTAGGCAGGGTTTTTGAGGTTGCAACTTTATTGAGCATGGAAAAAGTTATGTTTGGAATTAAAATACTATATTAAAATTCCCCCAAGTAATTTACACTCCCCAACTATCACTCTTACATCAATGAGGTAATGAGCTTCAAGAAAAAGGGATGTTTATGCATGCACAAGCTGACTATGTGAATTTGTAGGTGTATGAATGAAGAGAAAATGCAAAGTCATGTTTTTTGGGAAGTCTATCAACATGAAATAAGTGGAAAAAAGTTATTTGTAATTTTTTTCTTCTTCATAAATTCCCTCCATACCTTCTCAAGATACCATTAAAACCCAAAAAGCAAGGAGGTTATGCTAATGTGCACGCAAGGTAATTGTATACAACTTGTTAATGCAAGAAAAGGAGGTTCTAAAAAATTTTATATGTCTTATCATATTAAATTATATCCATGTAAGATAAATGGTTATTATTATGCCTCCTATGCTCATCCAAATCCATTAGAGGCAAAGTGTTCACTCCAAGAAACTAGGCTTCATGCTTAAAATATATAATACAAGCCTACATAAATACCATACTAACAGGTTATGAAAAATCAAATAAGAGTCTTGGGGGTGTTTTATGTTGAGATAATTATGGGAATACATACTCCAATATATTTTTCATTTCCACTAAGTTTTTTAGACCTAAGTACCAAAAGAACCTCATGAAGATGCATGTTAAATATGACTGAATTAGTGTGTAGGTAAGGTACAAGCCATAATTATTATTTTAAGGACTTGAAAACATTATGGGGAATGATTATAGTTGAGTATAGTTATGAAAAACTTCACCCAAATCTCCTATAAATCTCCCAAACATACACTCAATGCTCATACAGTCAAAATGTTCACTTACAACCTTCAAAGTTAAGAAGGTTTGATGGGCAAACACTTTGGAGGTATGGAGAAGTATTAAAAGGGTAATGTGCATTTATATAATTTAGGGTATGGAAAGGATAATATAGAATAAAATATATAAAGGAATTAACAAAACTCCTAATAATCATTCTGGAGATGAGCTTGTAGGATACAGACCTAAGGAGCAGCCTAATGTTTTACAAGCAAAATTAGGTGTTTGAGGACAATTTGAGATGTGTAGAGGAGTGTTTGATCTTGAAAAATATTCTAAAAGTCCAAATATATGATTATAGGGATAATTAAACCATGAAAACATGTCATCATGGATTAATTTGAGATAAATGTAGACCTATAGGTCTGCAAACTTGTAGGTCTACATTCTCAAGCAAGAGAAGCTTACATTGCATAGAAGATGATGTTTGAAGATGTAAGTGAAGGTTATAATCCATGATGAGATGATATAAATGTATGTAAGAGGTATAAAAATTAAAATTATTGTAATAAAAGACTTCTTATTTAACCCTACAAACATCAAACAAAAGAAGCATCCACAACCCTGTTAAAGAGCTCTTTCACAACCATGTTTTCAAGATAATGTGCAATGTTTGTATTTAGTTTTATAATTTTAATGTATAAAGGATTGTGGGAGAGTAATTAATGAGCCAATAAGGTGCTAAATATTATTTAAAGATGATAAAAAACCATATGAACACCTACAACCCTATTATACAGTCTCAAATGCCTACAAGATTGGGAGAAATTGACATGTTGGAGGTTTTTGAGGAGTTTTTATGCAAAACCAATTATTATAAGATTTATAGGAAGGTGGGGAAAACCTCACACAGGTATTGGATTGTCTTGAAGTGCCCAAAAACTGAAAATATGCATTTTTCTCTACTCTCAGCGTCTCCAAGCCTGTGCTTTTGCAAATTAGGGCTAGAAATCTTGTAACTCACGTAATTTGAGTGCCAACCCATGGAATTGCCTAAAAGTTTGATATATTACCTAATTTAATGTTTATAACAATATTTTTATGTTTTTAGAGTCATACTGTACGGTCTTGTATGGTCTCTAGTATTGTAGGCTTGTATTAGGCCTAATTAGGAAAGGTGGGTGTTGATAAAGTAGGTCTATATTGGGAGTTGAGGCATAAAATTTTGGGTGAAGATATAAGGGGATACAATGTACTAAAATATGCTTTAAGTTTCCCAATAATACTTTTAGATCACTCAAACCAAGGATTTTTGTACCAAAATAGGGCTATAAGGAATAATCCTCTAAAAGAGTAAATGTGAGAATGATGAAGGAAATTACAGAACAAAGGTGGAGTGATGATTGGTTTTGGATAATCAAAAAGTTTCCAAGGTAATTAGACTCAAAAATATTACTTGTAATCTTATAATCACTCCAAGGGGTAGCTTCAATTTCTCAAGGATGAGTCATTAGCCAAACATAACTCCTATGCCACCTTGCTTAAGTTGTCATTAAAGGGAGTGCACACATGTTGAAGATGGATGCCATAACTATCCTTTGGAAGGTTATATTGCTTATAAATTGTTCCATAATTTATTTATAGCCATCATTGGCTCTTTACACTTTTCTTCTCTCTCTTTCTTCTTCCTTCTCCTATAGGTATGCTTGATTTTGGCATTGTAAGGAATCCTTTTGCTCGATATGGTGTAGCCCTATCTAAATGAACACTTGTACTTTACCTTTGACTTTAATAAAATTGAGTTCTAGCCTTATTTTATGCTTGTAACTAGTGTATGCTTAATGTTAATTTATGAATTCTAGTGATGGTGTATGCAACCTCCTCTCATTTGTCCTATCTCTTACCTATTTGCAGGTGTTAGTCATATTTGTAGGTTACATAGAGTGATTCCAATAGCCTTGTGTGGATTGAAAGTGGAAGAATTCATTAGTTTCTTTTATACTTCTTGATTATCCCATTAGTTTATGTATCATGGTATAGCCTATATGCAAAACACTCATGTTTGTAGATTCTATTTGAGTTGTGCAATTAAATTCAATCATAGTTCATGTTCTTAGTGCATGGTAGGCAAGCGGAGGAGATAAATTTGGTGAATCACCTACCTAATTTAATTTGATTTCAATTATCTCTCACCCTTTTCCCTTGTAAGAAATAATCTTAGTTTTTAGTTCTAGGTGAGAGCATAAAGGGAGCTATCCCTAATCTAGAGGTTCTCTTCAGCTATAAGGTCACCCATAACCTTTGAAGAGTTCCCATGCTATCACTTAAGTGAGGATACTTGAACAACCTCCTCAAGGGTGAAAATTTTAATGATAACAATTCTAACATATCTGGTGGGACTAGGATTCTCATCCACTAAAGAGTTCTTGATGATACTATTCAATACATTAGCCTTTGGAGGCATGAATACAAGCATTAATGGCAACTCCAAGTGAAACACAATTAGTATAAGCATGCCAACTATTTGAAAATCAGAAATTGGTATGTATTATCCTTATTCTCTTTGTTAATATTTATACTCTATGCCTTCACATTCTTCATATTGGGTTGATAACATTCATGGATTTGCATTAAGTGGATCTTAAAATAACATGTCAACCTCACCAAGGTTATCAACAACCTTATATTCCCTCTCCCAATCCAACTCAAGTTCTTTGAGAGCCTACTCATCCATATAGTGAACCTTGTCAAAGTCATATTACTTTTACTCCAACCTTCTTAGAATTCAATCAAACCCTTATAAGTACAAAAAAGCAAATGAGGGAGTATGATATAGAAAAGTAGCTTGTCTTGGTTGTTTATAACCCTTCCACTCAGAATGAAAACATTCAATTGATGAGGGATTTAATTCATTCATTCAAGTCTAGGTGTGTAGGTATTGAGAGAAGGAATCAACACATGCCAATTGATGAGGTGCTAGAAATAAGAAGTTTGATTCAATGTCTAGAGAATAGATTAGTAATTGAATAGAGGTAACAAATGAAATACATTCAGTCTTGTATGCCTTTTCCTATTCCAAGTCAACCTTCTTTTACTCCATATCCAACCCAAATTGCAATATGCCATTAAGAGAGGTCCATGCCAATGTCACGTTCACCCATTTTCCCTCAATAATATCAAACCATTACACCATGGATACCTTCTTAGACTAAGACCCCTGATTATATCATGCCAACTCTTGAGAAAGAATCCTCTTCTATACCTTTCCAAAGTCAAGAAAAAGAGAAGTGTATTAAGGTCAAGTCAAGAGAGCTCTCAAGTTCTTCAAGTCCTTAACGTATCCTTCAAGTTGTAGCAACTATACATGAATTTAAAGACACTTCAAAGTTTGATATATTTATTGAGGAGTGAAAGGAGAAGAATGTAGCATTCTCAACATAACTCCCTTCTCCATCTCTCCAAGAATAATACAATCAACCTAGCCTTCCAAAAATCCTACATTGTAAGGACACTCTATCAAGTTTCAATGAAACAAATGAAGTCTCTTTCCCTCTTACCCCCTCCTTTTGTAGAGGAGAACTAGTTGTATTGAGGGTAGAATTTGAGTAATCAATTGAAAAAGAGAGCGTGTTAAGAAAAGAAGATGAAGTGGCTATCCATGAGAATCAAAATTAGTCAACTGTAAGTGAACCTCAAGAAGGCTTTGAGGAGAGTGATTCTAGTGTATATGATGAAGATATATTTCTTGGTAATCCCCATTATCAAAATGAAGGCAAATCAATTTTTAGAGATGAGGAGAGACCTATACTTCCTAGAGAATAATTGGACAACGTTTAAGATGTCATAAATGATCAAGTGGATTGGTCTGGTTGGTATGGATTTGATGTTGATGAAGAAGATGAAAAATTAGGTTTGATAGGAAAAAAACATGATGAATTGATCCTTGAATGGGAAGATGAACTTTCATTCTTCATGGAGGAGGAAGACGACCAATCTAGTTATCATAGATTGAGTCTTGATGAAGGAAAGGATGACCGTGCAATAGTTGATCAGGTTGTAGCTGAACATTAGGTAAGTCTTCTTGATGATACATTGGTTAGTAACCTTATTGAGCCTCATGAGAAAGAGATAGATCTTGAAGAATCAAATTTGTAGTTGTGTCATGTTTCTATTGAATAATTTTAAGTGCTTGACTAGCCTAGTGTCCCTCAAGAGAATGGCAAGAATGAAATTAAACTTGGCATGCTTTCAAGTGACTAATAAGAAGCTTACTTTTGGGAGGAACTACAAATTTTTTTCTCAAGTTTGGATAATAGACATATAGCCCATGAGGAGAATGCTAAGATGGTTGTCTTGGCCAATGAACATGGTGAAGAGATGAAGGAGAAAGATATCACAGAGAACATCATGGTAGCTGATCTTGTTGAGTCTCATGAACAAGTTTAAGGAGGCCTTGATGACATGTGTAGACACCAAAAATATGCACACCTTGATTCTAAATGTCATAATTCCCTTGGACTACCCTAAGACCCCCTTGGGACCAATATCACCTTCCAACCCCTAATCAACCTAACCTGTAGTTAGTTTAACTTAACTAGATTAACCTAGCCTTTATCCCTTTTTATCCTTTGACACTCAATCATCGATGGTCAAGCTAACCATCGATGGTCACCCTGACTATCGATGGTCAGGGTGCACCTCCCCAACCAAAAGCATGCAAACCACCCACTTTGCTTTTCTAATTATAGCCCGTCTAATTCTAGTTGTGAGCCATTATATGGGTGAGCTAATTTTGGAAAGCCTAGTTTATGTGATGTTGCAACCCTGTCACCTTGCCTATAAGAAAGAAGAGAAAAGAGGTGAAAATCCATCTGCAAACATCTACAAATCTACAATTGTTATCAAGAGCTTATGCATCCATGAGTTTCTTTCTTAGAGGTCAATCACCATCAGTAATCCAAAAATCATATCAAAGAGTCAATTTTACACCACTTCTCTTCCAAGCCTTCAAGTACTATTACTCTACCAGAATCAAGCTAGACTCTATCAACAAATCAACCATCTCAATCATCCACTCAATCGACTTCTGGTAAGACAAGTAGTTGATTCTCAGTATTCATTTACTTTATTTCCATTTCACAACCAACCCAAGCCTTGTCCACCTCTTAGAATCCATCTTTTAGATCTCATCAATTAGCAATTTATCAACCCAGATCTAGACATAGTAATCATCAGTGGTTGTCTCAATCGCTGACGGTCTACCAAACCATCGATAGTCAGCTTGACCGTCGATGATCAAATTAATTATCGATGATCACCCCAACCGCTGATGGTCACTATGGTGATAAAAACTAGAAAGATAATTTCACCTACCTACACCCAATCAAACCTATTTTTTTGTGTTCTTGCCTATTCTCATACCCATTTCTAATTTTATGAAGCATACCCCAACCCTCTAGCACTAGTATTAATTAGTTTGTCACTAATTTAATCATTTCTAATCTATTTTTTAAGTAAGCATTCCTGTATTCAATTTTAGTACCTTTTAATTTATTGATTCAAGTATCTTCTATTCTATTTATAAACTTAATTGTTTAAAACGTGTGGATTGATAGCCCCTAAGGAAGTTCTCACTTTCAAGATCTAGTTATCGCTAGGCAATCCACTCAACTATCTATCTAACAAACAAGTTTGATTTAGTGATTTCTTATTTGTAGGTCATCCTCCCAAGCCAAAGAGAAAATTTTCATAATTTTCTAATTCAACATGTGCATAATCAATCGGGTTTTTTAACCATACCCATACTTAGTTTCTTCTTTTCCTCTTTTCCATAACAAGCAATAAATTTATTGAAACATTCTGGAAAGCCTGGTGGGACCCTTGTATCTTTAATTTGGTTCTTGTTTGCTTCCATTCTCTCTCTATTGATTGCTCATTAAATGAAATCAAAAGTTTCTTTTGGGTTAAAATTAAATGCATACATTGATTACTTGAAATTTTAGTTCACGTTGCTTAGCTTAAAGGCAAAGTAATATATCACAGCTTCACTCTTTATTGCACACACCTAACCAAACCACCTTCATCAATTGAACATCAAATAAACTTGAGACAAGGCCTGATTAGGATTTTAGGATCCTACTTGGAGGTCATTACTAAGGGGAGGACCAACTCAGGTCTTTAGTTGAGCATAATCTCTGAAAATCAATATATATTGGCTAAGCACCTAACACCCTTATCGCTATAGTGTGTGAAGTGAGGGGGTAGGCCCCAATACCAAGCCATGTATTTATTCTAATACATATTATTTTGATTGCCTAAACACAATCTGAAAACATCCATATATTTCCTCTCTAATACCCATTCTACAAGCCAATTTTAGTCACACATCTTCTTAAGGCATAATCCAAAAGTGAGATTAATTAAAACTCTAGGGCTTAATGTATCTTTTAGAGTGTGATTTGATTTCTTTGCTCTTATATTATCTTATCTTTGTTTGAGTAGTGAGTTTGTCTATGGTTTCTATCTCCCCTATCTCGCATGGTTCTCACTTGCTAACAGTGAAGACACCTTGTAGAGCAAAACCCATCACTAAGCCAACCTGCCTCTTCCACCTCTTCATCCATGGACTATACCTCTGAACTAGCATAATCTTCTCACCCTTTAGGAAGTCATACCTTCCCTTGGGAGGTTCCTCAAGGAGATGTATATTTTGCCACTTTCTTAGGCAATAATACTATAGCCTTGCAACATTACTTTTCCACCATGTCTTACCGTATTTTGGCTCTGGCACCATCTGTAGATACACCTTATGACATGCCTCCCCATATCATGGGAATTACCTCCATTTCCATGGTTACTACACAATCGTTGACTACTCAAGCTTCCTCATCAACCAATAACCCCTTTGAGACTACCATTGAAAACCAACCAACTTAAACTACCACTACCCTTATACCTTCTACTCCTAACAACCACTCCTGCACTATGGGAGTGCCTACCTCTAGCATTATCACCCTTCCTTTAGCTACCTTCAACCCATCAACCACCACTCCATTTTAAAGCCTTATGTGTCCATACCCTCTACCTTGCCACTGATCAATATGAGGGTCACCACCCTTCCATCGATCACCAACCCGACTACCACTCCTATCCAACAAGCACCCCTTGGACCAACCTTTGGCTACATCCCTAATCTACAAGGGCATGTACCCACTACCCAATGACCTACCTCTACCTACCCTTATGCATATTCCACCCAACCATTGACATCCACTTACCCATATGTGGCAGCCTCCCAACCTTCTACCCATTATCCATATGTCTCTCAACCATCTCAACAATATGTATCTTATAACCTCTTGGGTACACAACCCCAAGTGGACATAATGAAGATGCTTATGGATAAAATGACCACCTTAGAGTCATCCATCTCAGGTGCTCACAACATCTTTTCTTATGACCAAATTTGTAATGAGCCTATCCATCCATCTGTACCTATTAAGTCATATCCTCCCCAATGGGAACTTCCCAAGTTTTCTATATTTCAAAGTAAGGAGGATCCCCAAAAACACCTTAGGGAATTTAGGCATGCTTGTTATCTCATCACGTATGATGATGCCATTCTTCTTTGCACTTTCCCCATGTCTCTAGCTAGCCTGACCTTAGATTGGTATAGTGTCTTACCCAAACATTCCATTTTCTCCTTCACCCAGCTGGCTCAAACCTTCTTGGACCACTTTTCGATCAATATCTCCAAGAAATTATCTATAATCAATCTCTACTCTATTCAATAGTTTGAGGATGAATCTGTTATCAATTTTATGGCTCGTTGGAGGACCCTAATTAACCAATTATCTTTCTCCTTGCCTCAACCCAAACTCATAGAGCTCTTCGCTTAGGCATGTCCCAAGCATATCTCCTATACCTTGCATGTCCAAAGCTTGCAAACCTTTGATGAAGATTTTACCATGGCATGTAAGTTTGAAAATTTAGTGATCGATGAAGGGAATCCTAAGCTCAAAAACAAGAACTCAACCTATAAAAATAATGAGGCTTCTTCCTCCAAGTCAAGCAACCAACCCAATACCAACACCAAGAACAAGGGAAACACAAATGCAATTGTCCTTAAAGTCATTACTCCACCTTGTATTAACCAATATAATTCCTCTAGTTCCTTAAATCAAAACCTGAGGAACCAAAACCTAGAGCAACTAAAAGTAATTCACTCCACTTGGAGAATCCTATGCTTCCATCTTGGAGAAGTTATTGAAAGCCAATATGATTCAACTTCCTCCTATCAATCCACCCCAACAAATTGACTCCTCTCATCCCACACCTAGTTGGTATAATAAGAATGATATATGTGCCTTTAATAGGTCAAGAAGACATGATTTTAGTTAGTACAACACTTTTAGGATCCTTGTCCAATCCCTCATTGACGAGGGGGAGCTTACATTAGACAACCCAAATGCACCATCAAACCAAGCCCTTGATATATTTAGACAACCCTTCCCAAACCATGATCTTACCAAGAATGAGAGCAATAACATTGAGTGATATCATGATACCCATATAGTTAACATGGTCCTTGATGCACTCATTATCTAACCACCTAGTAGCCAATCTTTTGATTCTCCATAGTCTATTGAGATAGTGGACTCAACTTCCCTTCCTTTAGACACTCAAAATGAGGAAATACCATCCTCTTTCCCTCCACTTAGTCAAATAGTAGAGTTGCTAGCCTCCCTTTCAACTAATACACCAAAACAACCAACCATCACCACCTCACCTTCACCTTTAGCTACCAAGCAAACTAATTCCCCTTCGGAGATCATTCCTGAGGAGAAAACCCCTATGTCTAATCCTCCCACAAAAGAACCATCTATTTCAACCCTACATCCTTTGATTGAGGAAGAGGATGAGGTTACCATCTTTGTGTCTCTGCCTTGGGGCCTTTCTTTTAGGTCTAGCATATAGGGAATTAAACCAACTTACAAACCATTCTCTAAGCTAGTGCAGAAATTGGAATTTATATTCAACCCTGACACAGATCGAGCCACATTTTGGTAGCAATTAGGATTACCTTATATTACCCAATTGGAGCCTCTAACCCTTGCTCAGTCTATCCAACTTGCCACTTCCATTGACCAACCTCTTGACATGTCTACCCAAGTAACCAATCCCTCTAATCAACCAACTAAAACCTCCACCAAATCAGCCAACCTTCAGCCACTTAAGCCAACCCAAACCCCAATAGCCAAGCCCTCTCCTATCATCCCAACTAGGCTTGCCAAGAATATATGTATCTTCCCTACACTAAGCTTTAGTCACCCATCTATGAAAGTGGACCTAACCCCCTCAATCCTACCAACCAACCACCCAAATGAAGCAACCAAAGAGGCAAAACCATGTAAAAGCCAAAAGGCCCAAATTTTGCCTCCCTCAACCTTGCCCTCCATTATGGGGCCTCATCCCTCTACCTTGAGCAGGAAACCTATTACCTCTACCAAAACCTCACCACCTCTTTTGGTGACACCTTCATGGTTGCTTTTTGATACACCTCTTTTCACCATGCCAACAATACCTAAGCTACCTACCTTGTGATCTTCCACCTCTAGCTCATTTACCTCCTTACCTAAACCAAAGTCATTAACCAAATGTACCACCTTACCCAAGGCACCTGCTACCAAACGTATTTCCAAACAACCTCCTACCTCAACCACCAAAGTAAAAACCACTAAACCTTTACCATCTTTGACCAAATCCTACTCAACCATTCTCCATAAGTTATTACAAACCTCTTGTTTAACCTTACTTCCTATCAGACCCTTTGTCCCTTTAACTTCAAAACCTGCCTAGTACAATTACCATGTGTGCTCTTATCATAGGACACCAAGTTGTGATATGGAGAACTGTAATGCTCTCTAAACCATCATCCATTAGCTTTATGAAGAAGATGATTTGTTAATAGATGAACCCCCTGTGAGCCCCATACATATCCAACCACCCACCATACCTACCCAACACTCACCCACTCTTCCATGCTCACCTCAGAGTGAAGATGAATTTAACCAATCCTCCAGCTCAACCCCTCCTTCTATCCATACCATTAACATGGTCACTTGATCACAACAAAAGGATAAGGAGAAGGATAAGGTGTCCATTCCTTTGACATACCCCTATTCAAACTCCCAACCAACCTTCACCCAACCTTCTCCATATTTGACCAAACCCAAGGTGTCCATCCTAGGTACCTCCCAATCTAACCCTTAAAAATCCATCAAGAGAGTTATCCTCAAGCAACTCCATTAGACCTTGGTGAAGATGAGCTTGTATGAGTTAATCTCTACCTCTCCCCATCACCGCTAAGCACTAATAGAGGCTTTATAATCCATTAAGGTCCAACCTGAGGACACCTAACCTCTATCCACATTTGTCGATGCCCTCCAAATCTCTAACCTCATTACCTTCAAGGATTTAAAAATACCCTCTATCCATCCTGAGGACCTAGATCCTCCTTTATTTATCATTGCCTACATCAACCTAACCTGCATCAAATGGGTCGTGATTGATTGGGGAACTAGCATAAACATCATCTCCTCTCATGCCTATAACCAACTCAACCTATCAAACAATGTCATGTCTAAATCCTAAATTATCATTCATTCTTTCAATGATACCATGGCCACTACATTGGGAACTATCATCTTTCACATTTGTGTAGGACCCCACACACTCCCCAAATTATTCTATGCTGTATAAGGTGAATTCCAATACAACATCTTGTTGAGACAACCTTGGATTCATTTCATGGGTTACATTACCCTTACCCTCCAATGCTACATTAATTTTGAACATGAAGGTTAGATCATCACCATCCAAGTTGACCCAAGTCCTTTCTTGAAATGCAACATGACCTATCAACCTAATGATGTCTTTTTACACCCATCCAATATACCCTCAATGGCTAAAACCCAACCTTCAAACACCAAAATAGATAGCATATCCCTTTTTATCGATGAGGCATCAACTAGGTCCTCTAAATCTTCACATGAAATTCTTACCATAAACCCTTTAGAATTCACATTCCACCACTTGTCCCTAGGGGAGTATCATCTTCTCACCCTTAACACTTTCTCTACCCCTCATAAGTATGGGCAACTTACCAACCAACCAGGATATGACCCGAATGTCAAAACTATTGTTCCCTTTAGACCTCCACACCATTAGACCCATTTTGTCTATGGGGGACTTGATAAATCCCTTGGTGCTTCCACCACCTCTCTCTCCCCTAGGCAATTTATCATCATTTTCTCCTACCTAGACAAACTGAGCTTTGCTAAGACATACTTCTATCGATGTGTCTAAAAAGGCTTTGGTCTTGGGTAGTATGAAAATAGCCCACATGAGTTGGTCTCCATTGAGACCAAGAAACCTCATGAGAAGCATGGCCTTGGTTTCATCCTACCCAATAAAAAGTAACTCAAAACACCTACCAGTACCATTGTTAAGGAAGATACCCCTTCCTTACCGATCAGTCCCCTCCCCACATGTGAGGATGATGACATCATCTGACCTAACTTTTTTTCCATCAACATGATCAACCTTAGACCCCTAACTTATCAGAAGGAAGGGTGATCTTAACCATCCCTTTGACCCATCCTAAGATGATAGGAGAAGATTCTCTTACCATTAACACTATTCATTATTAGGATGATGATTCTATCCTCACCTACCTCAGTGCCCCATATTATTCAATCCACATATCCCTTCTTCCTAAGTCTTTGACCATGTTGAATGAATCCACCATGGATATCAACTTGGGCACTTTGAATAACCCCTGCATTGTCAAACTAGGCCAATCATTAAACACTAAAGTACTTCAAGACTTCCCCTCTTTCCTCCAAGACCATAGCATAACATTCACTTGGTCTTATAGTGATATGATAGAATTGACCCTGCCATTGCTACCCATAACATAGTCACTCACCATGATGCCAAATATATCAAGCAAAAGCTCCAACACATGCATCCTCACATAACCCTTCTCATCAAAGAAGAGTTCTAGCATCTTCTATCTGTTAACTTCATTCAACCTATTGACTACCCCTAATGGGTCTCAAATGTCATACATGTCACCAAAGCCACATGGGGATATGCATTTGTGTGGACTTTCATGACCTCAACCTCGCCTGTCCCAAATATGACTTCCCTTTAACTAGCATCAACCAACTTGTTGATCTTATAGTTAGACATGAGATACTATCTCTCATGGATAGGTTCTTGGGCTACAATCAAATCTTAATCACCCTCGAAGATCAATATAAAACCTCTTTTAACACCCCATGGGGGACCTTTTGTTATAGAGTCATGCCTTTCAAGTTAAAGAATGCTAGTACAACCTACCAAAATGTCATGACCTAAATTTTTCATGACCTTATCCACAAGATTATAGAGGAGTATGTGGATGACCTTCTCAAAAAATCCAAACTCTAAAAATATCACTTGGCCATTCTTAAGATCATCTTTGAGCGACTTATCCACTATCATGTCCGCCTCAACCCAAAATGTGCATTTTTGGGGTCTTGTTAGGAAAGCTTATGGAATTCATTGTCTCTCTTCATGGAATTGAAGTTGATCCCACCAAAATTAAATTAATCCTAGACATGCTTCCTCCTACCAACATTAAGCAACTCCAAAGCTTGTAATGGAAGCTTCAGTGTATTCATCACTTTATTTCCTAGCTTTCAGATCGATGCCAACCCTTCCATCACCTTTTGAAGAAGGATGTGTCTTTCAAGTGGAATAACGACAATCAAAAGGCCTTTGATTCACTCAAAATGTACCTTTTGTCACCGTCTATCCTTACCCCTCCCAAGGATGACCAACCTTTCTACCTATATATCTCTACAACTGACCATTCATTAGGGGCAATGCTAGCTCATTGAGATGAGCAACATAAAGAGAAATCCATATACTATATTAGCCATATGATGGTAGAGTATGAGACTTGGTACACTCATACTGAGAAACTCTACTTAGCTTTAGTCTTCATGGCCACCAAGCTTTCACACTACCTCCTTAACCATAAAACCTATGTCATAACCAACACCAAACCACTCAAGTACATGCACTCCAATCCATATCAAAATCAACATATGGCCAAGTGGATCATGCTCTTAACAGAGTTTGACCTATTCCTCTAGTAGAAGTTAATTAAGGGTCAAGTCATTACCAAAAAATTAGTCAAGGCACCATTAGTATACAACCAACCTCCTCCCCTTGAGTACCCTGACGAGTCAATCATGGTCCTCTCTCAAGCTGATTTCACCTATCAAGTCACTATGTTCTTCAATGGATCAAAATGTCAACATGGTGGGGGAGCAGGAATCATCCATGTCCCTTTTGATAGCGAACATCTTCTTTTGTCCTTCAAGCTTGATTTTGAATGTACCGACAATATGATTGAGTATGAAGCCCTAGTGATAGGCCTTCAAACTGCCTTAGCCCTAGGATCAAAATAATCAATATCTTTGGTGACTCCCCACTTGTGGTAAATCAAATTAATGGTTATTAATAGTGTAAAATGATGTTTTACAATAGTACAAATAATTAGTTGATGAATTCTTAGCATCATTTTAGCATTACTGCATCTAGTCAACCCCATGATCCACCAACAAGTTCACCAATACCATGGCTTCCCTAGCCTCATAGATACCATTTGTAACCTCAGACTCTAAGCTATCTATCATTATTCATAGGCTTGCCCAACCTTCCCATGTCAAACCAGATTTT
Organism: Torreya grandis; assembly: GCA_037957365.1. Lineage (NCBI taxonomy): Eukaryota > Viridiplantae > Streptophyta > Pinopsida > Cupressales > Taxaceae > Torreya > Torreya grandis. Next base: position 3,035,549 of record JARHVA010001074.1, read on the forward strand.
CCCACCATTTTTAATGTCAAGGAGACCCAACTTGACCTTTGGTATCAACAAACATTTGACTATCTTAACCTTGACATAGTTACTTCTGGCCTTTCTAGGAATGCTCAAAGAGTGTTTGTTCAAATTACCTCTCACTATACCATTATGGGAGGAATTATTTATAAACATGGCTTTGATGGCCTCCTCTTCTATTTCCTATATAGTCATAAAGCCTCCCATGCTATCAAGGAAACACATGATGACATATGTGGGGGACACTTTAGTGGCATTGTTGTAGCTAAGCACATCCCTTGTCTCAACTAGTACTATCCTACCCTTAACCAAGACTTCTATTATTATGTGAAAAAGTTTGTTAAGTGTCAATAAAATGATAATTTAGATCACACACCAAGCCATAGCCTTCACATTTCCACTGATTTTTGGCCCTTTTCACAAAGGGGTCTACACCTTATTGGGGAAATTAATCCCGATTCTTCATAGCGACACCATTCTATTATCACCATGATTGAGTATTTTACCAAGTGGCTAGAGGCTACTCCTCTAGTCTTAACCAAAGTAGAGAAGATTGTCAACTTTATCAACGATCATATCATATGTCGCTTCGGTGTTCCCCATAATATTATCACTGACAATGGTAAATCCTTTAAGAATAAGTAAGTTTAGGGTTTATGTGACACATTTAACATTAAGTTAAGTTTTTCCTCGCCTTATCACCATCGAGCTAATGGATATGTAAAAGCCTCTATCTAAACTCTTACTAACATGCTAACTAAAATGGTCAATGCATTTGGTTAGGATTGGTATTTGCATATCCCCTTCACCTTGTGGGTGCTACTCCTTTCTCTCTTGTGCTTGAAGTAGAGGCCATCTTACCTCTTGAAGTCCAAATCCCCTCTCTTTTCATTCTTTACAAGAGATTATTTTTGAGAATGATTATCATCAACACCATCTATCCTAACTCGAGCTACTTGATGAGCATCATCTAGCAACCTGTAGACACCTAAATAGTGTCTAACCCTTGGTCACCTTCCTCCCCTTGGTCCATTCCTAACCCATTCCTAAAACATGCAATTACTAATTTAGAATAATAAACTTATTTTGAATTAACCCCCCCTCTTTGGACACATCACCCATGACACCTCGCCTAGGACACCTCGCCTTGGACTAATTCCCATCCTATGACTCACCCAAGACCTATTCTTACTCCTCTCCAACCGCCTAACCAACTCTCGTTCTTATTTATCTTAACTTTCGACAATTCTTCCACTGACTATGTACTTGGCAGATGGAGAACGGGGTTGTTGGCCCTTTTAACCATTTTCCACCTGCCGACATCGGTCAACTGTCGGCAGACGCCGGCGGGATCGCTGACGTCGGTTTACTTAAATCATCTTCTGACCCTATCCATGGCTAATCACAAAAAATCACAAATTCTAATCGAACTCAGAATCTCGGGAGCTAATCACGAATCTGGAATCTGGTGTCTTCGACCATCCATCATTATGCCAATCTCTCAGCGAAGCCTCTCACTCTCTCCCTCAGGTGCATCATCAAACTTCTACACTAGCAACAGGTCCTCCACACAGGCTACATCAACAGCAGGTACGGGGATCATCAGCAGCAGCACACCTTCAACAAGACACATGTATGTATATTGTCTATGTTTTCTTTGTGTTTTCTAGTCATTTGCTTCTAAGTATTATGAATTAGATTCAGCACTATCTCCCCCCAGACCAAACTGTTTCCAGACCCGAATCCATATTTTCCTGTCTCCCTATTGCCTCCGTCCTCTGTCAGACCATACACTCCGCCCATTCAACCAGACTCTCAGACCCAGATCCCAGACCATTCAACCAAGCCCAAAACTTTGTCTTAGACCACTCAAACAGACCCAGAGCCTTCCTTGGCCTTGTCCATAGACCAGACCTGACCAGACCCTGTCCACGGACCACAAATTTGACCAGACCTCGTCCAAAGACCATTGCCCCGACCGACGCCGGCCACTTCCCCAACCGATGTCGACAGACTAACCGACGTCGGCAGACCTCAACAACTGACGCTGGTAGTACCACTGACGCCGGTGACTGTGACCAGGCTGACAGCATTATTCAGGTAAGCTTTTGCTTCTGTTTCTTTTCAGTTCGTTATCATTTCAGTCTTTTTAACATTTTGCTATTTATCAGACTTCTTTTTATTGACTAGTGGGTTGATATCCCTTAAGGAAGTTTTCATACTTCTAGGATCAAGCTTTCGCTTGGCAACCCACCATCTCCTTATCTAACGCCTTCTTTTGTCCAAGTCTCTTTTCTCTTTCAGGTGTCATTCCTCCACAGCCAAAGAGGAGTACTCACAGCGTCTGGATTATGGTGCACAGACTACATCCAGGTACACATCAAACCTTGACCATCTCTTAGTTTCTTAATTCTCTCTTGAATGTAGAACAAAAAATTAGCATAGAAACATTCTGGCACGCCCGGTGGGACCCTTAAGGGCCTTCCTTGGGTTCCTTTCCTTCTTTTTTCATATAGGGTGCATTAGGATTCTCCCTTTTCACCTCGTTCTTCTTTTCCAAATGACATCATAAGTAGGAATAAAAAGAACTTTTCTTTTTCTTTCTTGCATTTGTAGACTAGGCCAAAATCATATCCTCCAACCCTTTCTCAATTTGTTTTCATTCCAACTTCACATTTTGACTTGGGCATTAAAACACATTGCACTTTCATTTCTATTTGCTTGCATTTCTTAGTCCACACTTAGTAATTAACAAACCACATATTGAATTAATCTAGTCCACTTCATGTTACACAACCTAAACCACTTGCACTAAATCAAACATCAAACTCACCTGAGACAAGGCCCGACTGGGATTTCATCCCCCAGCGGATACCTTACCCCTACCTGGCAATCTCACTTGGATTTCATCACCAAGGGGAAAGCCCACTCCGTTCTCTGGCGGAGGCTAATCTCTAGGCAAGGTATATTTTGGCTAAGTGAAACCAGCTAATCACTGGGCTCATGAAGTGAGGGGAGCTTGCTCCTTAGCACTAGGCCACGTACCGAACCTAATACAGACTTCTTGAGCGCCTAAACACACCTAAAACCATCTTTAGACTACCTCTTCTAGGACCCTTCTTTCAACCAACCTCCCAAACATCACTTTAAGGCATAAGCCACAAGATTCTAAAAATTGATTCTTAGGATTTAGCGCTTAGTGTCTGCCTGTCTCCATTTATTTCTCTGTTCTTATCTGCTTGTTTGAGTTTGTGAGGATGCTCTTCTTCCTTTTTTCCTAGAATCTTCAAATTTCACTGAGTTTCTGGAAAACCACAGTCACCGGCATCGGCTTTACCACCGACGTCGGCCTCCCTTCTCGCCGACATCGGTTATCTGACCGACGTCGGCTGTTTGATATAACCGACATCAATTTTTTCAACCGACGTCGGTCTCTGTCACTGTCCTTTTCTTCAAAACAACAGCCTTGAAACCCATCCTTTCTCTGTCAAAATCCCATTCTGAGTTCCTGAAATTGCAAAAACACAGTTTCTAGAACCTGTCTCCTTTCTTGCCTTGCATGGTTTTGACACACAGTCAAACCAAGGCCCTTCTTGACCACTCTAGCCATCAACCGCTTCCGTCTACCCTGTCCTTAACCAGTCCTATCATGGAGTTCCACTCAGAGACTGAAAGAACTCCTACAGGATCGACCCCGACCCAGACCCTCATTGTCCCCGAAGGGGACCCCGACTTTGAGAGACTCCTTGACTTCAACCTCACAGCCCTCCAACACTATCTCGCAAACAACCAAATGCGAGACCTTTCAGTCGCAGCGGCAATGGCATTGACGTCATCCGCTACCCAACCCATCATGACTCAACCTATTATCTCGACCAGTCACTCGACCATGGCCAATACACAAAGTTTGGCCTCCTCATCTACTTTCGAACCTACCTCCATTGGGGTGTCATTGCCCCCTCAACCACACACAATTCAACCAAGTTCTACATCATACCAGAACTTGATTGTCTCGACCCCTCACACTCTTGCGCCCATGAATGCAGGAGTGCCAACCTATCATTCTACCAGTGCCGTCACGCAACCACCCTTGGCGGTATCTAGTCAACTTATACCCTCAACCTTCATAACTCAACCACTTTTGGCCTCCACTTATGTCCCTGCAACTAGTCATCCATACGTTGCCCCCTTACTGGTACAACCAACTACGTCGTATGCCTCCTCTAGCCTCTTTCAAGTGCCCTACAACCTAGGGGGCACTCCATCCGCCAATCCGTCAGTAGACGTCATTAAAATGCTGATGGATAAAATGTCCAGTCTCGAGACCTCTATCTCTGGTTCATGCAACGCTCTCTCATATGAGCAAATTTGCAACGAGCCCATTCATCCTTTTGTCCCTATTCGACCATACCCCAACCAATGGAAGCTTCTTAAATTCACTCGCTTCTAGAGTAAGGAGGACCTGCAAAAACATCTACAGGCATTCAGACATGCCTGCTATCTTATTGCCCACGATGATGCGTTACTTTTACGCACGTTCCCTATGTCCCTTTCTAGCTCTGCCCTTGACTGGTATAGCTCTCTTGCCAGACATTCTATCTTTTCATTCATTCAACTTGCCCAATTATTTCTCGACCATTTTTCTATCAACATCACCAAACAAGTCTCAATCACAGACCTTTACTCCATCAGGCAATTCGATGACGAATCAATAGTCAATTTTGTCGCCCATTGGAGAGGCTTGATTAACCAACTCTCTTTCTCCTTACCTCAACCTGAGCTCATCGAGCTCTTTTCTCGAGCATGTGCCAAGCACATCTCTTCTACCTTGCGGATTCAGACATTCCGCACTTTCGACGAAGCTTTCACCATGGCTCGAAAGCTTGAACTCCACGCCCTTGAAGAGGATAAGGTCAAATTGCGTAATACCAATGCAAAAACCAATGACCATTCTTCTTCCAGACCTTCTTCTGCCAACTCCAAACCCAAAGGAGTGGCCAACACTGTGGTCATTAGATCACCATCTTCGACGACAACTAATTACCCTCAACCTTCTACATCTCCAAGCATCACCAAACAATTCCAACAACGGTACATCCAGTGTTCATACACTCCACTTGGAGAATCATACGCTTCCATTTTAGAAAAACTACTCAAGCAGGGGGTCCTCAATCTCCCTCCAATCCAACCACCTCAATTCGACCCTTCAAAAGCCCTCCCTACATGGTATAGGGAGGCCGACTTCTGTCACTTTCATCGCGTCCACAGCCATGACATCGACAATTGTCGAACCTTCAAGAACATCATCCAAGACATGATCGACAAGGGGGATCTTATTTTAGATAACCCAAACACCCCGCCAAATCAAAACATCGACATCTTCAAACAACCATTTCCAAACCATCCACCTACTCAAAACAACATCCAAATCATGACTAATGACTCTCATGACCATAATATTCACACAATCAACACTATTTTGCCTCTTGTCCTTGACCAACCTCGTCCATCACAGGATGAAGAGCCTTCTTCTCTCGTTAGTCCTCCATCGACCTCTCTCATATTGGAGGACGCCTTGACCATATCTATGTCCTTAGCCTCACATTCATCTTTCCTCCCTTCATCTGAAGACCCTACCTTTACCTTGCCTACTCCTCAACTACAAGCAGAAGGCACGATCATCCCTGCCTCCTACCCTCTTGAGGAGCCGCACTCTCTTATTTCTTCTCCACCAAGAGAAGACCCAGTCTCTCCACCCAATTTGACTGAAGAAGACCCAGTCACGGTTTCCTCTTGCCTTTTGCCTGAGATTGTTACATCTCACTCACCTCCATCCACATCCAAACCCAAGCCTGCATCTAACCTCGCCTCTCGCAATAATGGCCCTCAAACCATATCAAAGAAGGCCACTAGACCACACCAGAGGACTCCTCCCCCACCTTCTTCATTACCTTCAATCTTGGGCCCACATCCATCCACTTTAATAGGAGTTCTTCCTACTCCCATACTTCACAGAGGCAAGTTGCCTGCATTACTCCCTCAACCCCTCAGACATATATCTCTTCCAAACCATCAACCTATGCCTCTTACGCATCCCAAACCAAAGTCATCAATCCCCACTGCGACAAAACATTTAGACTCGTTAGCAGGTTCTTATGCTTTGCTGTTATGGCAATTGTTGCAGTCCTCTCGCATCTATCTCCTACCTCTTAAACCATATCAATCTCTCAGACCAAAACTGACCTGGTTCGATGACACTTGCATTTGTGCGTATCATCGCACACCTGGGCACGACACTGAGCATTGTTGTGCCCTCAAGGTTGCCATTCGTCAATGTCTGGGGAATGACACCCTTCTTTTCGACCACGTTATCAACAAACCTTCCTCACCGCCCCACTCATCAACTCTCGGATCAAGACCATCTTGGTTCAACAACTCTAAATTCTGTCATTATCATCACACTCCGGGACATGACACTGAGCGTTGTTGCGCTCTTAAAGCTGTCATTCGTCAACAACGAAGAAAGGATTCCCTTCTCATCAAGGACCCTCTTGACCACCTCTTCAACAAATTATCAACACTGACCCATGCCTCTCAAACCTCATTGCCTAAATCGGGATCTCCACGCCTGACTATGATCCCTTTGCCGCCTTTGACCCCATTATTCGACATCTACACAGTCCATTTAGCCACCAAGCCTCAACCGACCTTGACCAATTTATCCAACATTCTCCCTAAGCAACTGGGGGAATCCAACCTTATCATGACCTTGACCAAACAGTCAACCAAACATTCGACCAAATTTGACCAGACATTCGACTAAACCTCGACCACACATAGTCCAATCATCAACCAACCTTTTTAATCATGACCCCGACCAGCATCAACCAAACCTCGACCAAACTTCAATTATCAAACACCACCCAACCAAGCACCTATCACTTCTTCAAACCATCATTAATCATTGTGACCAATTTGGAACGAAGCAAATGGGGCAAGTTTGCTCCCAATTGACTCGGACCTTAACACCATCATGGGTCAGGATTTGGTCAGAACCTGAGCCCCTTTTATGTCTTGCCTCTTTGACCAGTCTATTGTTAGTCAAATACTTATTCATTTGACATTTAACTTGAGCTCGATCCCTTGATCACTCCCTATCACCCTCAATCCTAACCCTTTTGGCAAGCATGAACGCTTCATCCTAATAAAAAGGAAACCCTCTAAACCTCTATAGTCAAATCCGTGACCAAAAGTCCAGTCAGCAAAATCAATCAAATATATATCAAAATGGGATGCATATTCCAAAGTCATAAAACTATAAATGTAGACTGCTCCCTCGAAGGACAGCTGCATCATCATTGCTGTATTTACTAGACTGCTCCCTTGAAGGACAGCTAGGCCAAAGTCGTATCAAAAATATCAAAAAGTAGAATATAGACCACTCCCTCGAAGGATGGCTATGCATAAATTTTTCTAAATACACAGCATTATCTCTGAAGCTTCCCGCATCGATCAACTTCACAACCCTTACCCATCTCCATGTTTACCAAGAGTGTATCAAGCATGCCTATAACAAACACCTTAAAGTGCGGGAATTCAATATCAAAGACCTCATCCTAAAATAAAATCAACATGTCACTAATATGGAGAAAATCAAGCAGGGTAAGTTTGCTTTCAATTAGCTCATACCTTATATCATAACCCATAAGTATGGATTGGAAGCATACCAATTGTCTTCTCTTGAAGGCCACCCAGAGGCTGAGCCCCACAATGCTTTGCATATGTGTCCATTCTTTTGTTAAGAAGGACCAAGTTCACCTTTTATGTAACTTAAGCTTATCCTTTGTTATCTACCTATATTCCATCTCCTTATTCTAGGGGCAATTGATTAAATCTAAATCATGTGATTAGTTGTCATCAACATATCCTTATCTTCAACAATGGGTATCACAGCTCTACCCATGACATGGTTCTCATGGTACTTTCTACCGCTTTTCAAGATGAATTCTCATGATCATTGTCACTTAAACCTCTTCATACCTAATTAACCTTCTTGTGCTTTTAGTTTTTCCCTCATAAAATTGAACCACTAATCCATCCTAAACAAGTCTATGTAAAGAAAAATCAAAGCAAAATAACAAAATTCCTATCAGTAGCAGTGATGGGTAATTCCTAGTGTTCACAAACTACTCCCTTGAAGGATAGTTGTTGAAAACCTCTTTGAAATTGCCATAATGTAAGGTGGACTACTCCCTCGAAGGATATCTATCAAGAGCATCAAAAAAAGCATATAAATTTAGACCACTCCCTCAAAGGATGGCTGAGTAAACATTTGTCACAATCATAGCAATTTCTTGGAAGATTCCCACATCGATCAGTGTCCCACATACAACAATTAGTAGAGGACCCATTATCACAATCAAAACAAAAGCAAAATAATCTTGAAATCCATAATAAACTCTCAAACAACAAGATAAGGTAGAAGCTATAATTGACTTTTGAAAGTAGACTTCCTACATCCATTAGTCTACATAATTTGGCATAGGCTTGTTTACCTTGGTCTTTTGGATACCTATAGCAAAGACTTGTCAGTCTCCAACATGGTTCCATTTTCACCCATCTCCCCTTTTTTACTATATGCAAGGGATTTTTGAGTTTACTTAACATTACATGGTCAAGACACCTTTTTAGCCAACTGACGAACGCTAATGCGAAACATTCGAAGGGCTTATGTTCATTAAGTCAATCCAACTTCAGTTTTTGTTTTAGTCCTTGACAACAAAGAAGCATCGTGATATTTGCTCATCCTATCATGACTAGTTGATATTTTTGTCATGGCATTCACCTCTTGATTATATTCTCTATTCTCCCATATAGTGTTTTTAATTAGACTATTTCATGTGTTTTTATCATAAAAACAATAACAACAAAGAACCAATAAGCATAACCATAACCATCTGCATTACTGTGCCATACATGATAATCACATCCATAAGTAATTAACATTAATAGGTCTAAACATAATGAAATCCAAAATACTCATTAAAAATTAGCATATCATAAGCATAACAATAAATAAACCCATCTCATGCCTAGCTAGGTGAGTCTACATCCGTGTCTAGCATCCACAACATAAGCATAAATCATAAGCAATGAGAACATCACATCATGAGCGCTAAACACCAAATGAAAATAATACACCATGAGCATGGGAAATAAACAAAGATCACATATATCACTCCAATAACATCATAACATGAACGTAAATGACCATAATCATAAAGCACATCATGAAACATAAACCACATCGGTCTAATCATCAACATCATCATATACATCATGTCTATCAACGTGAATAATACATGTAATAAATGTATAAAATCTCTCTCATATACATCTTGCATCATTGGCATGCAGGCTGGTACCAAAATCATGTACATACAACATATCAAAACATTTAATATCATATATTTGGGGTACCACTACCACTCCCCCCTGCTTCTATACATGCACTACTATCTAGTGCTAGTCCTCCTAGGATGCCTATATGTCCACCCATTGTAGAGGCCCACTACCTTGGAGTAATCATAAATGAACCACCTACTAGACTGGCTTTGTACTCCCCTCATCTGAGCTCATTCAACAACTATGCCATAATAATAGCCTCATAATTTTGTAGCTCTTTTATTATAGCTAGGCATTGGACCATAGGAGTGAAACCTAATGGCATTGCCAATCCTGCTACTACCCCTACCCTCTACCTCAGGTATCCCTCTCTTAAGTCACTAAACCAGGGGTGGTCCTCACTTGATCTCTATCAACTATAACACTTATAACTTGACCTTATAAAATGATGATCTAGCCTTAAAGAGTGGCCACCTATCCCTACAAACTTATGATCTGGGCCTAAGTAGCTGCCAATGCCTATCCATCCTGGCCACCACCCTACACCCGTGCCCTTGATTGATCCACATCCATGGGCTATTGACCACCATCAGCCCACCCAAAATTGGCTACTACATATAGAGCCTGATACGATGCCACATATTCGTCGATAAAACCAACATCATTTATCACTACTATGGTTGGCATCTCCTATTGATCTAACACTACATCTTATGGCTATGACTCTAGAAGTAAAAATCTACATCCTCTCTCCTATATCTTAGAAAAGGAGTTGGAATACCTCTCATGAGTCCATACTACCTCTTGACTCTCTTAAAGGGGATAAGCTCTATCTCCCCATCTCTCAATCCATATAACCATCACCAACTCTATAATGATAGAGTAGGGTAGCTATACTGGGCCCATTTAGGCCAACCCACATATGGCCTCCACACCACATCACATACAACCAGACCCTCCAAGGCATCTCTGAACTAGTCAATGTCTCTAGCACCTCCCCCTGACCCTATCAAAACATAGTCTCCTTTCCATATCACAAAACCCACTATGAAATGTAACTAGGTGTATCCATCCTAGGGTAACCCTATTGGCCTCAAAAAATTAATATGCTTGTATGCCAAATAATAGAGCATGAACCCAACACTGATCCCATATCATCTATGAGCTTTAAATGTCTAGAGCTCTCTATAAATCTGAATCATAAAAATAGGAGCCCATCTGAACACAGTCCTACCCAACAACATCTCCACTAATACTCCCAACAATAGATATGGAAAGTGACCACTACTCAAATCTGACAATGCAAAATAAGACACTACCATCATCATCATCAAACATCGATCTGCTAGAGCCCTCTGGTATAATAGCCTATAACTAAAGCCACCAAAATTGCACCTAGCATAGGCCTGGTCTGTACCATATAACAACTCTATATGGTCATCCCTCTCCTCACTCTCAATGTAGTAAATTAGCTCCACCCGAATGGGCAGCCATGTAATCCTATGCAGATCCTTTGGTAGGATGGTGATCTCTCATGTCGATAACAAAAATGTTTTCATGGTTGGGACCCATCTCTTAATGAGATCCATGATCACAACCATATCTTGTGTTAGGTGATACTAGTGAATCATGGCCCCAAGGCCAACCTCCTCTATATGCCTCCATTCATCAATACTCATCCCATCATGAATCTCCACAAAGATTTTGGTAACTTGATCCCTCATCTAGATCTGGTATCATGCTAGCAAAACATTCAAGTTAGCTTGAACATTTCATCTTTAATCATTATACTTAGATCTACCTAACATCCCACTTTTTGTCTACCTACGACCATCAACATTCACTTATTTCAACACCTACCTAAACATATCTAACCAAAATAATCATGTTTCTACCAAACAACACCTAAATCTTAACCAACAAAATTCTCTTACAACTGACTTAAATCCATCGTAACCAACATCTATCCTACCTAGCCATTTTCACTACCCTACCTAGCTATTTTTCACATGCCCTTAACCCCTTTCCAACACCCCAACAATCCAACATTTTAAACAAAATTTTAACATGACCTATCTCTAAATATTTAACCGTAGATGGTCCTTACAACCGTCAATGGTCATGTAAACATCTTCCTTTGGTGGTCGACCATCAATGATCATACTTGACTATTGATGGTCTGGTTTAACCACTGATGGTCACTATGTGTGACCACTAGCAGTAAAATCCTTGACTTAACCACCTAAAAACTATAAAAAAACAAAATTCAATAATAAAAATACCTAACATTACCTTATCACCTGTCCAAAACCAATACCTTCCTTTAAATATCAATTTCACTCACTAAATTTCATTATTTTACCCAAAACATAAACCTAGGTCAAACTACCAAACATAATTTCCAAACAAGAATAAACTACCACAACTTCAATTATCAACCATAACCAAAATCAATTGTCTACCAATTCAAAAGTGTCACCTACCTCATTCCTCGATCACTATCGAAGTCAGAGGTTGTGTCTAGCTATTCGACCACACCCTCATTTTCCCTACATTATGGTCCCCACTGATCACCTCAACACACATGCTCAACAAATCCATAAAATCCACCTACGTTGAACACTCAATCAACCACCCTCAACCAAACACACAATAGACAAATTGTCAGAGCACAAGATACAGAGTTAAACTGTCAAAAGTGAAAATGAAAGTTCATTTTTACTTTTTATATTCCAAATTTTTAGGTTTTCCTCCTGATCATCAATTGTCAAGGTGACCATCAATGATCGACCCTAGGAACCCCTAACTATCGATGGTCAAGGTCTCACACTTTTTTATTTTAGGCACTTATACCTACATACTAAATTTTGGAGTTCAACATAATCTCCCCCATACAAAATTTGAACTTTTTGGAGATTACCCTTCTCCAACCAACCATTAGGCCATCTTCACCTCGATGTTGGCTATTTTTGACCTGAACTATCACATGTTTTACAGCAACTTTGCATGGTCTTTTTGATTTCAGTGACCATTTTTGCCATGTTGACCATTTGAATTTTGCACCACCTTGTGCATGACCAGACCATTTGTGTTTTTCAAGGGAGCACTTCCTACCTCAAATACCTATGAAAACACTGACCTTGTCTAGGAGACTTATAGAGTAACCCAATTAACTATGACTAATGCCATGGACCAGATACCCTATCACTTATACTTCTAAAACTAACCTTTTTTTAACCAACGTTGGCAACCTTAGTCTGTGTGTGATCTTGTCTATCACACTTAGTCACATTTTGTGCACTCATTTGCATCTTGAATGCCTAACCACCTTTTGTTAGCACCTCATGCCTTACCATGTACCACTTATCAAACCCTGACTTGATTTTAGTTTCACCTCATCAACTCCTAGTTTGAGGGGGAACACCTCATCCCATAATTAGGGCAACCAGACCTTTTGTGACTAGCATTAGTTTTTGTTTTACAGTTGGTTAATTCCAAGCCACATAAAAAAGGGGTAAAATGTAGACACTAGAAATATGCACACCATAATTATGAATGTCATAATTCCCTTGGACTATCTTGGGACCCCTTTGGGACCAATATCACCTTTTTACCCCTAATCATCTTGACTTATAGTTAGTTTAACTTAACTAGCTCAACCTAGCCTTTTAGCCATTTTTATCCTTTGGTACTCGACCCTCAATGGTCAGGCTAACCATTGGTGGTAACCCTAATTGTTGATGGTCAGGGTACACCTCCCTAATGAAAAATAAGTAAACCACCTACTTTAATTTTCTAATTATAGCCCATCTAATTGTATTTGTGAGCCATTGCATGCATGAGTTAATTTTAGAAAGTGCAGTTCACGTGCTGTTACAACTCTCTCACCTTGCCTATAAGAGAGAAGAGCAAAGAGGTGAAAATCCATCTATAGACATTTGAAAACATCTAAGAATCTACAATTATTATCAAGATCTTGTGCCTCTAGGAGTTTATTTCTTGTAGTTTAATCACCATTGGCAATCCAATAATCATATTAGAGAGTCAATTTGTTGTCACCCCTCCACCAAGCCTTCAGGTACCATTACTCTACCAGAATCGAGCTAGATTCGACCAACAGATCAACCATCTCACTCATCCACTCAATCAACTTTTGGTAAGACAATACTTGATTTTTAATATTCATTTAATTTATTTCCATTTTGAAACCAACCCAAGCCTTACCCACCTCTCAAAATCCATCTTTTGGATCTCATCAATTAGCAATTTATCAACCCAGATCCAAACATAGTAACTATTGATGGTTGTCTTAACCACCAATGATCTGCCCAACTATTGATAATTTGCCTAACAACTGAGAACCTACCTAACTGCTGATGATCAACTTGATTGTTGATGGTCACCTTAATCACCAATGGTCACCCCAACCACTGACGGTCACTGTGGCACAAAAAACTAGCAAGCTAATATCACCTACCTATACCCAATCAAACCTAATTTTTTGTGTTCTTGCTTGTTCATGGACCCATTTTTGATTTTTTGAAGCATACCCCAACTCTCTAGCACTAGTATTAATTAGTTTGTCACTAATTTAATCATTTTTAGTCTATTTTCTAAGCAAGCATTCTTGTATTTAATTTTAGTACCTTTTGATTTATTGATGCAAGTACATTCTATTCTATTTATAAACTTAATTATTTAAAACATGTGGATTGACAATCCCTAAGGAAGTTTTCACTTTTAAGATCTAGCTATTGCTAGGCAATTGACTCAACTATCAATCTAATAAATAAGTTTGCTTTAGTGATTTCTTATCTGCAGGTCATCCTGCCAAACTAAAGAGGAGCTCTTCATAATCTTCTGATTCAACATATGCACAATCAATTCGGTTTTTCAACCATACTCGTTCTTAGTTTCTTCTTTTCCTCTTTTCCATAATAAGTAAAAAATTCATTGAAACAACATGTGGTATTCTTATTTACACATATTTAAGGAATTTGAAAAATTTGGTAGGTTCACACCTCCAAAAGGACAAGATGAAGTTGTTGATGAGAAGTAAAAATCTCCTAGCAAGACAACAAGTCATACAAGCCGTCACCAAGAGGTTTAAGCTCATGATTTAGTAAGATATGATGAAGATGACACTCTTCAGGATGAGAAAAAGATTAATAAGCCAATGGAAGTTGAAGTTATTATTGCCCTCATAAATCAAGGTGTAGTCACATTGGATCCCTCTTTCTTTGACAAAGAGCAACATGAGGTAAATCATGAACTTCAATATGAATTTGTTTTTGTTGGAGATATGTTTATTTTTGTTGATACATTTGAGGTCAAGTTAAAGATAGTGGTGGCCAACAAAGGAGCTGCCAAAGTAAGAACAAAGTCTGAATAACAAATTGGACATCATGTTCATTCATCACATAAGTAAGACTCAAGGAGTTTTCCTTTTAATCTAGGAAGATCAGTTCTTAGAGGTTAATTTTATATAGTATTTTTTGCTTTGTCTTCCCCAATTGCTTCTTAACACAGTGTATGTCTTGTTTGTTTTGGTGTGTGTTGAAGGCAGTCAATTGTTTCATTCTTCTCATGAGGTTTGCAGTCAAGTGTCAAGGTCTATTTCAGTTTGTGTTGAGCGTGGGTGACTCCATAGCCTAATGGAGGTAAGAAGGCAACTAGTCTAGATGCATATAAAGCATGTAATCCCAGGAGGTTGCCAAAGATGTTGACCAAAATTAGCCACCATGGGTAACTGTAATTCAAAACTTTATTGTCAAGCTCCTTCATCCTTGTTGGTGGTCTTTTGATAGCTTTGATCTTGGTCAAACTTGGTCATAAAAGGTGTCTTGTCAAGTTATTATCATCTTAAAGTCTATTGCAAGGTCTAGGAGAGTGATTCAAGAGTCTAGTCTTGACATTCATCCCTTCATAAAGGTCTTATTTGAGTTTTGGAGAGATTAAGGTATCTTAACAAAGTTTAAGTTTACTTTGCAAAGATCAAGATATGTTGACCCATAATAGATAATTAGTATGTTGAACCTTATAATGAGTTATGATATCTTATGGTGAAAGTGACATTATAGAGACAAGGTATGACAAGGTGAAAACATTATTATTTCATGTTTAGCAAAAGTTAAGGTAAATTTGGAGAAATTAAGGTAATGTATACCTTTGAAAACTAGAAAGATCAAGTGAATTTAGAGGCCTCTAACACATTTCTAAACTATGTCAAGGTTATTTCTCCCTCAAACATGTTCACCCAAGTTAGTTCAATGTGCACGGAGTGGTGAGACCCTCCAAAGATCAAGAAAATAAGATATAACATAGCAAAACACTTGCCAAGGGCTTGGAAAGCAAATTTTAAATGTTGAGATAGCTAGTTCATGTCAAAAATGGATGTTTTCAGGTCTCTATGATGTTTTTAGGTTCAAATTATGCTTGTGACAACAGTGGCAGGTCCAAATAATGCAAAAAATGTTTTATCTTCTCCATCAACCTATTTGTAAGTGAAGGCCATTTTCAGGTGCTCATTTCATAAAAAGGAAAGAGAGTTGGAACTAGTGATCTTGGGGGTTGATAGGGGCCATATTCCCTTGATATTGCATGCATTAGTTTTAGGTTATAGGGGCTTAACTTTATGAACAATTGTTAACAAATTAAACAACCTAAAACCCTCTTAAAACCCAACATGCATAGTATTTTATTATTACAATGAGTTTATAGGATAATGAATGCACATGGATGATTTTTGGAACTCCTCAAGGGTATTAATATCCCTCTCACATCATCTTCCATCACTAGTTGACATGTGGGAGCATCAAAGGTAGCAAAAACACTATTTTTTATTATTTTTGGAGGTGGTAGGTAGGGTTTTTTAGGTTTTAATGTTATTAAGCATGGAAGAAGTTGTGTTTGGAATGAAAAAACTATATTCATATTCCCACAAGTTGTGTAAACTCCACAAGTATCACTCTTACTTAAATGAGGCAATGAGCTTCAAGAATAAGGGATGTTTATGCATGCACAAGCTGAGTGTGTGAATTTATAGGTGTATGAATGAAGTGAAAAGGTAGAGTCATATTTTATGGGAAGTATGTCAACATGAAATAATTGGAAACAATTTATTTACAATTTTTTTGATTAAGTCTATTTATACATTATCAAGATATCATTAGAGCCCAAAAATCAAGGAGGCTATGCTAATGTGCACACAAGGTAACTATATACAACTTGCTAATGCAAGAAAAAGAGGTTATAACAAAGGTTTTGTGTCTTATCATATAAAATTATATACATTAAAGATAAATGGTTATTATTTTTTCTATTATTCTCATCTAAATCCAACTAAGGTAGAGTGTTCACTCTAAGAAGCTAGGCTTCATGCTTAAAATATACACTACAAGCCTACACAAATACCCTGGTAATAGGTTATGTAGAGTCAAAAGAGAGTATTTGAGGTGTTTAATGTTGATTTAATGATGGTAATAGATATTAAAATATAATTTTCATCTCCACCAAGTGTTTTAGACCTAAATACCAAAAGAACCTCATGAGGATGCATGCTGAGTTTGACTGAATTAGTGTGCAGGTAGGATACAAGCCAAAATAATTATTTGAAGGCATTAAAACCATTATTTAGAATGATTATAGTTGATTATATTTGTGAAATAATTCACGCAAATCTCTTATAATTCTCCCAAACATGCACTCAATGCTCATAAAGTCAAAATGTTCACAATAACCTTCAAAGTCAAGAAAGAAGATTTGATGGGCAAATACTTTGGAGGTATGGAGAAGTAGTAAAAGTGAAATGTGAATTGATATAATTCAAGGTAGGTAAAATATAATCTCAAATAAAATATATTAATTAATCAACAAAACTCACAACAATCATTCTTGAGATGAGCTTGTAGGATACATACTTAAGGAGTAGTCAAGTGTTTTGCAAGCAAAATTAGATGTTTGAGGATAATTTAAGATGTTTCAAGGAGTGTTTGATACTGAAAACTATTATAAAAGTACAAATATATTATTATAGGGATAATAAAACCATTAAAACAAATCATCATGGCTTAAATTGAGAGAAATGTAGACCTACAAGTTTGTAGACCTATAGGTCTGCATTCTCAAGCAAGAGAATCTGACCTTGCATAAAAGATGATGTTTGAAGATGAAAATGAAGGTTATAAGACATGATGAGTTGTTATTAAGGTATTTAAGAGGTATAAAAATTACAATTATTGGAATAAAATACTCTTAAACCCTACAAACATTAAACAAAAGTAGCATCCACAAGCCTGCTAAAGAGCTCTTTCACAACCCTATTTTCAAGAGAATGTGCAATGTTTGTATTTAATTTTAGAATTTTAATGGATATATTAGTGTGGGAGACTTATTAAAAAATCATTAAGGTGATAAATATGTTTTTAATATCATAAAAAACCATAGGAACACTTACAATCCTATTTTACAGTCACAAATGCCTATAAAATTGGGAGAAATTGACACGATGGAGGGTTTTGAGGAGTGTTCATGATTTTTTTTTATTATAATAGATGGAATAAGGTGTTTAAAACCTAAAACAAGTAATTTATTGTATTTAAGTTCCCCAAAACTCAAAATATGAATTTTTCTCTGCTCTCAGCCTCTTTATGCCTGTGCTTTTGCAAACTAGGGCTAGAAATCTTGCAACTCACCTAATTTGAGTTCCAACCAAATAAATTGCCTAAATTTTTGATATATAACCTTATTTAATGTTCATAAAAATATTTTTGTGTTTTTTGAGTGGTATTTTATGGTCTCCAATAATGTAGGCTTGCATTAGTCATAAGTAGGCCTAATTGGGAAAGGTGGGTTTGAGAAAGTAGGTCTACATTTGGAGTTGAGCCATAATTTTTTGGGTGAATATGTAAGGGGATAAAATTTAATAAAATATGCTTTTATTTTCCAAATAATCCATGTATATAACTAAAACCAAGGATATTTTTACTAAAATGAGGCTACAAGGAATATGCCTCCAAAAGAGTAAATGTGAGAATGGCGAAGGAAATTACCGAATAAAGGTGGAGTGATGATTTGTTTTGGGTCCTTAACAAGTGTAAAAGGTATTTATACTAAAAAATATGAATTTTCATCTCATAATCACTCCAAGGGGTAGTTTTAAGTGCTCAAAGATGAGTCATCAAGCCAAACATGACTCCTATACCACCTTGCTCAAGTTGTCATCAAATGGAGTGCACACATGTTGAAGATGGACCTCATAACTATCCTTTGGTAGGTTATATTTCTTTTAAATTATTCCATTATTTATGCATACCCATAATTATCTCTTAAAACCTCTCTTATCTCTCTCTTTTATTCTTTCTCCTATATGTATGCTTGATTTTGGCATTGTAAGGAATCCTTTTGCTGGATATGGCAGAGCCTTGTCTAAATGAATAATTTTAATTTGATTTAAAGATAAATAAAATTGATTTATAGCCTTATATAATTCTTTTAAATAGTGTATGATTCATTTTAGTTGATTAATATTAGTGATGGTGTATGCAACCTCCTCTCATTTGTCCTATCTCTTACCTATTTGTAAGTGTTAGCCATCTTTGTAGGTTACATAGAGTGATTATAATAGCCTCATGTGGATTGAAAGTGGAAGAATTAATTAATGTATTTTATACCTCTTGATCAACCCCTTAGTCTATGCATCATGTTATACCATCTACGTGAAACACTCATGTTTGGAGACACCATTTGAGTTATGCAATTAGATTCAGTCATAGTTCATGTTCTTAGTGCATGATAGGAAAGGGGAGGAGACAAATTTGGTGCATCACTTTTCTAGTTTAGTTTGATTTCATTTATCTCTTACCCTTTTCCCTTGCAATTAATAGGCTTAGTTTATAGTTCTAGGCATGAGAATCAAGGGAACTATCCCTAATCTAGAGGTTATCTTTAGCTATAAGGTCAACAACAACCTTTGAAGAGTTCCCATTCTATCACTTAAGTGAGGAGGCTTGAAAAACCTCCTCAAGGGTGAAAATTTTGATGATAACAATCATCACATAAATATACAATAACATATATAATCCATGATCATGATCCTTCATCATCACATCATCAATCAACATAATGGGTTAACTCCTTAATTAATGCTTGCACATTAAAACAATAAATCAAATAAAATTAATAAGTTTATCAGGATATATCATTCACAATCCACTCCCCTTACATACATTGTTGCTTGGGGCACATCGAATCTCACAGATTTATCAAGATATATCCTTCCCAATCTAACCCCCTCGTATATATCATTGCTTGGGGAAAATTAAGACAAATCAAAGCATGAAAGCCTTAGATAAAGTATGTTAATATCATCCATCCATAACATCTAACAAAACATATATATCCATAGTCATAATTTATAATCATCACATGAGACCAAATCCCTATTTTTTCACCCCTACCCCTTCATTTTACCTCTACTTCATCCATGTTAAACCTTATTCTAATTTTGAGAGTCCATCCTATTGGAAACATAATGAATGAGTGGAAGGGATGAATCAGTATCTTAAAAACTTTATTTCAATTCCTCTTTAGCATACATGAACCATCACATCAACATATAGATCAAGCAATGCATAAGCAGTCAACCATACAAGCATGAAAAAATATTACACATGAAAACACATCATATATGTGGAAAAACCTGTAGGGGAAGGAAAAACATTGATCCATACAAATGGAATACAATCCTATAAGTCAAAATATCATAATTTAGTGAAGCACCAACTCCACATAGAGTACCAACCCTCAACTAGCTAAGCACCAACCCAGCTAGGATTTAACAATCACCAACATGTAAAGAAGCACCAACCCCCTAGATGAATCAACACCAACTTAGCCACCTAATTTTTTTGATCACTTTAATAAAACTATGTTTCTCAACTAATAGATGATGACCATCCCTTCATCTCTTCACACTCTTATCCCTCTTAAACTGCCTTCTAGGCCTCTTCGCTCAATTAGGTCTCTTCAAGATAGATTAATTCATATGAAATTTATATTCATAATAAATACCCCTATTATATATTCATCATAGTTTTTATACATCCCCTTGATGTTCTAAAAGACCTCCTTCTACTCTTTAATGTGCTATTTCCTTTGCTTGCACTTTACACTTCTTATACAATCCTCTAGATTACACACCTCTTGGTCAGCCATACATACTTACACACTTGTATTACCATTAAAAAAGGTCTTATAACATTTTTAATACATGAATAAATCATAAAAATATGTCATCCACAACTTAAAATACCAAAACCTCTTTTAGGCCTTTAGGAGACCTAATTCAATTAGGCCTTTATTAGTACACGTTACCCTTTGATCTCTTTGGATCACTTTAAAACTCTTCACATAATAGGAACATTTAATATTACACTAAAATATACCCCCAATAATTTCATATTAGTTACATGACACTTTTTAGGTCCAACCACCACTTGAAACACACCATTTGTACTGTTTACATTAGGCCTTCATATACACAGAAAGGTATTTCTTGAACAACTAAAGATAACACATTATTTATCCATACAAACATGATAATAAATCACATATAAATAACCTAAAATACCTCAAAAAATTTACCAAGTGCATTATAATTCATCACATAGGTCAAAAGGACTCAAAAACACTCCTGTAACTTGCTTGCTCAAAACTACCAGCTAGCCTCAAAGTCCAGTCATGGTGACTTAGAATTCAAACACTTGTATAAACACTTTTCATGAATTTTGATGTAATAAAATGATTCTATGACATATATATAACATATTAAATCATAAACAACATATGGTCTAGTGGAAACTATTGGTCTTACAGACCAATTTGTTGACCTTACACACAGTCCTAACTAAGACAGATAAACCATTTTGGATTCATCATTTTCACCATTATACCTAACTACAAATTCTTCTACAAAGAATTAATAGGAGATACCGGTCCAAAAAAAAATCTTCATGCACTTGGTTTCATCACTTTGTCATGATAACACATCGCTATTCATCTTCTCATTGTTGCCTGGGTTTTTCACTATTTGCACCATTTGGCATGTTAGTGATTGGCTAATTTGAATGACTAGTTTATCACACTTGAGGGATTGGACATATATATAAACCTTCATGGACTTGAAACATGATTATCAAGCTTCATCCTTCATTCATTTGTATACTTTTACTTGGTCAACTTTGACTACTACAATAATTCTCTAAGAAATTAGCACTTTTCGGTAGGGTCCACTCACACACCAAAAAATCAATCATACCTAGAGGTGCCTAGGAGAGTTGAATACAACCTAAAATATTTTACTTGAGCATACAAAACCATGGGCACTTTTGATCAACATCTTTAACATTGAGTCCTTATTAGGGTTCTTAGAGGGTTTAAATCTATTTTCGTTATTAACAATCATTCATAAAACATAGCCCCTCAATCCAAAAATTAATGCCTATAATTTTGAGCTAGGACCCTTACCCATATACCATGAATATATTAGGTTCCAATGAAAAGGTTTTATGAGCTAACAAACACAAGAAAATCCTTCTTGGGTTGAGAACCCTTCATTCTGTGCACTTGAGAGACCTAAAAAACACTTTTCAAGCATTTTATTGGAAACCTTGATCTCAAACTATATGAAAAAATTTGAAACAACAATTCCTCTCATATAAAAATGCTTACATGAGCTCAAACACCTTTAAATTGGATCATAAACCCTCATTAGGCCACTCTCTCTCTTTCTCTCTTTGCTCTTCTAGACCTTGATCTGCAAACCACATAAGTACTTAAAAATGATCTTCATGCTTCTTTCCATGAACTTTCCACATTAATAACATACTAAAGAAACCTATCTCATTATTAAATAGTGCCATACACCCTTCATATACCTTGATAATATATCATGATGCCTCATTAGGCCAGGTAGGGTCTAGAAGTGGTCTAGATGTAAACTTGGTTTGAAGGTCCTACCCCTGTAGGATCACCCTAATACTCTAATGAGTGTTCCAATTCTTCACATAAATGCTCAAGAAACCTTATAAAACCACTCATGATTGTGTGCATTCATCTCACCAAGCCATTATACTCATACTTTCTCGCAAGGTCTCTTAATGCCATGACTAGTGCCATAACTATGCTTCTTAAGCACTTGAAACTTGGAAACTAACCTTGAAACACTTCTAAAAGTATCTAAACTTTAATTACATGATCACACACTACCAAAAAACCTCTCATAAACTTGTGCTCACTTAATTCACTAAACTTCATTATGCATACATTCTCACAGGGTCTAGACTAGGTTTCTAAACCTCATGCAAGATACACCTTTGACATCAATGACAATACTCAACAATATCCCCCATTGTCATTAATGAAAACCATTCTTATAAAACTTCTCCCTCATTATAAAATTTCTCCCCCTTTGACATAAATGACAAAGTGATGTCTGCAACTTGAATCACACTCCTTGCAACCAAAAAACTCAACATTCAGAACTATGAGTTAATGAGTCATCATACAAACATGCTCCCCTATATCCATGCTTACCTTCTCAACACTAATCTCATGTACTTGGAGATAATTAACCACATGATTATCTCCCCCTAATCCCTTGAATTCCTTAGTGACTACTAGGGGTAGGAACTACACCCAATTCCTGTTTTAAGTGTTCAAATGTTGCTTTTGGAAGTGGCTTAGTGATAATGTCTACAATCTGATCCTTTGTAGAAACATATTCAAGTTTCTCACTTTGTTCACTTACCTTCTCTCTAAGGAAATTATACTTGATAGGTATGTTCTTAGTCCTTAAGTACATGATAGGGTTCTTTGAGACACTTAGAACACTTGTATTGTCACAATAGATAGGACTAGGACCATCATACTCCACCTTGTAGTCTTTTAAGGTCTATCTCATACATAATATGTGAGGGAAACATGAAGATGATGAAATTTACTTAGCTTCAAAAGTGGATAAGTCTCCTAATGGTTATTTTTTTATTATCTATTAAACTAGGTACCCACCTAAGAAGAAAGCTCCTCCATTGGTACTCTTCCTATTATCTAGACTTCCTGCCCAGTCTGCATCTATATAGGCTATCAAATTGAACTCCTTGTTCCTTAGATACCATAACTCAAACTCCATAGTCCCCTTGAGATACCTGAGTAGCTTTTTTATTTCTTGTAGATGATTTTCCTTTGGATCTACTTGAAACCTTCCCATAAGACCTATTGCTTGCATGATCTTAGGTCTAGAGGCAGTGGTGTATAATAAAATTCAAATCATTGACCTATATAACATCTGATTGACCTTTAGAGACTCATCTTCCTTTCTCAACTTACACCCTGTGATCATAGGTGTACTAACTACCTTGTAATCTTTCATATCAAATTTATTCAACATTTCTCTTATGTACTCGGCTTGTGAAATGAATTACCTTTTTAAGATTGAGTGATTTGCAACCCAAGAAAGAAAGATAGTTCTCCCAACATGGACATCCCAAACTCTTTCTTCATCACATTTGCAAAGGCTTTGGTCATGTTTTCATTATTTCCACCAAATATGATGTCATCCATATAGACAATTACTATCAACTAATGGTCATCTTCTATCTTTATGTATAGATTACTATTTACAACTCCTCTTTTGAATCCTTGATCCAACAAATACTTGTCCAACCTAGCATACCAAGCTTTGGGAGCTTGATTTAGACCATAAAGAGCCTTTTGTAATATGATAGTGAGAACCCCTTAGGTTGTTATATGTATACCTCATCTTCTAAATTCCCATTCAAAAAGGTAGATTTGACATCGATTTAGTATACCTTTAATCCTTTGAATCTTGCATATGCTAGAAAAAATCTGATGGCTTCTAATATTTTTAATGGTACAAAGGTATCATCAAAGTCTATCCTTTCAACTTGTGCATATCTCTTTCATACCAATCTATCCTTATTCCTAGTGACTTCTCCATCTTCATTCAATTTGTTTCTAAACACCCATTTGTGCCAATGACATTCTTGTCTTTAGGCCTAGGAACTAGTTCCCAAGTCTCATTCTTCTCTATTTGGTCTAACTCATCATTCATAACACCTATCAAAAATTTGTCTTTTCTAGATTCTATAAGATTCTTAGGTTCAATTATAAATAATAGAGCACCATTCTCTTGATTTAGATTACTTACCAATCTTTTCATTGTTTGCATACCTGCATTCTTGTTGCCAATGATTTGAGATTCAGGATGATCTTTTTGAATCTATATTAAGGGACCTTTTGAGTTTTGTCTCTCCTCAAATTATTCTTTCTCATCAATATCTATCATTTCTTCTTTATTATTGAAGTCCAAATTCTCTAAAGTATGCTTTGATTATGAGTGTGATTTCTTTGTCTCATCAATCTTCACATTGGCACTTTACACTATCTTCTGTAACCTCTTGTTAGAACATCTATAGGTTGATCTCATTGATGAGTATCCTAAGAATATACCTTCATTATATCTATAATCAAACTTTCCTAAGTATTTATCATCTCTTTTGATGAAACATTTGCTCCCAAACACTCTAAAGTGTTCCATATTAGTAGGTCTACCTTTCTACAGTTCATAAGGAGTCTTATTGCCGTAAGTCATTATTTGTCCTCTATTCAAAATGTAGATTTTAATTCTTATTACCTCTCTCTAAATTCCATCAAATAATATATAGTCATTTATCATAGTTCTAGTAATTTCTTGAACTATCCTATTCTTTCTTTCCACTACCCCATTCTGCTGAGGTGTCCTAACTATTGAGAACTATCTTCTTATTCTATGAACCTCATAGAAGTCATCAAACTAATTAGACCAAAAATTTCCTCCTCTATCATATCTTAGACACTTGATCTTCTCATTCTTCTCATTCTCCATAAGAGCCTTGACTACCTCGAACTTGTCAAGAGCTTCTGACTTTTCTTTCAAGAATGCTATCCAAGTCATTCTTGTGTAGTCATCTATGAGTAACATGAAGTAGATATCTCCTTGAATGCTTTGAATTATTATAGGCCCACATAGATCAATGTGTATTAACTCCAAGGGTCTTTTAGTAGAGTACTCTTTGGAATTTAACCTTCTTCTAGTCTGCGTATCATGTTGACATGCCTTGCAAAGTATGCTTGTAGGTTTGGTGATCTTAGACATGTTCTTCATAGAATTCTTAGTGCTTATCTTGACTAGATTGTCAAATTTTAGGTGACCTAACCTTCTGTTCTATAACCTACTTCTTACATATTTCTCATAAATCATCTCTCCTTCTTGATATCATTTAAGACATAGATTATTTTCAATCCTCTTAGCATTGGCAATTAACATTTATGATTTGAATCTCCTTCTCTCACACCCTCTATCATGAAAGGTTAATGTGTGTCTTTTATTGCACATTTTAATTAAACTAAGTAGATTATGTTTCAAACCTTCCATATACAACACATTTTGTTTTTTGGTCTTCCCATTGCCCAAATTCAAGATACCATTGCCAATTATATTGGCAGTTGTGTTGTCTCCAAACCTCATTGTTCTTGAAACATTCTTCTTTTAATGAGATGAAATTATTTTTGTCTCCTATCATGTGGATTAAACAAACACTATCTATATACCATTTCATGCATTTATATTGAAAATGAAAGGTAGTCTGAGCTAGCATAAAATCCACTTTAGTCTTCTATTCCTCCTTAACAAATAGTCCATCTCGACTCTTGTTCTCAATATGATCAGTCTTAACTTGATTTGGCTTTCATACCGATGTTTGACCTTTCTCATGCACTCTAGGAGATTCATATATCTTGTTAAATCTTGAGGTCATTCTAACTCTATTAAAACATAATCTCGTAATGTGTCCCATATCATGACAACTATAACAAATAACATTTTTATACTTACCTCTTAACTAATCACTCCTTTTCCCATGGTGATATGATAACTTATCCCTTATTGCATTGGGCTACCTAATTGGTCTTTTCATGTTGGTACTCTTTATTTACTATAAATTATCACAATATTTTTCAAACTTTCTCTTTTTGTGTATGAGTTGCCCATGCTCAACCTTCAAGGAATCTAGCTCTGTCTTCAACTGGTCATACTCAACTTCCTTTGATCTAAACCTTGCATTGACACCTTCTAAATGATTCTTGAGATCCTTGATAATATTATTTTGATGATTTAAATCATCAAGGGCACTTATGAGCTTAGATTCAAGGTCAAATTTACCTTCTCCTTCTTCACTATCATAGTATACTTCTTCATCATACATGTTTTCTTCTTCTTTTTGATCATTAGACATTTTTTGATTCTTAGGATCACATTCAAGTTATTAAAATTGATTCATAGAACTAAGATCTGACACCAATTGTTCAAAATATAATGAATGAGAGGGGGGGGGGGTGAAAAAGTCACTTAAAAACTTTATTTCAATTCCTTTTTAGCATACATGAACCATCACATCAACATATAGATCAAGCAATGGATAAGCAATCAACCATACAAGCATGAAATAAGATTACACAAGATGAAATAAGATTACACAAGACAACACATCATATAAATTAGAAAACCTCAAGGGGAAGAAAACCCATTGATCCTTTTAAATACAATTTATTCCTATATGTCAAAAGATCATAATTTAGTGAAGTACCAACTCCACATAGAACACCAACCCCAACTAACTAAGCACCAACCCAGCTAGGCTTTTACAAGCACTAATTTTCAAGGATGCACCAACCACCTAGATGACTCAGCACCAAATTAACCACCTAATTATTTTGATAAAATTTAGAACACTATGTTTATAAACCAATAGATGATGACCATCCATTCATCTTTTCACACTCCTATCCTTCTCAAACTGCCTTCTAGGCCTCTTCGTTCAACTAGGTCTCTTCAAGATAGATTAGGTCATATGACCTTGATATTCATACTCATTACCTATGTTAGATATTCATGTGAGTTCATCTACATCCATATGATGGTCTAAAATACCTCTTTATGCTCTTCAATGTGTTATTTCCTTCGCTTACACTTTACACTTCTCTAACTAGTCAATAAGGCCTATTAGGCCTTGTTCTTATACAATCCTCTAGATCACACACCTTTTGGTCTGACATACACACTTTAACTCTTGGATTACCATTATAATATATATTATAACATGTCTAATACATGAATCAATCATTATAATAGGTTTTCCACAACTTAAAATAACAAAACCTTTTTTAGGCCTTAAGGAGACCTAATTTAATTAAGCCTTCATTAGTACACGTTACCCTTTGATCTCCTTGAAACACTTTAAAAATATTTACATAGTATGAAAAATTCATATTAAACTCAAATATACCCTCAATAAATTCATATTATGTCCATGACACTTTTTATCTCCAACCACCACTTGAAGCACACTATTTGTACTGTTTACATTAGGCCTTCATATACACGGAAAGGTCTGTCTTGAATAACTGAAGATAACACATTATTTAGCCATAAAAACATGAAAATAAATCACATAAAAAAAATTAAAATACCTAAAAAATTCATCAAGTGAATTATACTTCATCACATAGGGCAAAAGGACTAAAAAACATTTTTATAACTTGGTCACTCAGAACAGTCAACTAGCCTCAAAGTCTAGTTTGGTGACTTAGACCTCCAACACCTATATAGACACTTTTAATAAATTATAATTTAATAATATAATACTATGACATATATAAACCATATTAAATCATAATAATCATATGGTCTAGTGGCAACTATTGGTCTTATACACCAATTTGTTAACCTTACTACACAATCCTCACTGAGATAGACAAGCCATTTTGGCTTCATCATTTTCATTATTATAAATAACTTACAAGTATTATACCAAGAATGAATAGGACATACCAGTCACAAACAAGATATCCATGTAATTAGTTTCATCACTCTATCATGATGATAAATCCCTATTCATCTTCTCATTGTTGCTTAGGTTTTTCACTGTTTGCACCATTTGGCTTGTTAGTGACTTGCTAACTTGAATGAACAATTTAGAACACTTAAGGGATAGTAAATATACATAAAAATTTATGAACATGAAAAAAAAGTCTCAAAATTCATCCTCCATTCATTTTATTACTTTTACTTGGTCAACTCTGACTGCTACAACAATTCTCTAAGAAATTAACACTTTCTTGTAGGGTCTACTGACACACCTAACAATTCAATCACATCTGGAGGTGCTTGGGAGAGTTTAATAAAACCTAAAATAGTTTACATGAGCATAAAAAACCATTATATTCAATTTTGATCAACATCTTCAACATCAAGTCCTTATTAGGGTTTTTAGAGGGTTTAAACCTGTTTCCATTCTTAATAATCATTCATAAAGCATAACCCTTCAATCCATTAACTAATGCCTAGAATTTTTAGATATGACCCTTAACCATCTAAAATTAATATATTATGTTCCCATGAAAACATTTGATGAGATAAAAAACACAATAAAATCCTTCTTGGGTTGAGAACCCTTCATTCTGTGCACTCGAGAGACCTAAAAAACACTTTTCATGCATTTTTTCACAAACCTTGACCTCAAACTGTATGAAAAAACTTGAAACAACATGCCTATCCTTTGACAATGATTACATGAGATCAAAAATCTTTATATATGATCATGAACCTTCATTAGGCCACACTCTCTCTCTTTTCTCTTTTAGACCTTGACTTACAAACCACATTAAGCCTTAAAATTGATGTTCTGGCTTCTTTTCATGCACTCTCCACCTTACTCACATACTAAAATAACCTCTCTCATCCTTAAAAAATTCCATACATCCTTCATATGCCTTGATTATAGATCATGATGCCTCATTAGGCTAGACATGGTCTAGATGCAAACTTGGTGTGAAGGTCCTACCCCTGTAGGCTCACCTTGAGACTCTCATGAGTGCTCCAATACCTCACATATATGCTAAATCAACCTCATAAAACCACTCATGCCTATGCGTATTCATTTCACAAATCCATTATTCTCATACCTTCTCACAAGGTCTCTTAATGCCATGACTAGGCTTCTTAAGCACTTGAAACTTGGCAACTGACCTTGAAACACTTCTAAAGTGTTTACAATTTACTTACATGATCACACACTACCAAACAACCTCTCACAAACTTTTTCTCACTTAATTTACCAAACTTCATTATGCATACCTTCTCATAGGGTCTAGATTATTCTTCTCAACCTCATGCAAGATGTACCTTTGACATCAATGATAATCCTCAACACATCCATATATATCATCCCCATACATCTTCTTGAGGGGGAAAATCCCTAATCATCCCTAATCATCATCCTTATTCATCTTTCTTATCCATCATGCAACTAAGGGCTTCCTAGTAGACCTATCTTCCTTCTAGTTCTTATATTTTCTTTGAAAATTCATTACTTCTTCTAGTATTAATGCCCTTCATAGAGGGCAAAATGTAGACACTTAAATTTTGACATCATAGTGTCGTCACTAATCTACTATCATCGACATTCATCATTCACCATTTACCCTTATAAATTCATTCATCATTGAAAATATGGATGAATATTAATCAAATCATGACACGACCCCTCATATAATCCCATTAAAAATACACTTTGATTAATTATATAATTAATCAATATTAGTTAATTAGTCATTAATTAATCCATACACACATAAAAAATAAAACATAAAATTAAAAAAAATCAATCAATATACACATCATCAACCCACTCTAACTATCTCATTAATTCATTTAGTCATCTCATTTACCTAATGAACCCTAATCATTTAATAATTTAACACCTCATTTAGTCCATTCAACCGAGTCAACCAAGTCACCAACCAACTTCCTAAACTTTCTCACCCACCTCAGCAATTTCCTGAACTTCCTTAACCAACTCATAATTTCCCAACTTCCTTATTGAATGCATTGACCCACAAACTATATATCCACCATTCAAAATTGAAAATATTAAATAAATATGGATTTATCTTATCCATTCATCATCCATCCAAGAAATATATAAATTTATCATTCCTTCTCCATTCTCAAAAACATGTTTTGAATTTAATGAGATCATGCAAATTTGAGATCATCGTAATCAATCAATTAATCATCATATTGTCAGAATGTTGCTAGAATCATCACATGGAACTTCATTGAGTGAACACAATCAAAAGATCAAGAGTGCATCTATCAAACGAAGGAGAAGTCTCCATTTGGTAAATGAGGTAATGTTTTGTTTGTTTTCTTTCATTGCTCAATCTAAGGGTATGTTAGACTAGGGTAGAGGTTTAGATTACCCTAACCTTTTGTTCACAAGATTTAATATTTTTATATTACACAAACTAACATCTAAAACTACCTTTGCACCAAAATTATGTGTCTACATAATGCCCAACTTTGATGTGTGTGTGTGTGTACATATGAAAGTAAAATAAAAAAGTGTACCTAGGAGGAATCATAGAAGGTTGTGTGGCCATACCCTATAAGAGGTCTTGAAGTAAATATAAGAATAATAGTGATATTAAAGTTAAAAGAAAAAAGAAGGTTTCAAAATAAAATATGATACTAGGTATATACTTAGATGGATTAATGAGACTTTGGTTAAAATTGATATTGCACAAGGTTAAGTATTTATATGCACATATTATGTTACTATTATGAGTATTCAAACATTACAAATAAATAGGTCTTATAATTTATGCATATAACACACACAAACATAACACAGATCTTTCCTAAACTATCTCTTTTATTCATATATCAAATACTCTTTTACACTGTCGCATTTACTATGTATATATATACCTTTGATCTCTTCATTACAATATCTCCTTATTTGATTTCCTCCTTCTCACATATAATCAATGCACTCAATCTGAATCTCATTCTCATTCTATGATATGTTACACACTAAAATAGTGTAGTATAAATAGTTACTCAATACCCCTTGCTACACAATAGACATGTTTTTGGGGTGTCTCATATTTGTACAATCATCCATGATGTGTCACAAAGCATCGTACAATGTTACATAGTCCATAAAAGTAGAAATTATATTATAACTATCTATTATTATATTTGATGATGTGACATGTAGGAATAATCCTTTGTAATATGTCTATATACTCATATGATTCTGCTAAAAAACCCTACCAACATTCAACTAGCTTTTAGAACATTGTCTCATCCTTGAGACAACTTTGAAGAATCTTGACATGAGCAACTCGAAACAATTCATCTACCTTAAACCACCAAAAACTCCAATTTTTTTTGAGGGTGTGTAACATGATAAAAAACCATAAAATTAGATATTTAGTGTTAGATACCATAACATATTCAATCAACTTGCCTAATTGGATTTATAGTACAATGTTAGACACTCCATCAAAATTTGATGTCTAACCCATGCTCCTCCTAATGCAAAATGTTCTCATACTTTTTGGTCAGTGTCTTTTGGACATATCCCAATTAAGCAAACTTTTCCCAGCCATTTTTGGCTTATGCCTAAGTGTAACATTCTCTATAATATCTTTGAAAATCTCTTGAGGAACTAGTTGAACACCTAAAGTTTACATGAATGCCTCATGTTCTATTATGGTATTCTCCATATTATCCAATTGTTGGCTCACCAGGTGTCATATTCATTCATCTCATTGATGGTGGTCACCCTCTTTGCTTATTTTATTTTGTATTCACAACCCAAATATATTAATTTATTTCACTCATCCCCTAATAGAACTGTACTAACATCATATTTAGAAGAAGCTTAAGTGAATTGCTTCTCCAAATCATCCAAGTCCTCATTTTTCCAATGGGTTACAACAAACTAATTAAAGGAGTATGCAAAGAATGTTGATGCATCCCATGTCACATTCTAGAGTTTCTATATTGTATACTTAAATTTATCCCTCTTGGTGGTGTTACCTATCAAGATTGGTGCTAGTATAATTTCCTCATGTGTCGCAATGATATCTTCTCTGATTTTCTTTTTTGTCTTCATCTGATAGATGTGTGTGCTTGTTGAAGTTATCTAATATTTACTCTAATTGTTGATTGATAATTAGAGTATCATCATATCAAACTCAAGTTTTGAGGTAGTGAGGACTTTAAAATTTTCCTTCTTCCCTCTTCCATTTGTACAAATATTATCATCCAATCAGTTCTCACATTTTGGTATATGATATCCCCTAGTTGCTCCTTCTAAGTAGGAATAAGTTTTGTCAATGCCACCACTATTTCCCCTTGTGATGTTTGTTATTGAAATCTTGGGGACATATCTATGGTTATTGAGGAGTGCTTATATCCATGAAAGGGGATCTTACAGTGTCAATAAGGTATATGTGGTGGTCCCCATATCCCCTAGTGGACCTATTGATGATTGTGGTATTGAGTTTTGTTCCCCTCTACTTCCTTGAGTTTTCATAGTGCTTACTTCCTTAGTCTCTTCCATTTCCACTTATGCTATTATCACTAGTGGTACTTGGTCTTTCCTCTTCTCCCTAGTTTTTTTGTTTTCATCATCCTCCTGCAACATCTTTAAGTGCTC
This sequence comes from Torreya grandis, assembly GCA_037957365.1. Classification (NCBI taxonomy): domain Eukaryota; kingdom Viridiplantae; phylum Streptophyta; class Pinopsida; order Cupressales; family Taxaceae; genus Torreya; species Torreya grandis. The sequence goes on from JARHVA010001074.1 coordinate 3,068,593, forward strand.
TACCTATGTCACCTTATTCCCTTATGATTTTTTTTTCATTTATTCTTCCCTCCTTTTCTCTTATTATTTTATTAATTCCTCTTATTTATTCAATTCCACCTCTTTTTGCTTTTTTTTAATTAAAGGATAAGAATCGTGTTGGTATCAAGTGCAGGATAAATTGACCTTCTTCAACTTAGTGCCAAGGATTCAGGGGTATCTATTTCTTTGAATTTGGCAAGGACTCAAATCCAACTTTATCCTTTTTGGGTATCTCCTAGGATTTGTAATTTGGTGGATGGAATGACAACACACTTTACCATAATCCACACTAATTGGACTAAATCCCATTTGATTCTTTTTAATTTTTCAATTCTTCTTCTTTTTATTTTTTCAATTCCTTTTCTTTGTGTTTTTTTAACTCTTCTTTTTGATTTATTTTCAACTCCTCATGTTTTTTCAATTCTTCTTATTTTTAATTTTACTTCCTTGATATGTTTGCCTTTACTTATTTCTCTAATTTTTCTCTTGCAATATCCTATTTTGCCAACTAAGTTTCTAATTCAACATCTCTCTATATTTTCTCCTTTTCAACCTTCAATTATTTTTATAATTTTTCCCTTTGATGTGAAGTCATTACCTCAATTTAACATTTATAATTTTATTTGTTTTTCTAGTGCTTGAGCTAATGTCTTTTCCCTATGTTTTGACCTTATTTTTTTTTTGAAGCTTCCTTAGTGTTTCTTTATCTTCTGATAACATTTATTTTTCCATAACTACCTTTTGTAGGGTTGATTCATGATATGATTATGTGATTTGCTTTGATTTTTTTCTTGGGCCTAAAATATTATGCTATTGAGGGTGAGTGGTAGTGTCTCTGTTATATAATCTAGTGTATTTTTGCATATTACAACAATGCTTGGATCACATTTTTATTACACTATCTATTGGTTATGTTCATACAACTTCCTTGCCTTTACTACTCTTTTGTTATAACATTCTAACAAGAGGGTCACGATATATGCCATATGTTGTCCAATATCTCCCTCTTATTCCATCATACTTTCTCCATCAACACTATTACCTCCTCGCTCTTCATAAAATAATTCTCCTGAAGACTCAAATTTTGAATATGTTAATAGAGTCTCTCCTTTTTATTTTCTCTCTCTTATGTAATTGTTGAATGTTTTCCTTCATTTTATCTTTCCCTTTATCCACTTCCCTTGGTGAGGCACTCCTTGTCTTGCACACACTCATATGCAATAGAGTTTCACCAATTTTTTTCCTTGTCATCAAGGAATATTTTGGGGTCCCTTTTATCTCCATTTCTTCCTCTTGGAGTGTCTTGTCTATGGTATATTTATGCACTATTAAAGTTGTGGCCTCTTGTGTTGCTTTTATTTGAACTGTTTTAGCCCCTAGATTAAGAATTCTAATTCTTTCTGAGCATGATGATCTTTCCTCCACCTGTTGTTTACATTTATGTTCTTTTGTAATCGTTGAACTATCCAAGTATATAATGCATAAACACCTAGTTTTATTACAAGACCCTTTTCCATAGGGTCTTTTCTCTATGTTATTGTCCTTGCCACACTTGTGTATAATTTCTTATCTCTAGGACTTCTTTTGCCCCACACTATTTCTCATTTGGTCCTTGAGCCCTCTAAATGCATTTGACACTTATATAAACCTATCGATTCTTAGCCTTGAGCCTAATTACACACTTTTATATGATGATACTTGAATCTCACACTATAATTTTGCCTAGGATTAGAATAACAAGTTCACTGATCCTATCCTTCATCATTTTTTGGGCCCCTTTGCCTTTTATTGTGTTCTATGTGCATTGATAATCTCTTCTTACTAATTCTCGAGTCGACCTATGTGTGAATTATGTCCTAGAACATCTTATTTATACCAAGTCATTCCAAGCCATTTGAGATCAAGAATAGACATAATATAAATGAGAGAAGAAAAATAAGAGAGAAAACATCAAGTAACAGTCATCTACTATATAATTCAAGTTTGAGTAAACCCTTGCCATATTTATTGTTACTCTTGTAATAAAATTATCAATTTTGCATCACTCGCTTGTACCCAAATAAACTCTTGGGTGAATTTCATGTAGTTGCATATTCATGTCTAAGGAAGAGGACGTTCAAGTCCTTGCTTGATATTTCCATTCACATTGCACATAACTATGTTGAGATTTGATTCTAGCATGAAAACATGCAACTGCAACTTCCCATAATGATTTCATGACCCATGAAATTGTTTTGTTATGAGTTAATGGAAAAATAGGTCAAGAAGAAGGAATAAGACATCATTTCTACATCTATTCCCATTAGATCATAGAATTATAGGTACATATAGGCATGACATCCATCTACAAGGTGACATAAAAAAATAATAATCTAAAAGTGAACACATGACACAAATAGTACAAGAGGATAGGAATTATGTTCAAATCTAGTCAACATTGATCCCACCCTAGGTATGAATGATGCAAGCACCAATCCAATTCCTGCACAATCGACACTCCAAATTTGGCACGTAATTAGCTACAAGATTTTACAATCCATATCCTCTTCCAAAAATACATAATTTAATAAGGTGTAATTGTTCCAACTCTTTTACTTTTAATATTGTCCATTACTTGTTTTCAAAATTCCAATTATGATTTTTACTATTTTTAGCCACTAGGACATATCTATAATAAGTATTTTACATTGTTAAATGGTAAACATCTCCAATGTATTAGTTTTTTATTTTCATTACTAAAACACTTAAAATATTAAAAAAAATGGTGATCCCCTCCATTCTTTGAATGCCCATGCCTTCCTCCATAAGGTTTCTTAGTTTTTTTAATGATTTTTTAGATCTTCATATTTTCATAAAAACTTAAACAAACCTAGTTTTCATTCACTATTTATGCTTATAGATTATATCCACCCTCATGATTAGGTGTGCACACCTTTGTTCACTGATTACATATTTATTTTGGAGGCTACCTAGGGTTTGGTCCCCTTTTTTAAAATATGATTTAAAATATTGGCCTTGTTTATATACATTCACCATGGATACTACTCATGATGTTAATCCTTTTATGGTTGATATGGGTGTTAAGAGTAAACATACTACTAATAGAGTATCCCTTATTTACCATTCTAGCTACAATAGTGACATTGAAATCTATGGTGATCCAAAATATCTTAAATAGGTTGATACATGTATAGTTGTAACCCTTTCTATATTTAGAATCATGATTGAGATAAAAACATAGAATTTTGGCGTATTTATTACAAAAATTAAAAACTGCACAACAAAATCTTAGGAATAATGATCCTTCACTTGAGCAACCTCAATTAGATGCTTCTACTCTTTATACATCAACATTTTAGGCTAGTAATCCTCATGATACTAATATTTATAAGCCTCCATCTAATGCTACAAACCCCCTTAGACTGATGCTTATATTCCCAACACTTATATGATTCCATATACTAACCCAAAGTCCAATATGCCTCTAAAAAAATCATATATTTGAGCTCTCGGTCTTGGACATAATCACAACATAAATCATGCCTTGCATATCAATGTTAACCATTTGAAGGTCCTATACTTACACATGTCAATATTAATCGTACACCTAGTGGTGCATCTATTGATTTGATAATGCAACAAAAACTTAATTGCATGATGATGTAAATTTGGAAATTATATCAAACATCTAGTAAACCTAGCCATGTGGTTTCATATTATGACATATTACACAACCCTTAGATCAATAATTTCTTATTCACCTATCGAGTCCATCATTCCAAGCACTTAAGTTTAAAAACATTTAGTGGAAATGGGGATCCATCTCAAAATATCAAAGCTTTATTTGCATCCTACATTGGCTCTTAACATAATCAATTGATTATGATGAAGTTATTTCCTAGGAGTCTCATGAGATATGGCATAGATTAGTTTTATTTCATACCATTAAGATTTGTGCATATATTACATGATTTACTTGACCCATTCTTAGTGTATTTTTTGATAAAAATGAGTCAAAATGTCACTTTCCCTCAAATTGCTTTAATCAAACAAGAACCTAGTGAAATAATTATTGACTACTTGCTTAAATTTAAATCCATGCTTACCAAAATGTCACATCAGCTTCCTAATAGTGAACTTCAAAGTATTTTCTCAAATAGTTTCTCAACATACTTTAAGACAAAGTCATATTTAACAGGCATGATTCATTTAATGAGCTTTGCCACATGTAACAAAACATCGAGGTTAAACTTATGGATGCTAATATGTCAAATTACACATCTACTGATTCTACATCTACTACATCCAAATATTAGGCGAAAAAATTTCAAGCCTAAAACTAATGATGAGCCTAATTTCCAAGCTAAGAATGAGGCCAAAATAGATGATGTAGTTCTGCAACTGAATAATAAGCTTAGTTTTATTACTTCTAAGCAAAGACAAAAATTTAAAGAACTACCATACCCACTTCACTAGATATTAAAGTTATTCCTAAAACTTAATGTGATTTCTTTGCCATAACCATTTCAAATAGATATAACTCAAGCATTTCCTAGAGGGCATGATCCAAATCAATTTAATGAATATCATTGAGCTTCAGGGCATACAAATAATTGATGTTTCAAATTATGATATAAGATTAAAGATTTGATTGATATAAACACCATTATAATTGATGATTATAATTATAAATTGAATTAATCTATTGTGAATCCCAATCAAAACATACAAATATTTAGTAATCCATTACCAATCCACAATGATCCAAAGCAAAATAATGTGCATATGACAACATATATACATCAATATACTATTTAAACTGAGCATTATATTGACAACATTATTGCAATAGTTTTTATTTCTTGAAGTAAGTGCCTTCTATTACATTTCATGACCATAAAATGCCTAATGTTGCATCAAACATTGGTCCTATATGATGCAGGAACATCATTTAAGAGTATTAGTTAGTCAAATTTTGAATTGTATTCAAGTATTTTGAGTCTTTAAGAGGTATTAATAGTAATATAGGTCATTTTTGGATCCTTTATAGGTGTTGGGTCTAATAAAAATTTGAATTTGGCTTCATTTGGCATTTTCCTACCGAAACTACCATTTGGAATTTTTGAATCTTCTCTCAAGGTTTCAAAGAAAATTTCCATGTCATTGTAAGATAATGTTGGAATTTTCTTATATGGGAGTAATTTATATTATAGTATTATCTTTAGTTATTCAACACATTTGTGGACATGTCTTCTATGTTTTAATCTTGTAAAATGTATAAGAAAACTAGTTTCTCAAGAATGGATCTACGTAAGAGGGAAAAATAAGTAGTTAGAGAATTTTTAGGAGGTATAAGTGTTATATAAGTTTGAGGAGAAGTAATTGTGTAGAGGAAAATGGGTGAATAACTAAAATTTGGAATAAAAGAAATAAAATATGAATACTTCAGTTGAGCACACCCTGTAATACAAAATTTTGTGCATGATTGTGTGAGTGAGATTAAAGATGGAAAGAATGCTTTATAAAGAGTTATTTTGATATTAAAAGTAAATTTGGTATGTAATATATTATATTTTTATGTTATTATTGAATAAATAATCATTTTTTATAAATAAATTACATGTTTAGATCCTAATACACAATATAGTCAAATCTGGGTTATTCTTTTTTTTTACACGGTCAAAACAAAGTTGGTGAGGTTTCTAGAAGACAAACTTGATAAATTGTGAACAATTCAAAACAAAGAAAAATGTTGTAAAATATACTATATACGAGTATCATTCCTTTTAAATTTAAATAATAGACTAAAAGTGCAATATTTAACTCAGACTTTCATGCAAGAGAATACAGTCCTGAAGTGACTTCCATAATTTTGTCAATTTGATTGTTAAGGATAAGTGAGGATTGTTCTTCAGTAAATATATTTTGAGAAAGGGAGTAAAAAGTTGAAGGAAACCTGTTAGATTAATTAGAATCTATTTTAAAATCATAAACTCATTAAAAACTCAAACTTTGTATGCATAGTCCAAAACCCTATCTTCTTTTTGAACAATCAAGGTGAAAATTGTGATTTCTGAGTTTATTTTGGACTGAAAAAAATTTAATTTCAATGATAAAAGGTGTATTAGGTTGTAAAATACCCTATACAATAATTTTATCCCTTTAAACCTCCATTTTCACTTCAAAATATTAAATGTACTCCTTTCGGCTTGTGTAGAAAACCTAGTTGAGGGTTTTGGCCATTTCATGGTTTAGGTAGCTAAACTTTGTTTAAGACCCTAAAATTTGGTATGTATATTTGTGTTAGTGTAATAAAGGTGAATCAAACATTTATTTGAATTATTTTCACATGTGGAGGAATAAATATCCAAAACTCAATTTTGAGGCCTAGGAGACCTAATTGTGGCCTAATTGGCAGAGAGTTAAGTTGATTTAGTACACTCACTCTAAAATTTAGTTCATAAAAAAATGTAATAAGAACAAAGAGGGTAATGGGTATCCTAAATAGGTCATAGTTTGACTTGAAACCTTGTATACATTTTCAACCTATTGGTTTTATCCATTTGGAGGGATATAACAGATAAACCTAATTGAGAGGTAGGTGTTGTAAACAAAGGATTTACATTAAGAGTTTGGTTTTGAAAATTTTTGTGTAGTAAAAGGAAGATGAAGGGTACTATAAAACATAATTTATTTTCCTTGAAACCTTATATATTTGTCATACCATCCAAAAAGGTGCTTTAGGAGGGTTACTAAGCAAGAAGCCTATTTAAGAAAAAGTTATCTAAAGTTGTTTCTCACTTTTCCTTTGCATTAGATTGGTATCAAAGATAGGTTGTATACCTAAAATTAATATTGAAGGAGGTAATAATCTTTGAAGTAAGAGTTAAATTGGTTTTTTGATAGTCAGTTTGATTGGTAGACAAATGCTACCTAAGAGGAATACAAGAGGAGGTGTAAGAGTAGTTATTCAGATGGGAGATGCAATATTGGATGAGTTAAGGAATATAAGGTTAATATTTGATGCAATGTTGAAAATAGTAGAGGCAAATAAAATAATAAGAGTGGTAACAGGGGATGTCAGTGATAGGGAAGAAGAGCCACAAGCACTAGAGGATGGAGATGAAGAACATGAAATTGAAGGAATTGATAGATTGTTAAAGGTTGTGATGAAATAAGGGTCAAATCCAAAGATTTAACTTATTAATTATGAAATCAAACTTGATGGTGAAGAGTTAATTTATTGGATCATAAAACTAGATAAGTATTTTGATTATAAGAATGTACTTAATGAGAACAAGGTCATATTTTATTACACCAAACTAAATGGACATGCAACCCTTTGGTAGGACTATGTGTAGGATGAAATAAGAAATAAAGTTAAGGTTAAGATTAAATATTTGGATAGGATGGTAGCTAAAATGAAAGCAATATTTCTACCTAGTGATTATCAAACTAACTTGTTCAAGAAGTTGTAGAATTTGAAGTAAAAGGATAAGGGTGTCAAGGAGTATACTGAAGAGTTCTATAGGTTAAAAATTAGATTAGATCATGTGGAAGAATATGTGGATAAGATTGAAAGGTATTTAAATGGGTTAAGGTATAATTTATAGGATGAACTTAGTTTGATAAGTCCAAGAACACTTGAAGAGTGTTATCAATATGCTTTGAAAGCAAAAGAAAAATTGAATAGAAGACAAAACCAACTCTCAAGGGGTAGAATTAAACCTTTTATAGGTAGACGAGGGTGTTGACCATTTTTTTCCCAATAGGAAAAAAATTAGTCCCCTTCTGTCCCTACTGTTCTAGGCCATTTCATTTTTCAATTTTGCATGAATCTGTTCATTTCTACGAACTCTGCAGGTTAGTCCTTTGGCTCATGAGGGATTAGTTCAAAAAGTTTTGGGTTTTAAAAGGCTTCTTTAGGCTCTAGTATAAATAAAATGAAGAATTTTAGCATTGTTGAACCATTAAACCCATTTCAATGCCTTGGTTCAATGCCTGGTTCAATCGCTTGGTTCAATCGGCCTTGGTTCAGCAGTTAAATTTCAATGCATTTTGGTTCATTGATGCGCAACTTTGAACCGTTAAACCAGTTCAAAGGGTAGTTCAATGGTTTTGGTTCGACCACTCAGTTCAGCGACATCAATTTAAGTAGCTTCTAGTTCAATGAATTGGTTCAAAGGCTTGGTTCAATGGGCTCAACGTGCAAGTGGTTGAACCGATTGAACTGTTGAACCAATTTTGGTTCAATGGGTTGGTTCAATGGCTTGGTTCAAGGGTGTGCCCTAAAGTCGAAGGGCAGTTCAAGGTCCAAAAGCCCTTGTGAAGGGTAGTTTAAGAAATAGAAAACATGCAGGAAAAGGCTCGAAACAAGAGCCTGTGAAGTAGAAAAGCTGTAGAAAAGACCTGACAGACTTTTGTCGAGGACGGTGATGTCCCAAAAGCCATCAAATTTAAGCAGAGGAAATAGCCATTGGGTGAAAGCTGTGTAAACGTCAAATTTGACATCATGAAATATCTGTCTATTTTAAACTATTTGAGCGTCAAGTAGAAAGGATCCTGAGGAACGCAGCGACCCACCAGAAGATCGCCCTGAGGGCTGAAAGAGTAGGAAGAAGACAAAGAGAAAAAATGACAAAGCATTCAAGTGGTGAAGAGATGGAGAGTTATTGCAGATGAGCGGTGTGACCTGCTTTTCTCCAAGTTGGCATTGATGAGGGGATAAACTACAGTCTATTTATAGAAAAGAGGCATGACCATGCCCTTACATTAATGCTTAAATGCCAAAGTCAATTTTGGTGATGGTACAACATGGTTCCAACAGGCCTCTTCTAAAGGATGACATCAATAACAGTGGCTTTCCTCTTCCTGATGTGTTCAGTGCACATGGGCCACTTGCAGAAAAGAGTGCCAAAATCTTTCCCAGGAAGCGCTAAGTTGCTCTTCCTCTTCTTATAAATTATAAACTTCTCTTTTGAGAAGGGATCTGACTCTGAGCCTTAAGGAAAAACTCTACCCAAAAATCTCTCGAGCTTGTAAGGCAGAGTTCTACCAAAATTTTACCTTGAATCGAAACATAGCATTTTTACCTCCATTCTGAGTTTTGCATCTTTAGTATGTGTATATGCCTTGATTATGTGTTAAGTCATTTTCTTAATGCTTTTGTAGAATGATTTCAGCATGTCTGGTGCATTTTTTAGTTTCCTTCTGACAGGTCTATTAGAAGTGTCCCTAGAGGAGTATAGGTGAAGTGGATAGGATGCTGTAGTGTGTCTCAGAATGCCTCTAGTAGTTATTCCCTCTTTGTATCTCCACGGACCCCTGACCCACTGATGCAGAAGGTTTTCTCATGTTGGATGAAGTGTATGGGAGCTTGTTCTCAATGGAAAGTGTATATTCGGGTGGAGTAGATCAAACTTTTTTGGTGTATCACCTTTTCTTTTTTAGTCTTAGGTTCTATTTTCAACATCTCTCTCTCCCTTTTCATCCCCCCATTTTTTTTGTTTGTTAGTAGTAAGAGAAACCATGACCTGAAAGATACATCAGAGGGAGCTAGCCTTCATCTAGAGACTCTCCCCTCCAGCTTTGCCAGTCCCATAAGTGAGAGGGGAGTTTTCATTATTGCATGAAGAAGGAAAGAGCTCGGCCTCCTGCCAAGGGTGAAATCTTCTGCGTCAATAGTTTCTGACACACCCAGTGGGACCAACTAGGACAAGTTGTGTCCAAAGAGTTGAATAATTTTTGGTGTGTTCTTTAACTGACCAGCCTTTGGAGGCTTTGCATCAAACACCAATGGTGACTCCAATTTGTATCAACTGGTTAAGCAGCCTGGTGCCATTAGAAATCACTTTTTGTATGTATAATTCCTTTGCACAAAATCATGGACCTTGTGTTCCTTCGTATGGTTTTAATCAAGCGCAGGTCACTGATCTTAATGGAAACCTCCTAACCTGGGGGGAAATAGTGGAATCATGGGGTAGGAAAGAGGGGAAGAAAGGTTTTGCTCGAAACCTTAAAAAAGATAAAGCTGCTCCTACCCATGATTCCCATGACATCCAAGAGGCTGTCATGAGCAACAGCGAAGAAGAAATCATCATTGAGGCTTTTTGTGAAGGCATCATCATCAATGGAGAAGACTCAGGTCATGCATACATGCAGATGTTCCAGCAATACGAGGAGGAACAAAAGCATGGTGAGCTCTCTTCCCCTTTATTCGATGAACTTCCCTATTGTTTTGATGAGGAGGATGACTACGTTGAAGAGCCCGAGTTGGAGGAGGATCAGGATAATATCTTTAAAAATCTAGAGGTCTTGATCTTTGAGGAGGAAAAGGAGATGTCTATCTTCCTGGAGGAAGGCCTTGAAGAAGAAAGCTTCAAACAAAGAGGTGATGTTCTGTGGGATGAGCAATCATTTTGTGAGTCCATTTCAGACATCACCACAGTCACCCTTCTTCAAGAAGGCCAAGAAGCAACAGAGGATGAGTCTGATAGAGTCTTTAACGAGGCAGAAGGAAACAAGTCAGACCATGATACATTACAGAGGAGCTATACACATCAAAGGGCTTATGGTGATGAGCCAATAACCATTGATTTCTTGGTGAAGAGCACTAGTATGAGGAACTAACATTCAACAAGCTTCCAAGGACAAGCAGAGTACATATACGTCAGAAGCATGTTTGAATTTGATCCACTCAGACATCAGCCAATCTAGGTGATAGGCAAGAGGAGTAGGTCACCAAATATATTTTTCATTTAGCCACTTGCCTGGCACCATAAGTCTTCTTGCCAAGAAGGGGACTTAAGAAATTTTCCCTTAGATCCAGGAGGGAGGCTAACATTCCTAGTTAGATGTATATAGTAGTTTATTTTCAATTTATTTTCCTACTTTTCCTAAGTGCAGTTTGCATAGGTAGTGTTTTTTAGCCTTGTGTGTTTCCCTTTGCGTGTGGGGTAGAAACCTTCATGTTTGATTCTTGGATCTTTTGGGGCTATTGCTGATTTTGTTTAAAATGCATCTGACTTCGCGCCCAATAGACTATAAGGCAACTGGTATTTAAGCATAGTAGGCATGCTTCCCATGGGAGTCACCAATTTGTTGACCATTTTTTGCCCAATAGGCAAACAATCGGTCCCCTTTTGACCTTGCTATTTTAGGCCATTTCATTTTTCAATTTTGCATGAATCTATTCATTTTTATGGACTCTACAGGTTAGTCCTTTGGTGCATGAGGGATCAGTTCAGAAAGTTTTGGGTTTTACAAGGCTTCTTCGAGCTCTGGTCTAAATAAAATGAAGAAGTTTGGCATCGTTGAACCATTGAACCTATTTCAATGCCTGGTTCAATTGCTTGGTTCAATCAGCCTTGGTTCAGCGGTTAAAGTTCAACACATTTTGGTTCATCGACGCATAGCTTTGAACCGTTGAACTGGTTCAAAGGGTAGTTCAATGGTGTTGGTTCAACCACTCAGTTTGGTGACATTAGTTCAAGCAGCTTCTAGTTTAACAAATTAGTTCAAAGGCTTGGTTCAACAGGCCCAACGCGCAAGTGGTTGAACCATTGAATCGATTGAACCGTTGAACCAATTTTGGTTCAATGGGTTGGTTTAATGGCTTGGTTTAAGGGTGTGCCCTATATCTGAAGGGCAGTTGAAGGTCTAAAAGCCCTTGTAGAGGGTAGTTTAAGAAATAGAAAACCCATGGGAAGAGGCCTGAAACAAAAGCCCGTGAAGTAGAAAAGCCACAAAAAAGACCTGACAAACTTTTGTCGAGGATGGTGACATCCTAAAAGCCATCAAATTTAAGCAGATGAACTAGCCATTAGGTGATGGCTGTGTGAATGTCAAATTTAACACTGTGAAATATCCGTCTATTTTGAACTGTTTGAGCGTCAAGCAAAAAGGAGCCTGAGGAACGCAGTGACCCACCAGAAGATTGCCTCAAGGGATGAAAGAGTAGGAAGAAGACAAAGAGTAGAAATGACAAAGCATTCAAGTGGCGAAGAGATGGAGAGTTATTGCAGATGAGTGGCACAACTTGCTTTTCTCCAAGTTGGCATTGATGAGGGGACAAACTGCAGTCTGTTTATAGAAAAGAGGTGCGGCCATGCCCTTACATTAATGATTCAATGCCAAAGTCAATTTTGGTGATGGTACAACATGATTCCAATAGGCCTCTTCTAAAGGATGACATCAGTAATAGTGGCTTTCCTCTTCTTGATGTGTTCAGCGCATATGGGCCACTTGTAGAAAAGAGCACCAAAATCTTTCCCAAGAAGCACTAAGTTGCTCTTCCTCTTCCTATAAATTGTAAAATTCTCTTTTGAGAAGGGATCCGACTCTCAGCCTTAAGGCAAAACTCTGCCCAAAAATATCTTGGGCTTGTAAGGCAGAGTTCTACCAGAATTTTACCTTGAATCTAAACACAACATTTTTACCTCCATTCTGAGTTTTGCATCTTTAGTATGTGTCTATGCCTTGATTCTATGTTAAGTCATTTTCTTAATGCTTTTGCAGAATGATTTTAGCATGTCTGGTGCATTTTTGAGTTTCCTTCTGACAGGTCTGTCAGAAGTGTCCCTAAAGGAGTATAGGTGAAGTGGATAGGCTGTTGCAGTGTGTCTCAAAATGCCTCTAGTAGTTATTCCCTCTTTGTATCTCCACGGACCCCTGACCCACTGATGCAGAAGGTTTTCTCATGTCAGATGAAGTGTATGGGAGCTTCTTCTTGGTGGAAAGTGTATATTTAGGTGGAGTAGATCAACCTTTTCTGGTGTATCACCTTTTCTTTTTTAGGGTCAGGTTCTATTTTCAGCATCTCTCTCTTCCTTTTCATCCCCCCCCCTTTTTTTTTGTTTGTTAGCAGTAGGAGAAACTAGGACCTGAAAGATACATTAGAGGGAGCTATCCCTCATCTAGAGACTCTCCCCTCCAACTTCGCTGGTCCCATAGGTGAGAGGGGAGTTTCCATTATTGCGTGAAGAAGGTAGGAGTTTGGCCTCCTGCCAAGGGTGCAATCTTCTGCGTCAATAGAGGGTATGCATAAATAAGTCATATATAAACATATGAAGAAGGAGAAAGTAGTTCCCAAAGACAAGAGCATGCATTCAATCTAAGAGGTGGATTCATAGGAAGTAGACCCTACTCTAGAGGAGGATACACACCAAGAGGAAGAGGCTTCAATAGATTCATAATTAAGTGTTTTAAATGTAATAATTTTGTTGGTAATAAGTTTTGGGAGTGTCTATAATACTCTCAAGTTACTTTTTTTCAAACTAAAAATAGAAACCAAGTGATAAAAGCAGAGGAGGAGAGTGTGGGATCTCAATCTCACATATAGGAGCCATAAATTAGTGAGTCATTGCTGATGAGTAGAGTGTTGATCAAACCACCTAAGGACAAGGAGCCTACCCAAATTTTTTTTATTCAAGACAACATGCAAAATTAAATGTAAGTGTTTTAAAATGGTAATTGATTCAAGAAGTCCATTTAACTTAGTATTAGTTGAAATGGTAGACAAGCTTGGTTTGAAAAGATTACCACATCCAACTTCATATAAGATCTCATGGTTGAAAAAGGGGAAACAAGTTCTTATCAATGAAAAAATATGGGATAATTTTAAAATTAGGAGATATCAAGACAAAGTACTGTGTGACATCATATCAATGGATGTGTGCCATGTGCTCTTAAGGAGACCTTGACAGTATGACATGAGAGCCATTCATGATGGAGAGATAAATACCTATACATTTGAGAAAGAAGTACATAAACACACACTTATACCATTGAATGAAGAATATGCAACAACAAAAGGATGTTCTAAGGTATTATTGACAGGTGAGAAAGAGTTAGTGCAACCAAAAAAGGAATATGAGGTAAGAATTATGTTATTTGATCAATAAAAGATATAGGTTACAACTAATAAATAACTTGATTTATCTTAAAAAATTCAGATTTTTTCGAATGAATATATGAATGAATTATTTGTGGATTTGTCTAGAAAGTTTTCTTCTATAATAAGTATTGATTATCTTTAAGGGTTTATTGAGAAAGTTAGTGTGTTAAAGAGCATGGCCATGGATGGAAATACATGTAGCCAATTGTCAAGTTAACAACAAATAGAAGAAAGGGATGAGGTTGTTTTGAAAAGAAACAATGAATATTTCAAGGTTGGAGATCAAAATGATGAATATAGTGAATTATATAATAATTTAATAATGAGTGATGAATAACATAAGGAATATCTTGGCATAGACAATGGAGGAGAAAATGATGTTTTGAAGTTAAAGAAGGATGAAAAGAGAGTGAACCAAGTGAAGGATAAGAATGGGAATATCAAGGTCCATTATGACAATGTAAATGATGAATAGACCAAATAATGGAGAAATGAAAATGAGTGGAGCAAAAATTATGATACAAACATGTTTTACTATAATGCATTTGTTGATGTGTAGGTATAACTGAACAAGATTTAGAGATGAGATTGATTGATCTCAAAGAAGAAAGATGTATATTTGTAGAAGATATACCATTGTACCAATCCTTGTCACTCCTAATAAGACCATGGGATTCAATAGGTATAGATAAAAGAGGACTATTGAATATGAAAATGTCTTTGGAAACATATATAACAAAGGATGATTCATGAGCAGGAGCTCATGAAGGATTTGAAAGCTGGTAGTTTGATGTAGGAACATCACTTAAGAACATTAGTTAGTCAAAATTTGGCTTGTGTTTTAGTATTTTGAGTCTTTATGATGTTTTAATAGTCATATAAGTCATTTTTGGATCATTTCTAGGTGTTAGGTTTTCTCAAAATTTGAATTTGGCTTCATTTGGCATTTTCCCACCAAAACTACCAATTTGAATTTTTGAATCTTCTCTCAAGGTTTTATCAAAAGTTTACAGGTTAATGTAAGGTTATAATGTTGGAATAGTATTTTATAGGATTAATATATATTATATTATTATATTTAGTTATTAACCACCTTTGTGGACATGTCTTCTATGTTTTAATCTTGTAAAATGCATAAGAAAACTAGTTTCTCAAGATTGGATCTACGTAGGAGGGAAAATAAGAAGTATTCATGGAATTTTTAGGAGGTATAAGTGTTATATGAGTTATAATATAACTAATTTTTTAGAGGAAAATGTGTGGAGAATTATAATTTGAAATAAAATAAATAAAATATGAAAACTTTAGTTGAGCATTGCCTGTAACACAAAATTCTGTGCATGACTGTATGAGTGAGATTAATGACCAAAAGAATGCTTTATACTAATTTATTTTGATATTAAAATTAAAATTGGTATGTAATATATTATATTTTCATGTTATTTTTGAATAAATAATCATTTTATTATCAATAACTTATAGGTTTAGATTATAATACACAATACAATCAAATCTGGGTTATACTTTGTTTTACACAGTTAGAACAAAGTTGGCGAGGTTCCTAGAAGACAAAATTGAGAACTTGTGAAAATAAAAAAAATAAAATGTTTTATATTCTTTTATATACTATTATAATTCCTTTAAATTTCAATAATAGACTAAAAGTGCAAGATTTGACTCAGACTTTCATGCAAGAGAATACAGTCCTAAAGTGACTTCCAAAATTATGTCAATTTGATTGTTAGGGATAAGTGAGGATTGTTATTGAGTAAATAAATTTTTATAAAGTGATTAATAAGTTTAAGGAAACCCTTTATATTCCTCATAATCTGTTTATAAATCCTAAACTCATTAAAAACTCAAACTTTGTATGCACAATCCAAAACCATGTCTTCTTTGTGAACAATCAAGGTGAAAATTGTGATTTATGGGTTTATTTTGGATTGAAAAAAGTTTCATTTCAATGATAAAATGTGTATTAGGGTGGAAAATTCCCTATCCAAGAATTTTATCCCTTGAAACCTCCATTTAAACTTTAAAATATCAAATTTATTCCTCTCAGCCTGTGTAGAAAACTTAGTTGAGGGTTTTGGCCATTTCATGGTTTAGGTAGCCATACTTTATTTCAGACCCTAAAATTTGGTATATGGATTTTTTTTAGTGTCATAAAGCTGAATAAAAAATTTATTTGACTTATTGGCACGTGTGGAAGACTAAATATCCAAAACTCATTTTTAAGGCCTAAGAGACCTAATTGTGGCCTAATTGATAGAGAGTCAAATTGAGTTAGTACACTCATTCTAAAAGTTATTTCATAAAAAATTGTAATAAGAAATAAGAGGTTAATGGATATCATGAATAGGTAATAGTTTTAATTGAAACCATGTATACCTTTTCAACCTACTAGATTTGTACATTTGGAGGGCTACAAGAGATAGACCTCATTGAGAGGTAGGTCTTGTAAACCAAGGATTTCCCTTGAGTTTGGTTTTTAAAATTTTTGTGTAGCCAAATTAAGATAAAGGGTACTATAAACCATAATTTATTTTCCTTGAAACCTTATATATTTTTCATACCATCCAAACAGGTTCTTTAAGAGGGCTACTAAGCAAGAAGCCTCTTTAAGAAAAAGTCATCTAAAGTTGTTTCTCACTTTTCCTCTGCATCACTATACACATACATGGTTTTTTTTAATACCATAATTATATCACACATGAAATTATGATTGGTATCAGTTATATATAAAATCTCATTTCAATGTCATTTATATCTAGTCGAGGTTATACCAAGAGATATTTACTTCATATGACTATGACACTATACAATTATGATGGTCATACACACACACACACACCCTTAGGTGGTATTAATTTTATAATTAAATTTGGTCCTCAAATCATTATAGTTTGCTTCTATTTGATATTAAATACAAGATCATACAATCTATTACTTGGACACTCTTGGATTAATAAGATGAGAGTAGTACCTTCTACACCACATAATTATATTCATTTTGTACATAATAACAATGTACATACCATTCATGACAAAAATTATTATAGACCTATTATACCTCAAATATCATATGTAAAACCTTCTAGTGTAATGGAGGTGGAACTTGTGCAAGTTGTAAAATAGGTTGTTATGAAATCATAGTAGGAAATGTCTCAAATTGGATAGGGTACTCATATGGAATAAATGGAATCATAAACACTTTTTCATTATTGACATATTCAAGAATTGATGTAAATAATATGGGATTTCACATATATTATGTATCCATATTCATCCTAATATCATATTAAACATGTCGATGTCAAGAAAAGCTAAGAACTAAGTAGCAGTAGTCATAGTTCCTACAATAAGTAGTAACATAATGACCCTAAGAGGGATATGTCATTGTCCATAAAATCCTCTTACTATGGCCATAATACCAATCAAGTGTATACCCAATACTAGTAAGTAATGGTATATTTCATATGTTTTTACTTGACCCGTTGTCCAACATTATTCTTTGTATGGGATGTGAGTCAACAAAAACACATGAATAAAGATGCATTGGTAGAATCCTCATCAATAATCTCATGGTCCTAAAATGTAATCGTAGGTCATCCTACTTGTATATTTATAAGTTTACCAATAAGATCATCCATAGAATGAGCCTCCTTAGTTCTATCGGCATATGAAGTGAAAGGAGGGTGCACATTCTAAGTCATATATACCTTGGTATTAACCTTGGTTTCTTGCATCCCATGCTTTGGAAATGGATCAAAAATATATTAATATTTGTAGTAGGTTGTACAACCAAATCATTAGTACATGTGGTATTATCATGAAGCTCAATATTATAATTCTCAATTAGGTTTTGAGTCTTATGTCATAAAGTAAAACATTTTTTAGTCAAATGTAATGTGCATCTATGCTAATCATACTATGCAATAATTTGAAAACTATTAATTTATGTCATTGTCATGTCAATCCCATAAGTGGAGGAAGGGATATGAGGATGCAATCAAGTAGTTTTTATAATACATTATGATGAGGTTTTGATAATCATGTAAATTGCCTCCATGTAGGAGTAGAAAGGATAATCCTGTTAGTAGGTTATGAAAATTCCATTAATAGTTGTTTTAGACTCATTATTAATATTGTTAGTTTTAATTTAAAAAGGTGATTTGAAATTTAGAATTACAAGATGTTAGAGTATTGGTTTTGTACTTTAATTTGTTCATGGTAATACATTTGACCTTGTGTTATTTGATTGTATAACACATGTCATCAAATTTTTAAAAAGGTATAAACATAGTAGACTCATGGATGGCTAGAAGTAGGCTTTGTTTGAAAATATCTTGTAATTATTTTTCAGAAATGGGATTTTTTGTTTTTGAAAGCATAGTCTTCTAATGAAGCACAAAATCATTAATAGGCTTATTAGGTCCTTGTTTGAGTTGTGTAATTTGAGAATAAGAGACACTCTCACTAATGTTGATACAGAAATGGGATAATAATTTATCATCCAAAGGATTAAAAGCATGTATTAATTGAATAAGTTCATAAAACCATCACAAGGTAGAGTCCTTAAGACTCCTAGGAAAAGGCTTTGTTAGTAATTTATCCTTATATGCATAATCTAAACATGTTGCATGGGAGGCTTTAAGATGTTTTCCAATATCACCTTTACCATCACATGACATAAGCTTAGGTGTAATAAATACTGTAGGTAAGGGATAGGTGGAAATATCATAGGCAAATAAGTTATGTAATAGTGCTTGATAGTTCATGGTATGCCCTGCTCTATTAGAAATTTGTGCTTTTTGAGAAAATATAGAACAACTATTGTATGAGTGTATGAATGGTAGTCATATTAAATTGATTAGGAATAGGTAGTGTCATATGAGTTGTAGGCCTATGAGGTACATATGAAATAATATGTTACATAGGAATACCCATAGATATCTGAAGAGGAAATTGTAGTGCCCTCATAATGGTTGTAATAGGTATCACTTATATAACCATATGTGTAGACACATGAATACAAGTAATAGGTATAGTAGTTTGAACACCAAATGTAGGATCTATCCTCTAAGAGGTGGATTATATCATTTGAAATCTCATAATGTGATTCTTAAAGATTGGTTTCCTTAGCTTATTTTGTATTTTTAGCCTCTAGGATAACACCCAAGATAAATCTATGTCCTTGCTTTGTTTACTAATTATTTTTTGATAATTAGACAGTGCTTCTACTTATTTCAGATCTACTCCATTAAGTTCATCGAGATATTCAAAATGAATTTTAATACAATATTCACAAGCATTTTCAATTTCAAGTATTTCATCATTGACAACATTTACATGTGTATCCATATGTTATCAATGTCTGTATCAAAAGAAGAAGCATGCAATTCATTAATTTCACCATTGTATCTAGCATAATAACACATGATTGACTCAAAGGAATTTGAATATGATTAATGATAGCACCACTTGATCTAGTACTTTAGCATATAGGTAGAGGAGACCTAACCTTCTTAGATGACATAATACATGAAAACACTAAGAAAACTAGGGAAAATGAAAACAAAAATATTTGCTCATATAACAAGGGAAAATAAGAAATTACATCTGAAAGTCAAAACTAGGTGAAAAATCTAAAATTTATAATAAGATTTTGAAAACCTAATGTATAATAAAACTTAGGATTTTTGCATTCAAAGCAATGATCAAGTTCACTAAAATGTTTTATTTATGTTACACCTAAGAGATATAAAATTATATAAAATATGGCATCAAAAACACTGATCTGAATTGAAATAGATGATAAATATTGTGCATACTTAATTCATAAAATATAAATATAGATAAGGATAATGTACTTAGCTAATTATACCTACCTGTCACTCACATAAGCCATCACTGAGTCTATAAATGCTTTGTATCTGCTTTGCCAACTACTCAATTGAAAATAGGTGTTGAAAATTTGCTTGGATGTTGCTAGAAATGTTAGACACCTACACTAGTTGA
Source organism: Torreya grandis (assembly GCA_037957365.1). Taxonomy (NCBI): domain Eukaryota; kingdom Viridiplantae; phylum Streptophyta; class Pinopsida; order Cupressales; family Taxaceae; genus Torreya; species Torreya grandis. Next base: position 3,088,529 of record JARHVA010001074.1, read on the forward strand.
AACTACCAGGGATTACTAATAGTGTCCCTATGCATAGTGGGTCACATATCTCTATGATCCTTTCACCTATTACTATAATGAGATTCAAGGTGTGTGCACCTCTTTGATCCCACACTGAAATGCATGCATTATATCTCTTTCATCCAAACCATAATCATGCTTTCAACCATAAGATGGCCTTAAAAGGGGGTTAGTATTTTGGGTCAGACAGACCCAATCACTCCCTATTGAATGGATGAACATTTCCTATGTTTCAATGCTCTGAATATGGCTCAAACCATATGTGGTTATCCCACTTATGTGCATATGTGAAACATATTGAACAATATATACTAATCCTATATTTTAATCTTTGATACTTCGTACTATATAACTTTGACTTTGTGTATTTAGATTTCACTCTAAGGACTTATATAAGGATGCTCTTTAAAGGTTTGAGATGTGTGTATGCATTTTTTATGATGTTCCAAGAGAGTATTAGGTTTTGTACTTTGATATTGAAATGTACCAAGTGAATAATAACCTTAAGGGTGATTTGTAGTTATATATGACTCTTTGTTAATTATTGCTATGACCAACCCATGAAACATTTCTAGGTTGACCTAGTGGAGACTTCCCAATTTGAAAAATAGTCGTTGAGGGCTCTTGGACACTAATTATAAATGAAGACACCTACGATAACTGACACTATCCACGTTTATCGTTACTATTATGAAACTATAAAATAAGGATCTGAAATATGGAGATAGTCTATCTAGTATTCTTGAAGGTTATTGCATTGATCCTAAATAAATGTATCTGGAAAATAGAGGTTGCTAAGACAACATATGGGTAAATTGATAAAGGGAAAGTGTATTCATGATTTAAATATATGTGTAATGTCTAATCAAGTCAAACTAAATCAAGGTTAATGTTTCCAAAGTGCCAAATACTAATTTTAGATGTCTACATACTTATATCATACACATATATTGAGGTATATTTGCTTGGTTCCTACATTTCCATGGTATTTAACATGAATTTATGGGGACACACTACTTTGTGTGTGTTTTTCATTACTATATCCAGCCCTACTAGGGGAATATGTGCTACATTGGGTCATGTTGGTTATCCCTATCTTGTTATTCCATATGGGGCATTATACCATTATGTTGAGTTTGACATGCTGTTTTTAATCTTGGTGACATGATACTTGAGGCATGACTAGTTTCCTATATATATATATATAGATCCTACTAAGGATATTTGCATGTGGTATTATACCATAATTACATGTGTTTAATGTAATTTGGCAATGGTTTTGGCTATATACAATCTTATTACACATGGTGCTTGTAACTATATTATTTTGGGATGAAGATTGTAGGCAAAAGTTATTCAATCCCTCACCTCAAAATGGGGCATATATTCAATAATTTTTCATATGCTACTGAGTAAAGGTTACTAATCATAAATTTGGGTAGCTACTTTGTGCAAAACATCATCTACTTTCTTGATCAAGAAGTAGGAGAAGGGTTCAAAAAAATCCTAGAGAAGTGGTGGATATTTTAGCACTTGTCAGAAAAATTTTCAATCAAAATAAGTAGAATAGTGGACATTGTTTTTCAAGTTACAATAGAATACAAAGTAGGTGTATTCATTCCTTTGATCCTTCCATTTTCAATTTAAAAATTTTAATTTTCAGTTTTAAAAATTTAAAACTCAAGTATTTTATTGTAACATTGACTAATTATAGCAATGAGAAATTGTTTTCAAGTATATTGGAAAATTAGTGTGGATGGAACATGTCTCAAGCATCATTCTATCCCTCTAACCTTCTCTAGGTAAGTGAAGGTACATGATTCAATTATTTATCTTTATACTTTAACACACATGTGCATTCACTCACATGCACTCATCAAAGTAGGGACATTATATGGACACCTAATTTTGGTACATGACCCTTATCCATTGTTTATTTTCTCTATGTTGTCATGCTTGCCACACTTGTGTATAATTTATTGTCTCTGGGACTTATCCTACCCCACACTACTTGTAATTTTATCCTTAAGCCCTAAAAATGCATCTAACACTTCTCTAAATCTATCATTTCTCAACATTGAGCCTAATGCACATTTCTATGATACTACTCAAACCTCACAATTTTTTTTTTTTTAGGATGGGAGTGAAGATCTTGTCAATCCTATCTTGGGTAGGAATGGAAAGCATTCTGATCCTATCCTTCATCATTTTTTGGGTCCCTTTTCATTTTTTCATGCTCTATATATATTGATTATTGCTTCTTATTATTTACCAAGTTGGATTAAGAGTAAAATATATCCTAAAACATCATATTTATACCAAGTCATCCCAAGCCATTTGAGATCAATAATAAAGAAAACAAAAAGGAGAGAAGAAAAAATAAGACATATAACATCAATAATTGGTCATCTACTCCATAATTCAAGTTTGAACAAACCTTTGCCATATTTATTACTACATTTGTGACATAGTCATACATTTGCTTGTACTAGAATAAGTTCTTAGGAAAATTATATGTAGTTGCATATTCACATCTAAGAAAGAGGAGGTTCAAGCCCTTGCTCTATATTTCCATTCACACTACACATAACTATGTTGAGGTTTGATTCCAACATGAGGATACATAACTACAATCCCATGGTATTTTCCAAACCATAAATTTATTTTTTGTGATTTGAAGGCAAACTAGGTAAATAAGAACGAGGAATACATCATTTTTGCATTTCTACCCATAATATCAGATAAGTACAGGTATAAACATGGACAACATCAATTTGTGAAGTGACATCAAAAAAATCAAAATTTGAAAGTGACGACAAGACATAAATAATGTAGGAAGATAATAACAATCAAATCTGGTTAGCCTTGATCTCTCCCTAGGCATAACATGCACATGTGTTACTCATGTCCCTACAATATCAACACTCCAAATTTGGAACATAGTTAGCTATATGCTTATGCAATCCAAATCCACTTTTAGAAAGTCAAAATTCAACAAGATGTGATTGTTCCAACTCTTTTACTTTTCATATTGTCTATTGATTGCTTTTCAAAATTCTAACTACACTTGTTTATTAGTTTTAGCCACTAGGGCACATTATATTATTTTACATTTATAAATGGTAGATCCAGATAGTGCATTAGTTTTGTATTTTTATTTCATTTCTAAAACACTAAAAATATAAAACAGAATGAGTGGCACTATTACACTTGTTCCCCTAGTTTCGTGAGGGGTATAAGTGGTTGTCATGCTTGAAATACCCTCTTCATACACCACCCCTATGAATATAATATATCATGGTTATTATGGTCCTCTATTTGTGTTATTACGAGCCCTTTTTCCCATAGTTGTGTCTTGTTGGTGTTTGGATCTATCTGTTTATCATCACTCCTTTCTTTTATTAGATTTTGCACACTAATAACTCTTTAATTCAAACCACAATAAGCCTATATATAAAAAACATTTATGTGCATTGTAATGATCCTAAAACCAAGAAAAATATATGAAAATCAGATGAAATAAGTGTTATTAAGGTTTTGTACAACTTTTCAATCTATTTTGTTTATTCTCAAGTTTGATCACACTCTACATTGATTCATCTATGCTCAAGGACTTGAAATTTGTACCAAAATTGACATAAATTAATGTGAAATAAGTTGCATCTTGCACTTAGGGAGAGAAGGTAGAACTTATCCTCTCAAATTCTCCATTCAAACTATAAATAAACTATGAGGAGTTTGATTCTATCATGCAAGGCATATATTTATAACCCTACCTTGGTGACTGTTGTAACCCAACTACTTCTTCCCTTCTCTTTTTATATAACATGTTATGAAAAACTAGGTCAAAGATATTGAAAGAGCACATTAGGTAGTTTTATCCACCAATTTGGCAAAGGACATGTACATGAATGTATGACATCCACTAACACACATGTATAGAGAATTACAATTTAGAAAGTAATATAGGATATAATCGACATAGTAAGACATGTATGACAACCAAATTAGTTGACTAAAGATCCCACCTAGGACACAATCAATGCAGGTGTCAATCCCATGCATATAATATCAAAGGTCCAAAATTAACACAAGGGTAGACATAAACTTACATAATTGAGATCTACACTCAAAAATCTAGAAGATCTTAAGGTATGCCTATTCCAATGATTTTTATTTCATATTGTCCATGGCTTGTTTCAAATTATCAGATTGACTAGTTACATGTATTTTTATCCACTAGGGCATATTTTTTTGTCTGTTTTACATTTATAAATAATATATTACCTTAGTACATTAGTTTCACCTAATTGGTTTATGGTATTACACCAAAAAACCAAAAATCAAGTGAATCATATCAATGAACCCAACATTCTTATAGTCAACCTTGGATTTTTACCCACTTACACCTTAAGGTTTGTTGTTTTGGATTCATATTAGATTCTAATTTTAGGGCTTACCCTCAGGATTTCATTTCCTTTGTGTGCGGATTTTCTTAGTTCTAATGATGGTCTATATTAGCTAATTTGATGAAAGTCTTTTGTCTTTGATGGATTAAAATTTAATTTTTTTGAAGGTTTCAAACACTTAAAGAAATTATGAATGCATGTTGCAAACTATTAAATAAAATTTTATTTCAAACCTTAATCTTGTTCATGAAATAATAAAAATGGCTAGGGAAATCAAGAATGCAAATTTTTCTCATGAATACACCCCTATGGTTTATGATTTTATTCCTACATTATATGCTTTGTGATGAGTGTTTGACTCCTACACCTATGACCACTAGTATTCCTATGAATCAACCTTTGGGAGAACTTATTGAGAATAAAATCATTCTTACATATGAGATAATGACTATATGAAGTGTAGACACTCAAATTTATCCATTAACTACTTGATAATATTTAATCTTGACATATTTACCATACTCGACCTATTCACCATTCCGTTAACTTCTAATCTCTATGAGGTTTTTTACTCTCCTACTCACTGTCTTGAAAATACTAAAAACATAATTTATACATCCCTAATATGCTTACATATTCCTATAAACCAAGTTCCAATAGTATCAATTCTTTTAGAAAAAGATTGCACTAGGTCAGACAGGGCCACAACCTATCCTTTTCCACTAGTACAACCTCGTCTCCCATGCTCTAATGATTACTTTTAAAATTCAATATGCTTCATGTTTTCCTTCTTGAAATTTTAGTATGGTTGGTTAATGGAAATATTTCAAATATACCAATATATAAACACATCAAGGCCACTCAATACGCAAGTTGATAAATTTTACAAAATCACTCTCTATACAAGCTACTACACATTGAGCAACAGAGCCCTATTCTTCCTAGTTAAAGTTTTTATTTATTCTAGTACTCATTGGGAAAGTCTAAACCTATTTTATTTTAGGTCAAGGGAATTATTTTTCAATGATTTAATTCATTTTACTAGCTACATCCATATAGTACAAGTATCAAAATTCACACAATCATTCTAGGTGGGAGAACTACATTGGCCTAAAGCCCTCTTGGGCTATGTATGTAGCACTCAAGTTAAGTGGGGTTTTTTTAGGATAGCTCAAATATTACCCTTACTTAATTCCCCCTTCTAAATTTGATGTCTATTTGGTTTATGTACAAGAGATATGGTTTCATTATAGGTACTTCTACATGATAATTCAACACCCACAAATAATCAATAGACCACCTCTAATAAGCACAGGTGCCCAATCATAAAAATCATGCACATAGTCAAAAAATATGTGATCATGGTCAAACAGACAAGGCTGTAGTGCATCCTTGTCTACCCTAGTGTGGACATATCCCAATGCATTGTAATATTCTATTTTAAGGTGCAACACACTTAAAATATCATCCCAGTTAGTTCTACACCAGTGATCTACCTACATAGTCAATGCAAGTCAAATTCAAGCTAAGTCCATAATTTTACTTACAAATTTACTAGATATAGCTCATTTTAGTTTCTATAATTTATTATATTTTACATTCAAATTCAGTATATTCTATAAATCTAAATCAAATTCTAATAGTTTAACGTTATTACATGTAATTGTTAAATCAAAATAAAAGCATTAAACATTTTGGTGAGCCTATAATTTTTTATTTTAATACTACTTGTTGTTTTCCTGATTTTTATCCTAGGATTTCATACAAATTTTTGTAAATTCCTCATAATGAAAGAAAAACTTCAACTTTGAATATAAATCCATCTCCATGAGCCAATCTTTTTTGACCTCAAATTTTATTCCAACACATAAGAAATTGTCTTGTCACCTTGGATAACATCTAACACTAAAGCATTTATTTTAACCTTAGGTTTAAATTTGTTGATCTGTATACAAAAAAATATTTATAATTTTATTTTCTCTTTATGTTCTATTGCTTACTACTTGTTTTTAGCAATTATGTACTAGAAGTTGTAAAACTACATAGAAAGCTGCCATTTTTGGCTAAGTGGTGGCTTGTTTTACCAATACAATAAAGTGAGGGATACTCTCCCAATACCCATACCCTAGATAATTCTATACATAAATTTTAGTTTCCCCATGCCTCATAGTATATTGGAAATGCCTAGTGTCCCTTGTTTACACCATAGGAAGTGTCTTTAGCTATTTGTTTTGTGGTGCACTTGAGAGGAACATATATCTCAGGGGAGTTAATCTTACCTACCCTCAGAGATGGTAGAGTGGGATATAAGGATGGATTACCCTATGGAGCTAGTGTTTTGAAACATTGGGCTGACACTAATTTACGAATGAACAAGTATATTTGAGAGTCCTAATGATCATTTAAGACCTTGCCTAGATCACCCTTAATACCTTATTTTTTTTCTTGTATTGTATTCCTAATGAGATCAATAAATGATTGTTTCTTTCATATTTTACATAGGATTATGAAATTTATTGTCACATATTGTTACTTTTCAACATGCCATTCATTTTTTTTACATGGGTTCAATGCCAAATTTATCAAGAAGCTAAACTAAATAATGTCTAATCTCATGGCCTTCCTATTTAAAATGGTCAAACTAATATATCATGTACTTATTATTCTATAATGAAAACACCATAAAAATAACTTTTGTCAAATCTAAATTGACTTTAGAATAAGTGGAAACATATGTTACACATTTGTTAGGTTGTGGAGCTAAAAGCTTCACCAAGATGCAAACAGGAGAAGTTATGGAGGATGCAGAGTTGCGGGGAGTTGCAGAATTAGTTGTAGGGAAATCGGCGTCAGTCTGATCAACCGACATCAGTTAGATGGTAGTGAGGAAGCAACTGGCGTCGGTTACCAGTCGGCCGACATCGGTCATGGAGGAGCTGACGTCGGCAGCTTGTGCGTGAATAGGCAGTTCGCATGTTGATCCGAGAGAGTCTATTTTTTGACTGTTTGTTTGCATGTTGAAGGCTAGTCTTAGTCTTGAGTTACGTGTCTAATTATTGTAATTGGGTTAGTCTAATTATTATAAGCATGAGATCTATATATGGACTCATGGGCTGTATTGTAAAAGTGTGCTAAAAAACCATAGAGTTTTTAGAGAGAGCTAGTGTAGCTCCTCCTAGTTCCAAAGGGGTGCTGAGTGTGTATGATCAGGGAGAGTTGCAAGGTCTGCAAGGTCTAGGAGCTGATCCACTGGGGTACTGGTTGAAGAATCATAAGGACTTGGTGAGGCAAGGACAAGGGTTCTTCAGGGGTGTAGAGATATCTACATGGTGAGTAAGGTCTAGTGATTTGCAGGTAGCAGAGAGCAGGGGATCTACTTGGAGTACGGTTGTGTACTTGGTGAACTGGCAGCGTGTTACTGATTGGTTGGAGAGGTGAACATCAATTCTATATTGGAGTTGATTGTTGTGACTGAGAGAGAGAGGGAATAAGGTCTTGAGGTGTGGTGAACCTTTGAGGTGGAGGAAGAAGTGGCATCTTCCTTATTGTATATTCTTCTGAGTGATTATTAATACAATTGTGTATTGTCTCTCAATTCCTGTGTTGTTTCATATTTCTAGTTACTTATTGATTCTAGTTAAATTCTGTGTTTAGTTGCTAATACAAGAAGTAATCATATGTGCTCTATTGGTAGAGCAAGATCCTGACTAAGTAGGCATCAGAGCATGTTTATTGTTCTAGGTTCCTTGACAAGTGGTATCAGAGCTTTTGGTTGGGTTGACTAACAGGTGGTTTCAGATCTGGTAGTGTTTGTTGATTACAGGTTACTCACATGGGTTTCTGATTGAGTAGGAGTATAGCAATGGTAGAAGAAAGTAAGCTATGAATGGATAAACTGAATAGCATGAATGGTCTGATTGATGGAAAGAAAGAGCAGGTAAATAAAGATTTTTGGTTGGTAGCAGATCAGCAGGGAGGAGCAGATGTTGCACATGATGTTCTGGATAAAGTGGAATCTTGGTTCACAGATTCTTTTGCCTCTTTCCATGTAGTTTGAAATAGAGCATCTTTTCATGGGTATGTCTTTAGAGACTTTGGAGAGATTTATTTAGGAGCTGGAGAGCCTTGTCAAATTATTGCCGAAGGGGAAGTGAAGCTGAAATTGCAGATGGATGACACACAGTGGTTGAAGGAAGTCATGCACGTACCAGTCTTGGAGATGAGTCTAATTTCTTTAGGAAATTTGGGTGATGGGAGATGCACTGTAACTCTCACAATGGATACACTTGAATTAGATGGTGGTAAGAAAGTAGGTATTCTTTATCTATCTACTTATATTGCTGATTCACCTTCTGTTGCAGAGATGTGGCTTCATAGGCTTAGTCACATATGTAGAAGGAGAATGCCAGTTTTGAAGCGGAAGATAGATGTTTTTGACAAGCTAAAGAATTGGAAAGCCTTGGTGTTCATGGAGGAGATGACGAACAGAGATTAGGTGAGGGAACTGAATTATTCTGAGCAGAGCAAGGTTGATTTGATGAGGACTTTGATACATGGAGAGCTCATGGGTAAAAAGTTATCACTCACAGACAAACACAGGTACCGACATTGATCAGACAGTAACTGACATCGATAGAAAGGACACCGGCATCGGCCAGGGAAATGACGTTGGCAGTCAGGGTCAGTGCAGGAAATCGACATCGGTCGGGAGCAGACTGGGAGATGGCCAAGATCGGTCACTGGAACGGATATTGGGCAGACAACAAGCTGTCAACAAGTCTCAAACGCTCATGTCGAGGTCAGAAAGGGTAAGTGAACCTCATATTCATTATTCACCTTCTTTATATTGCTTATTGATGGTCAAGAACCAGGAAGATGTGAAGAGGCAATGCAGGTAGAATCCAGATACAGTGGGAGCTTGGCATGGATGAGGAGTGTGAGTCCTTGGAGAAGAACCAAACATGTATTCATTGGTAGAGTTGTCAGCTGGAAGTAAGCACTGAGAGACAGATGGATTCCCATAGTTAAAGAAGAGAGTGGATGGATACATGAGATGGAAGGCCAAGGCATATGGTTTTGAAGAAGCTGCAGGACAGTGGTACAGGTTTTGACAGGTAGATGACTAAGCATGGCTTCAGTAAATGTCAGTGTAACTATTGTGTTTATCTTACCAGGTAGATGATGGTCACAACATCATCTTGTTACTGTATGTGGGTGATTTACTAGTAGGTTTGTACATACAGGTATTTGCTGAGCTAAAAGGTAAGGTTAGTTCAGAGGTGTGTCATGAAGAATTTGGAGCAAAAAAATTCTTTGGCATAAGAGACATGGAGATTTTATCTCTAGTGGGAGCTGATGTGAATCAGGTGTTGGCAAAGTTCATTACGTAGGATGCAGAATTAGAAAGCACACCAAGGGCTGGACAGTTCAAGCTTAGCTTGAAACAGGGTTCGAAATCACATGAGGTCTAGTGTAGACCTGAGTTTTCCCAATCAGTGGGGGTTGTCAAAAAGTATGGAGCCAATTCGGGGAAGGAGTACTGGAGGGCAGTTTAGTGGGACTAGCAGCAGGGATTCTTGTTATTCAGGGTCAAGTTCTTCACTACATGGATGTGTAGGTTCAGATATGGCAGGTTACTTGAATGACAGGTATAGCATCATAGGTTGTGTGGTGGTTGGTCTTTAGGATTGATCTTGAAGAGGGATACAAGCCAAGGAATAGTTTAGATGGTGTACAGGTACAGGTATAGGTATAGGTGCAGCTATTTATCTCCAAGTGGGAGATTGTTAGGTTGTGGAGCTAAAAGCTTCACCAGGATGCAAACAAGAGAAGTTATGGAGGATGGAGAGTTGCGAGGAGTTGTAGAATCAGTTGCAAGGAAATCAGCGTCGGTCTGATCAACCAACGTCGGTCAGATGGCAGTGAGGAAGCAATCGACATCGGTTACTAGTCGGCTGACATCGGTCATGGAGGAGCCGACGTCGGCAGCCTGTGCGTGAACATGCAGTTTGCATGTTGATCTGAGAGAGTCTATTTTTGGACTGTTTGTTTGCATGTTGAAGGCTAGTCTTAGTCTTGAGTTGCATGTCTAATTATTGTAATTAGGTTAGTCTAATTATTGTAAGCATGAGATCTATATATGGACTCATGGGCTGTATTGTAAAAGTGTGCTAGAAAACCATAGAGTTTTTAGAGAGAGCTAGTGTAGCTCCTCCTAGTTCCAAAGGGGTGCTGAGTGTGTATGATCAGGGAGAGTTGCAAGGTCTGCAAGGTCTAGGAGCTGATCCACTGGGGGTACTAGTTAAAGAATCATAAGGACTTGGTGAGGCAAGGACAAGGGTTCTTCAGGGGTATAGAGATATCTACATGGTGAGTAAGGTCTAGTGATTTGTAGGTAGCAGAGAGCAGGGGACCTACTTGGAGTACGGTTGTGTACTTGGTGAATTGGCAGTGTGTTACTGACTGGTTGGAGAGGTGAACATCAATTCTATATTGGAGTTGATTGTTGTGATCGAGAGAGAGAGGGAAGAAGGTCTTGAGGTGTGGCGAACCTTTGAGGTGGAGGAAGAAGTGGCATCTTCCTTATTGTATATTCTTCTGAGTGATTATTAATACAATTGTGTATTGTCTCTCAATTCCTGTGTTGTTTCATATTTCTAGTTACTTATTGATTCTGGTTAAATTCCGTGTTTAGTTGCTAATACAAGAAGTAATCATATGTGCTCTATTGGTAGAGCAAGATCCTGACTAAGTAGGCATCGGAGCATGTTTATTGTTCTAGGTTCCTTGATAACATTGTCCTAAATATTCAACTTCAAATGATTTTCCATTGCTTACTCCACATCCTCTTGAAGGGCACATTATGGCTCTATTTATAGAGTCTAATACTCAAAGAAAATATAATGGGACTACTGAAGCAAAATTAATGTAATATATTTTCAAACATCTTGAAAATATTAAAATAGTTTTATATGTTTCTAGAGATGAACTAAATAAAGGTCCTCAAGGTAGTATTTCTAATTGTTCCACTTCCACTATTACATCCATTCCTATTTATGTACCTCTAGTTAGTTTTATAACATCACCTCTTGGTTTGAGAACATCACTTGGTTTGAAACAATTATCCATACCTATACCTAACCAAGCTACTTATACTTCCCTACTCATATCTAAAAATACTATTTTTGAGCATACATTTATTACAATACAAGCTAAGTGATCTCAACTTGAGCAAACACTTTCTCATATTAGTCCCTCCATGGACTCATGCCTAGACCACAATCTATTTTTTTGATATCAATGCATATTGTGACTACCATCAGTACATTAGACATTTAAAAAATAAATGTTTTAAGCTCAATCACAAGATTCAATATATTATTGATATTAACACACCTATAAAAATGATAAGCCACAATCAAATGATAATTTAAATCTAAAAATGTTCACAAATCCTTTTCTAAATCATAAAGCAACAAACAAGCCTAATTCTAAAGTATAATATGCATATAATTCTCAACCTTCTCCTTCTACATATGGAAATCCACTTGATATTGATCCAAAACTCAAAAATATTTGGTTGAAATATAATTAAAAAATAAGAACAACACAATTCAAATAATGTTATCTCTGAAAAGAGATGTTTTATTTATCAAAATTGCAGACCCAAACATATGCTTATCTCTGAGAAGAGATGTCTAATTTCCCTTTCAGGTTACATCTTCATTTATAGATTTTTTGAAGGTGTGGGGAGGATATGTAAGGTCACCAATCCTAAGGGAGATGAATTGGTTCGAATTCCATGATTTACAACAATACAGAATTCGAGGAATTACTATTTTTAGAAACTTACTATTTTTAGACTGGACTACTAAAATTGAAATTTGGGATACTTCGGTTGGGTTTTAGGGGGTCAAAATTCATGTATCAAAGCTCAATGCCATCTCACAATGTTCCCCTCATTATTAGCTTTCCAACGGTTCAAACGACGAGTCAATTGGAGCTACGGTGCAAAAGTTATGGCTCCTAAAAATTTCGCCATCAAATGGAGTGGACCCATCACCTGAATTATCATCTGAATTGTTGTCCGGATCAGATATAATCATTGGTACATTTAGAAATAACCAAACATCATGTCTTATGATTACATTTAATGATAGTGAAGTTGTTGATGATGGTTCAAATAAACATGTACTTTTTATTCAATCATATATTGATAATAAATGCATGCATAATGTTATGATAGAAAATGGATCTAGTGAAAATGCATGCACCCACCATAACACTCTTATACTTTCTTGGTTATACAAATAAATATTTACAAGATACTTCTAGAGTTTTCAAAGCATTTGATGGTCATACACATGATACACTAGTATTATTTTTGATAGAGCTTTGAAAAAAATTAACACACAATAAGACTCATATTTTATTCAATGAATGTGAGTACATATAAATAGCTTGATGATCTCCTAGATACTAGGATATATGTATTATCTCAATCCCCCGAAATCATTCCTAGAATATCTCTCCTAACAACCTTAATATCCCTCTATATGTGAGTTGTTATAACTCAAAACACACATAATATTATCTCTCATAAATATATAATTTATCACACATATAACATTTAGTTACTCAAAAATGTAAACACTAACTAATATTTTCCTAACACTCCCATCCTTATTGCAAATATGGAGAAAAAATCATATCTAATAGAAGCTTCTCTCTGAAAACTTTCTTAGACCAGGTAAAACTCCATCAAGTTGTCTCATAACCTTCATAAAGGTGTAGTTCTCGATTTGAATTTAAAAAAATTAGTTTCCCAACCCCTTTCCCCAAACTCTCTGAATTCTAAATTTATAAGATTCATAAACTCCTAAACTATCTGGACAATAATCTATATTGATTTTACCTCAAAATATTCTCTTGCCCTTAAAATTTGAGCTTATTTTTATAATATGAGTTTTTCACATATGTTAACACAATAGAGAATTATTTATCACACTACAAAAAACAAAATGCAACAATAAATTCCACTACATTATAGTGCGGACCCATTGCTAGTGGCTTGATGAGAGGTGTTATATATCTTTTAACCTCTGTTTCCTTCGTCCTCTAGTATTCACTATTTTCTACTTAGTATAAATATTGTTCATCACTACCATAAACACTCTTTGAATCTTCATCAATGATTGGTTCTTTCTCAATAACCATATTATCTTCATTTGATTTTTATTTTAGCTTTAATTTAAGAATATCACTAGTTCAAATTTTACATTTCTAGGATGTGTGTCTTTTGTTTTTGTAGTAAAAACATTAAACTTCTTCTGATTTTTTATGATTGTTTCTTGAATACAACACACTTTCCTCTTCTTTTTATTCTAATGTTACCCTTTTTTCTTCAACTAGGAGAGTTGAGAACATATCTTCCAAAGATTGAGATGACATCTGAACAAGAGTAAAAACAACATTGTTATAGTTGAAAGTCAAGTTATTTAATAATATGGATTTCACATCTTCTTCCTTAACTAGAGATTTGAATTTTGTTAGTTATCTCATGAGAGATCTAAAATCATTAATGTCTTTGTAACTCCATCATTCATTTTGAATCTGAATGGCTACAACTTTATATAAAAATTTACATTAAATACTTTAGCACCAAATGTTTTATTCATATTTTCCCAAAATTTTATGGATGTTTTATTTAATTCTACATAATGTAATTCAAAATATAAAAGTTTAAGGCCAATGATGGCTTTGGATTTATCATCTCTACTTTTCCAATCTAATAACTTATTAGTGTTTGTTGGTTATTTATCTTTACCATTTACTATTTCCCACAAGTTCTTGTTCATTAGTTGCATCCAAATTTTTAATTTTTGAGTGTGAAAACTAAGACCAATGAATTTTCTTAATGGAGTTTCCATCTTCATAGATGAACCAAACATAGACATAGGATGTTAGTTTCTAACAAAAATGCATCCATTTACAAAGTTGAAATTGATTATGGACTTTGACGACACACAATGACTCTTTTGACACAAGCCTTGATACTAAAAAATTAAAAATACCATAAGACCCAAATTTTAATAAAAAATATAGACCTAATAACAAAATCCAATTGAATATTGGATTAAATGACACATTATTATCAATTTAAAAAATATCCCAATACCAAAAAATACAAATTAACCCTTACTAAGCATTTACAAACTTGTCTCTATCATTTAATTATACCAAATTATATATAGGTATATATTTATAATCTACTTTTAATGATAATAACTTAAGACTTATTTATTTACACTAGACTAATGACTAAAAAGAAACTAGTGCACATATCTTGGTTGACAGTCCACCAAATCACAAGCTTCCACATGTATGAAGAGAATCCATGCATGATGTCAGGTGTACTATAGGTTGGAAATAACACAAGCATACATGATGATGATATAGACTTGTACATAGATGTGAGAATCAAGGTATATTATGAGGAGAATAAAATGGTGCATGGAATTATTAGTGTGTAGGGTATGATGGCATAATTTATTTAAACAACGACAAAATTTCCTAACTATAAAAACTTTAGTTGGGTGCACAAACATGATAGATTAAGACAAGTCAATAAATGTTGTAGACTCCATAATTAATTCATGACATTAATAAATTTAACACCAATCAACTTGCAAGGACTCCTCAAATCAACAATAATAGTTAGAATCATGCTGATTAATAAATGTTTTACTTAGACATGTGAATGTGATCGAGTGTCATTTTGAATTTACTACCTAGTTGTATAAACTTATTAAACTACCTTAGTGTTTAATAAATGACCTAAGATACATTTTATTATAGGAATCTCTTAAATAGTAAATTTATGTTACTCTGATACCACATATTATTTTTGGTAGAGATTTGATAAAAATAACACACAATAAGACTCTTATTTTATTCAATGAATAAGAAAACATATAAATAGTTTGATGATCTCCTAAAGACTATGATATATGTATTATCTTACTACCCCCAAATCATTCCTATAATATCTATCATAACAACCTTAGAATCCCTCTATACGTGAATTGTTATAACTCACAACACACATAATATTATCTCCCACAATTCTATAATTTCTCACACATATTACATTTAGTTACTCATACTTGTAAGAACTAATTGATATTTTCCTAACACCTTGGGCATATAGTACTACATTTACAAGTGGGACCTCTCATAGTTCCAATACCATTCTTAGTTATACCAAGCACAAGGGTCTTTGATATGCTATTAGGATGCCCTTAGATACAAAAGAATTAAACAATACCTTCTATGGCGTATAAATGTCTCAAATATATTCATGGTAATCAAGTGGTCACAATTTCAAGAATCTAATATAAATATCCTTTGGAACTAATAATATTTAATCCTTCTATAAACCAGTTGGTTGGTGCATACATTGAACAACATGGGAATAAAATAATCTACTAAATTATTTAAGAGCATAATTCCACTATTCAAGAGCATGTTATAGATTCAATTTCTCTATCTATTTATGAGTATGATACAATTACACATGAGCATAACTAGTTATTTCCTAAGAGCATGGTACATTATCTTCAATATAAAGTGGCACCTAAAAATATTTCATCTCTTAAGGCACCACATGCTATTCAGAGTCCTTCACAATAGGTACAAGTAGTTACATGTTCTCCTATTACACATGAGGATACATGTTTACATGGGTATATGAGTAATGATTTAGATGGTTATATTACAACATATGATTCTTATTCAGATTCAAAAGCATATAAAATTAGCACTTCCTCTTCACACAAATTCATTCCTTCATATCATGTCGTAGGTTATGCATACATGCTTCCTATTACAAACATAATTGGTTAGCTATTAGAACATTTTCCTTTGTACATCGCTTCTTCAATTTTATCTTATTTCTATTTCTTCTATCCAAAAGTCCAAGCTTTCTTCTAGACCTTGGCTTTATTTTCACTTTGGGCACTTGCCCTTTTGATTTTCAAATTGATTCGAAACAATCCAAAACAACTATCTTACAATGCTTTTAATGCACATTATTTATGATAGTCCACTTGTTTACTATGGAATATACTTCATGTTATGTCTTCCATTTCAGTTACACAATCACGTCTTTCTAATTTTACATGATACATAAACACACAACCCATTTCCCATTGGGGGGCATGTACATTTGTATTTGTATCAATCATTTGTACTACATTTCTATGACTCTTTTACACATACATTGGGAATATTTTCCTTACCTTACTTCTTTACAGACTATGCTTTAGCTCCTTGTTGTAGATTGTTTAAATCCCTCCCATTTATTTTATCTTTAAAGCATTATTTATTATTACTTTTCAAAGTTTTCAATTCCAATCTTTCAAAAATACAAAAAATTCAAAATATTTTCAAAAATTCAAAAATCAAGTGTTGCTAGTTTACCTCTATACATATGTTATCTATCTCATGTTAAGTAGATAACATATTTAATTTATTTTTCAATACACACTAATTTTCATAGGGTATGTGAGTGTGATATAGGAAATAATATCACATGGCTCTTTGATGTCAAGCTTCCCTTTTTACCCAACAATTTTGCTAATCTAGAGGCATCTCTTTGTTCTCTTTGAACATTTCAATAGGTTGTATCTATCCACAACCTTTCTACCATGAAGAGATATATATGTTAGGATCTTAGAGTAAAATTGATTACTTTTGTATAAGCAACTAAACACGGAATTGAAACTAGAAGTAATAAGTAACTAGAAATCAAAAACAACAAATAATAGGAGATACAAGAAACAACCAATCTGTATTAAACTCTTCCAGAAGGAAATACAATGAAGAAATCTCTCTCTCCTCACACCTCACAGATGTATAGTAATTCTCCCTCAAAATTTCTCTCTCTCTCTCAATCAATTACAATCAACTCAATTACTGAATTGTTGTACATGCTATGAGGATCTAACCCTACTATATAGTATACTACAACACTAGGGTTCATGAGCCATGCATTCACCACCATTAGATCCACCTATTAAATCAAAGGCTCAAATTTGTTCGTCTAAAAATAGAAAAGCTTGAAACGCACAAAATTTGGTGTCAGTCTGAAGATGACCGATGCCAGCTGACCCCTAACCGATGTCGGTTGGTTTTGACCGATGCCATTCGACCCCTAATTGATGTCAGTTGGTTCTGACTAATGACGGTTACTGTGTAAGCCCAACAACCTCCACATTAGCTCATTAGTGAAGCTTTTAGCTCCATAACTCAAAAATCTCCCACTTGGAGATAAATAGCTACACCTGTACCTATACAACAACATCCTCTAAACATCTCTGGCTTGTTTCTTCCTCTTCAAGTTCAATCTTGAAGACCAACAAAAGTTGAATGAAGATTCAACTTCTCCTTTGTTACCGGCTTTGTTAACATATCAGCAGGGTTCTTATCCATATGGATCTTTTCCCGCTTCAACTGTCCATCCTCCAATACCTATCTAATGAAGTGGTATCTAAGCTGTATATGTTTGGTTCTTGAATGAAAGGCTGAATTCTTTACCAAATGAATTACACTTTGACTATCACTATACAATCTACAACTCTCTTGCTCCTTTCCCAACTCTTCCTTGCTAGTCTCTATGACTGCAATGTATTCTACCTCTGTAGTAGACAAGGGAACAACCTTATGCAACTTTGAAATCCAGCTAACCACCATTCCACCAACAGTGAACACATATCCTGTGGTGCTTCTCCTACCATCCAAGTCACCTGCCATATCCGAATCTACATACCCATGTAGAGAAGTGTTTGACCCTCCATAGCATAAATGCCTACTGCTGGTCCCTCTCAAATATTTGAGAATCCACTGAACTGCTTTCCAGTGTTCCTTTCCTGGATTGGCCATAAACTTGCTGATAACTCCCACTGCTTGGGCAATATCTGGTCTAGTACATACCATTGCATACATCAAGCTCCCAACTGCTGAATCATATGGAACTCTACTCATGTACTCAATCTCATCATGTGATTTAGGACACTATTCTTTGCTCAACTTCAAGTATCTAGCCATATGTGTGCTTATCGGTTTTGCATCCTGCATATTGAACCTCTCCAACACCTTATTCACATAATCCTCTTGATACAAAATCAAACTGTGATTTTTTCTGTCTCTCTTAATACTCATGCCAAAGATTTTTTTTGCTACTCCTAAATCCTTCATGGCAAATGTGTGAGCTAATTTTACCTTAAGCTCAGTAATTTCTTGCATGTGTGAACCTACAACAAGCATATCATCTACATATAGTAATAAGATAATATAACTAGCATTATCCAATCTATTAAAATAAACACAATGGTCAGATTGACATTTACTAAAGCCATGCTCTATCATAAACCTGTCAAACCTCAAATACCATTGTCGTGGAGCTTGCTTAAGACCATATAAGCTTTTCTTCAACCTGCACACAAGTTTCTCCTTACCTTTGACCTCAAAACCTTCTGGCTGATCCATATATATCTCTTCATTTAAATCTCCATGAATAAATACTGTCTTAACATCAAGCTGCTCAAGATGCAAGTCTTCAATAGCAACTAAAGACAATACATTCCGAATAGAAGTCATCTTTACTACAGGAGAAAAAAATTCACCAAAATCAATACTTGGTTTCTGTGCAAATCCCTTTAATACCAACCTGGCCTTATGTCTCATTTGTCCATTCTCTCCTTCCTTTAACTTGTATACCCATTTGTTTTTTAGTGCTTTATTTTCGATTGGCAACTCAACCAAATCCCATGTATGGTTCTCTTCCAAGGAATCAATTTCCTCATTCATGTCATGCTCTCACTATTTCTTGGATTCTACCTGCATTCCCTCATCAAAACTTTCTGGTTCTCCACCATCAGTGAGCAACAAGTAGTATAAAGAAGGGGAATAATGAATTAGAGGTTTACTTACCCTTTTATACCTCCTTATGGGTGTTTGAGACTCATTTACAGCTTGTTGTTCGCCCAAATTTCCTTCTGACAGTGACCGATCCCAGTCATCTCTGGTCGATGTCAGTCTGCACCTGACTGATGTCGATTCCTCCTAACCGATGTTGATTTCCACCTGACCAATGTCAGTCTCCACCTGATTGACATTGATTTCCACCTGATCGACGTCGGTCTCTATGTTTTTTTGTGAGTGATGATTTTTACTTGTGAGCTCATTTTGGATCATAACCTCTTCCAAATCAAGATTGCCCTGCTCAGAATTATTCAGCCTCTTGAGCTGATCACTGTACATCACCTTCTCATTGAAAACTACATCATGGCTTCTAATAATTTTGTTAGTTTCTAAATTCCACAACTGGAATTTGAAATCTCCAAAACCATAACCAATGAAAGTGCACTACATAGATTTAGCATCTAGCTTCTTTCTATTTTCTTTATCAATGTGCACAAAAGCTTCAGAACCAAAAACTCTGAGAAATAAAAGATCTACCTTTTTACCTGTCTAAGCCTCTTCTAGAATTCCACCATCCAGTGTAGTAGAAGGTCCTCTGTTAATCAGGTAAACTGCAGTATCTATAGCTTCTACCCAAAACTATAAGGGCAAACCAACATGTAACCTCATACTCCATGCACATTCCATTATTGTTCTATTCATCCTTTTAGCAACTCCATTTTGTTGAGGTGTCCTTGGAACTATCCTTTCCCTGCGTATTCCACTCATAGAATAGTAACTATTGAATTTATTGCTGTAGTACTCACCACCATTATCAGATCTAAGGCACTTCAATCTCAAACCTTTTTCATTCTCAACCAAAACTTTCTATTTCTTAAATGTGTCAAAAACATCAGATTTCATCTTTATGCAATAAACCCATACCTTTCTTGTAGCACCATTAATGAAAGAAACATAATACTATGATCCTCTAATAGAAGCTACCTGAGTTGGTCCCCACACATCTGTGTGAACAAGCTCCAACTTGTGCTTCTTCTTTGTTGACCCAGTTTTGAGAAACCTCACTTTCTTCTATTTCCCAAAAATACAATGCTAACATAAATCTAGATCTATGCTTTTCAAATCTGAAAGCTTACCTTTTGACTTAAGAACATTCATTCCCTTCTCACTCATGTGACCAAGCCTATAGTGCCACAACTTTGCATCTACATCTAAAGTAGATAAAATAAAAGGAGAATAATCAGTAATACAAGTAGATAGATAAAGTGTACCTACTCTCTTACTTTTTGATAATACATGTGCACCCTTGGAAACTTTCCAAGATTCAGCTGTGAGAGTTATTGTGCAACCCTCATCACCCAACTTTTCTATAGGAATCAGATTCCTCTTCAGGATGGGTACATGCATGACATCCTTCAACACCCATGTGTTGCCATTCTGCAATTTCAGCTACACTTTTTCTTTGCCAATAATTTTACAAGGCTCATCATCCCCTAAATAAGATTTTCCAAAATCTCCATGGACATAATCATTGAAAAATTATCTATTTGGGGTTGCATGGAAAGAGGCACCAAAATCTAAAACCCATGATTCTACTTTATTATCCAAAGAAAATATAAGAGCATCCTGTGCAACAATACCTGCAACTTTTGCTTCTTTATTACCTTCATGCTAATTTTCTTTGTTATCCTTCAACCAACAATCTTTCTTTGCATGCCCTTTCTTTCCACAATTCTAGCAGGTTATTCTTCCATTTCTGGATTTGGATCTACTTCCCATCTTTGACCTTGATTTCCCTTGCTTGCCCTTCTCTCTTTGCCTTCCCCTACTTTCAACACTTAAAGCATTACCTAATGTTTCCCTTGTGCTTTTCCTATGAATTTCTTCATTCAAGATTACACTAACAACATCATCAACTTTCAAGATATTTGAAGCAGATGCAGTATTACTAACTACCATTACCAAACTATGCCAACTTTCAGGTAAAGAGCATAAGATTAAGAGAGCCTTAATTTCATCATCAAAAACTATTTTGACTGAATTTAACTGATTTACTATTATATGGAAATCATTAAGATGACTAGATACAGATCCACCTTCCTGCATTTGCAAATTAAATAATTGCTTCATAAGATATACCTTATTCGAAGCTGAGGGTTTTTCATATAAATTTGCCAAAGTATCCATTAACTCTACCGTTGTCTTTACCTGTGATAAGTTGAAAAACACAGAAGCTGCCAGGCTTAACCTTATAGATCCAAGAGCCTTTCTATCAAGAACATTCCATTCTTCATCTTCCATATCTGTGGGCTTCTTTGAAACCCCACCCAATAGTAAATATAGATCTTTCTGATACAGATAATCTTCAATCTGCATCCTCCATAATTGATAATTCTTGCCATTGAATTTCTCTATTTTTAGTTTACTTTCTTCTACCATTGCTTTGCTCCCACTCAATCAAAAACCCCTGTGAGTGAATTCTGTAATCAACAAACACTAACACGCTCTGATACTAGTTGTTAGGATTTTAGAGTACAATTGATTACTTTTGTATAAGCAACTAAATACAAAATTAAAACTAGAAGTAATAAGTAACTAAAAATCAGAAACAACAAATAATAGGAGATACAAGAAATAACCAATATATATTAAACTCTTCCAGAAAGAAATACAATGAAGAAATTTCTCTCTCCTCACACCTCGTAGATGTATAGTAATTCTCCCTCAAGAGTTCTCTCTCTCTCTCTCAATCAATTACAATCAACTCAATTACTGAATTGTTGTATATGCTATGAAGATCTAACCCTACTATATAGTATACTATAACACTAGGGTTCATGAGCCATGCATTCGCCACCGTTAGATCCACCTCTTAAATCAAAGGCTCAAATCTGTTCATCTAAAAATAGAAAAGTTGAAAATGCACAGAAGTTGGTGTTGGTCTGAAGATGACCGATGCCGGCCGACCCCTAACCAATGTCAGTTGGTTCTAACCGATGCCGGTCGACCCCTAACTGATATCGGTTGGTTCTGACCGATGCCAGTTGCTGTGTAAGCCTAGCAACCTCCACATTAGCTCATTAGTGAAGCTTTTAGTTCCATAACTCAACAATATATCATAAAAGTGTTTTGATATTCACTCATACTTTACATTGTGTTACATAAATACACTATTTAATAACAATGACATTCATACATATGGTTGATGCAGACTAGTCTCATTTACTCTATGCTTAATTTCAAATTCTTACTTCACTACGTGATAAGTTAAGACTTGCTTGCTATTTGTGTGGATCTTGACCTTGTGTGTGAAACATATGCACATTCTTCCTTGTATGGATTCATCATTCCATTTGAGTGTGTCCCTTGTACTTGATTGCTTATGCGACATTCACATGTCCCTTGTATGTGGCCTTTAGGCCTTATGTGTGCCATTATATGTAAATTCTATGGCATTAATTTTATGCTCATTGATTGTTACTATGGTGTTATGATTCATATCACCAATTACTTCTATTTTATACTTTTACTCTTGTGCCATGATACATATCATGCACATGCTACTTATGTGCCTCAATGCTAGATCTATCTAACACATGTTTCATATACAATTCAATGCTATATTTAACAATATGATGCAATACATTTAATATGTTCATATATTACTACATCATTATATCTTTCAAATATTTTATAAGTTCTATTTTGAGATCAGTGACTTGCAAGCTACATCCCTCATCTCAAAAGTGGGGCATCATAATGGTCTCATCTTGAGAATTCAATCCCTCACAAACCAAAAAATTCTAACTTAAGGCAATATACAATTTTCAAAATTATAATATGGTTTAGAATTTTTTAGATTATGGGGGCATATGACATGCATGTGCACTCATTCTTACAATTACTTGAGTATAGATTCACATATACTTGATACATATGCATGGGAATGTGCAAAATAGTTTCAGGTTATAGGTTTCAAATAGTTACAATTACAATTGGCATCCTATATCAATTTAATACATATATAGGGGGCATGATATTGATTCATGTTCATGTTACTACATTGAAAATTTTAAATTTTACCTTTTCAAAGTTTAAAAGTTTCAAAGATTTAAATAGAATATAGATCAACCTGTAGTGGTCTAATTTATCTCATTTGTAAAGTTAGAGTCTAGTGACACTCAACATATATGGTTTCAATGTAACGAGCCATATTTGGTGGTTACCCATTCTTATTCTACTATAATTATTCTATACATTACTTTAAACATTCAGATGAGAGTTGGAGCATACAATCTTTCCAATTCAATGACTTTCATTGGTTTTCATAATTGAGACTTGATCACTCTCAATTCTCCATAGGTTTAACATTTCTCAAAATGCCTAAAAAAGGGGTCCCACAGTTATACACTTTCAAGTTATAGGTAAATTAGATTACATACTCTTTCAGGTGCATTCTTCCCTTTCTCTCTTTTTAATTTTCAAATTTTAAGTTTCAGACTTTCAATTTTCAAATACGGATAATAACTACTTTTTGTGGTATTGTTGCAGGTTTTGTATTGAGACACCTTGCACAATCAAACTTCACATCAAAATATAAAGTGTGTATAGAAACTTAGGTATGCATCTCATTTACTATAGTAATTCAATTTCATTACATAAATATAATGGGGGGGAATGTAAACACTCAAATTTACCCATTAATTTCTTATCGATGTTTAATATTGACATCCTTACCTTACTTGACCTATTTACCATTCTGTTAACTTGAAATCTCTATGAGAACATTCACTATCCTACTCACTATCTTTAAAATACTAAAAAATATAATTGAAACATCCCTAATATGATTACAAATTTATGTTAGATAATTTCCAATAGGCTCTATTCTTCTAAGACAAGATTACACTAAATCAAATAGGGCTGTAGCCTGGCCTTGTCCACTAGTGTGGCCTCATCTCCTGCACTCTAACAATTACTTTTCAAATTTGAGATGCTTCATGTTGGCCCTCCCATGATTTTAATAAAGTAGGTTAACAAAAATATTTAAAATTTATCACTATATAAACACATTAAGGCCACTCAATACATAACTTTACAAATCTTACAAAATCACTCTCTATATAAGATACTACACATTGAGCAAAAGAGCCATATTCTTCCCAATTCAAGTTCTAATTTATCCCAATAGTCATTATCCAAGTTTGAAGCTATTTATTTATGGTTAAGGGTATTCATTATCAAGCATTCGAATCAATTTAGTAGCCAAATTCATATAGTTCAAGTATCAAAATTCACACACTCACTTTAGGTGGGAGAATTGTATTGGCCTAAGGCCATTTTGGGATGTGTGGGAAACACTCAGATTATATGGAGTGTTCTAAGTATATCTTATATATTCCCTTTACCTAATTTTACTTTTTACATTTCATGTATATTCAATTTATATGTAAGAACTATGGTTTAACATTATAGGTACTTTTGTGTGATAAATCAACACTCATAGACAATTAAAAGACCAAATTTGATAGGCATAAGTGCTCAAGCAGGGAATCACCAAAAAAATTAATGCACATGTGGCCATAGTAAAAAAAATGAGGCTGTAATGTGCCCTTATTTTCCCTAGCATGGCCACATCCCATTGTATTTTAGGATTCTTATTTTATGTGCGACACACTTTGGAGATCCTCCTAGTTAGTTCTACATCAATGATTTTATTGCATAGACAACACAAGTTAGATTTGAACTAAGTTCATACATTTAATTATAAATTATTATTTATATCTCATTTTAGTTTATATAATTAACTCTATTTTACATTTAGATTCTATATATTCTAAAAATATAAATCAAATCTAAATAGTTTAATGTTTATTACGTTTAATTGTTAAATCAAAATAAAAGCATTAAACAAGAAACTTACGAAGATAAGTGAATAATCTCTTGTTTCATCAAAAGTATTCCCATGCTATTTTTTTGGATAATTAGTGTCTTCCAATATTATTACTAAGGATGTGCTTAGAATGCATCTTCCTCATGAATTAGTGATTCTAAAATTCTAATTAGTTTATGGTAATGGGGGCCTTAAGTGCACCTTCATGCCATGTTTTTATCTATAGATAATGAAAATCATGGTTTGGTCTTACTTAATTTATTTCCTAGTACATTTAGTGGAGAAGCCTTAGATTGGCTCTTTGATTTACCTATTGGGTCCTTACATTCATTTATATGCTTACAATATCCCTTTATAGATAAGTACAATACTAACAATGGACCTAAAAAAACATATAAGAGAAATAACCATCTTAAACATGGCCAAAAGGAGGATATGGACCTAGAAAAATATATGAGAGCATTGAACATCTTAAACAAGTGAAAAAGGAGGATATATGTGATTACATCTTTAGATTTTATTTCCATATGTGCTCCTGGATTTATCAACCACATGATCTAGAAAAAAAACACATCTTTATTGATAGTCATATAAAACCTATCAAAGAGAAGTTACTTAACACAACTTGCAAAACATTAAATTATCTCACTCACATGACTATTAAATTTGTGGAAAAATACCATACCTCATCTCTTAGGCTTATATAGACTCCTTGATTTATCAACCATATGATTTGGAAAAGAAACACATATTTATCAATAGTCTAATAAAACCTATAAAAGCTAATTTACAACTTGAAAATCATTCAATTATCTCACTCACTTGATTATTGAATTTGTGGAAAGCACCATACCTCACCTCTTAAGGATTCTAATATTTCTAATGCTCATGTGCTTACCATGAACACATATACTATTAGGCCTAAGAAAAAAACACCACCTTTCATGGAATCTATCTTGAGTCAACCCAAGAAGTTTTTCAAAAATCAATATAACACACTAAAAGGATTATTGGAAAAAATATGATTGAGTTACCTTCTATGTGTAATGATATCTTAACATTTAAATAAAGGTTTTACAATGTAAAGGTATTTTATGCTTATCATACTATTTTATGTCATTCAACAAATTGATGATTTATTTTAAGGGATAAAATTCAAAAACACATTGATATAAATAATATCATATTAGATTACCAAACTTCCCTAGGAAAGGGTACTATTGACAAAGAAAATCAACCTCCTATGGCTATTTCACAATCAATAAAATTTAAGAACAATGCCATATACCAATGCACTCAATAATCTGATTGTGACAATGATGATTTAATGCATGATGATACATACTTGGGGGTTCCTCAAAATGCCCAATATATGGGTTAGTACTACACAAAACATAATGTTGGATTTATTTCATAATATTTAAACATTTAACTTTTTATGAGACCTTTAATTTTTTTTACACATGTTTTATGTTTTATATTATGACCCTTTATTATTTTGATTTCTATGCATGCTATGCCTCTTGATATATTATCAAGATTTATGTGTAGATTTTGAACTATATACATACCTCCTTTTTGCACTTGTGCAACCTATGTATATCTCACTTTGGAGCTCAAAAATCCATAGGCCTACTTGTACATTCTCGTAGTCCCATGTGCTTTTCCCTTGCGTAAAGTGTATTTATGCATGCACATGCCTCATTATTACAACTTAACCAAGATTATTTTTATTCATGAGCACCATACTTGTGTTTGATTATAGTCCTATGTACTCTCCTACACCAAGATTCTTATAACCCACACTCGTACTTGCTCGTAGTCCTACACATTCCCCTACACCAAGCTTGATCGTAGTTTTGTGCACCCAACACGTGCTTGATTATATTTTTATACACCCAAATCATGATTGATTATAATTTTTTACACCCAAATCACGTTTAAACATAGTTATATACACCTAAATCATAGTTTATCTTAGTCCCATGCGCTTCACTTTTGATTTCTCTCATTATTGTTTACACTTATTTTAGTGCATCTATCTATTAACTTACTATGATTGCATGGTTTTCCAAGTGGGGATTATTATCCTGGAACTTCTCAGACATCTAGTTGGGTATTTATCTACCATGCACTTGAAAGCTCAACTATTTTCCAATAATGAAGATGAAATGACTTATATCCATCTTCTTTGTAACTCACAACATTTGTAAGTGCTATTGCATTCTTATTTATAAATTGTATCATGTGCATCTGATTAGAGACATGGGGGAAGGCCCATGGGTTGATGACACAAATTTATAGCACATAAATAATCATAATGATAGGTAGCATGCTTTGAGTATCTGTTCTGTCATACACGCATTGTAAACACTCGTCAGTCTAGGAAAATCAAAGGAAGTTTTACCCGTTATATTCATAGGAGCCTGCTCTTCTAGCCTTGCTAAAGCCTTTTACACATTTGTACTTTTTTACATATTATTTTATCTCATTGAATAAAATTTTAATTTCTATAAGTATAAGAATTCTAATCCATTCAATGTGTGTTGATTGTTTTTTGTTCAAGTTTCACTGTGCACATTCACTATGCATAACCACACACATTATCCCCAATGCACGATTGTCCCTTACGTATCTAGTCTTGAGCCCCTCATAATGTATATCATTGGTATCAGATCAAAAACAAACTTCATATAATTTTTGAGTGGTATTTAGATGCATGCTATATTTTCTTATATATTACAATCATGAGCAAAATAAGTAGGAAGGTGAACAACTCCTAAATGAAAGCATCTCTTTTAAAGTCTGTTAAAGTGAACATGCATTTATTTGAATAGATCTAACACATCCATCACCAAAATAAATAGTTGAAAGATGATCTCTAGTCTAAGGAGAAAGGTATTATCATATTATAACTAATGGACCTCATGATAAATAGTGTTAATCTCACTGAGCATATCTGCCATAGTTTTGTTAAAGTTGAGGATAAATGTCTCCTTATCATGAAGAATCTATAGTAGGAGCTCTCTGCCATGGAAAAATAACTTGAGTGCCTTGAAGTTGAGTTCCCAAAATTTCAATCACTTGATCCTCTAGTCATCATCACATGCCATGCATAATCATGACATGTGATGTGAAAACAATGATAAAAGAAGACCTTGTGAGTCCCTATTATTTACCACCATTTGACTCATCAACAAACTTATTTGAAATTTTTTAAAAGCACACCAAGGGAATTAGTTCTAAGCTACTAAGCCAAATGGGATATCAAGGCCAAGGATTGGGAAAGAAAGGCCAAGGCATCATTAATCCACTCCATTCTATATGGAGATAAGACCACACAACATGGGTATTGAATACACAAGTTATGTCATAGTTAGATAATGATTCATAAACTACAGTCATGGGCCAACAATGCATCCGCATTATGC
The DNA here is from genome assembly GCA_037957365.1 of Torreya grandis. Classification (NCBI taxonomy): domain Eukaryota; kingdom Viridiplantae; phylum Streptophyta; class Pinopsida; order Cupressales; family Taxaceae; genus Torreya; species Torreya grandis. The sequence goes on from JARHVA010001074.1 coordinate 3,117,265, forward strand.
TCTGTGGAAGATAGTCTAAGTGTTTCCACTTGTGAACCAAGTTCCTCATCTCAACATCTATATGAGGAAGCTAAAGGCATCATGCAAGTATCCCAACCATGCTTGACTAAAAGGTCACTATTTCAATGCACACAAGTCATTCAATGGAAAATTTTCCACGATAGTGTATAAGACCATGCAAATCTCCATAATAGTGTTACATGTAATTAAAATTACCAATTTCATAACCACACTCAGTGTTGAATCAACCTCAAGCACACTTGCAAACTTCCAAGCATAAGAATCATGTGTAAAACCAACCATGCCAACCAAGATGTATACCTTAATGAAAGCTTGTACATTACCAGTGTAAAGAACACCACATGGCTCCACTACACCAACCATGAATACACTCTCATCAGAGACACATACCACACTCTCTAGTTACCTACCACCATTATCATCATATAATTCATATAATTTAGTAGTGTTGGGATATCCATCCTTGTGTTATTTTAAGAAGAAATAGCCATTCCTAGTCCCCCTATTGGTTCTCACCATTATAATGCAAATAACTATGCACTTAATGAGACTATATTATGGATGGATGGACCTTGATAGTGGGGAAAGTCTCTTCCTCTCTAAAAAAATAATACAAGTGAAAAAATATCCACATTAATAATGTAGTGGATAATTAAACTTCATGTTATACATTTGCATAAACACTGATATCTACATAACATGCCTTACATTGTGTATTTTCACTTCTACAGATCTACATCGTTATCAGGACAACTTCTATTGTATCAACATGTCTCATGCTCACACAATAAGCTTCATAGTTGTTTGTAGATCTAGAGAACATGTAATTTCTCAACTTCAATCTTGTATCTCAGAGTTTGGATATTGGACATCAAACTCAAACAATGCATAGATCACTAGTTTTGGTACCATTGTAGCTTTGAGGAGTTTTCTATGTTCTTGAGCATGCAACATTCATCTGAATTTGACATGATTCATGTATAATCCACTATTGTGCACATATATTCTTCACATCTCTTGAGAAGACAACATGAGTACATACACTCCCAATTCTCCATGTTAAGAGTACAAAGATCACTCACATCCTTTGACATTCAAAATTATCCATAGAAAATATTTTCAATAGCATATGCACAATGCTCAATAACTTCTAGTGTAATTTTATATAACTATACAAGGAAGTAATGGAGACCATTTCCCTTCAATAAAGGATGAATTATCCATGTGTAACTTTTGAACCATATACACACCTCCTTTGTGCTCTTGCACAACCTATACACATCTCACTTTGGAGTTTTAGAATCCATGGGACTACTCATACTTGATCACATTACTATACACTTTATTGTATATATCAAACCTATTATTGATTGCACATGCCCCATGATTTTTATCTAATTGGGCTTACTTGTAGTCTAGTACATCAAACTCCTGCTTACTTTTAGTCTTGTGCACTCCCTTTGTAGACACCGAAATCGTGTCTACTCCCTTGGTCATCCTCTCCCATGCCTATTTAGCCCCTCTCGATCATTTTCCCATGAACCTTGACCTTGGTAGCGTGTAAGAATGGGCAGAAAGCTAAACTTAGCCTCTGTTCCCATTCTTAAGCCACCGACGTCGGTCACTATTCGGTCGACATCGGCAGTTCTGCCAGCATCGGTTAACCTTAAAACTGTGTCTGTTAATTGATTTCCCAATCCGTTATTTGTTATCCATTTTCCAATCCGTTATCGGATCTTCTTTCAAAACGTTCTCGGATCGGACCTTAGTCAAAAACAATCGACAAATACTCAATCAGCGAATCCACCAAAAAGATCTATCTCTCTCTCTCAGGTACTCTGCTTCAGTCACCTTGCTGGAGGTCCTCTATATCGAATATCTGCAACCAGTCTGCAACACACCATCAGAAATCAATCTACAACCATGTCTCCTACTCTCTCTTCAACATGCAATAGGTAAGCAATTCTTCTGTGCTTTCATTTTGTTTTTAGGTTATTGCTTTTAAGTGATATTACCACCCAGATTTAGACTATCAAACCATAGACTAGATTTGAATTCCTCCTAAAAAGGCTGAGAGGCCTTCCCATATCCGAATATACAGTCTGTTCATTGTCCTTGTAACTCAGCCCAGACCCCTACACAAACCATTAAAATAGACTTAGACCCTTTTAGATCACTCTACAGCCCTGAACCCAGTCCAAAACTCGCCCAGACCTCATCCCCAAATTACTGCCCTGACTGACACCGGTCATTTCCCCTACCGATGTCGGTATCATAATCGACATTGACGACCTTCCTTGACCGACGCCGGTAGAACCATCGACGTCGGTGACTGTGACCAGGCCAACAACAGCATTCATGTAAGCATTTGATTCCATTTCCTTTTCAATCTTTAATCATTTCAGTCTTTTATCATTCTGTTCTTTATCAGACATTATTTTTATCAGTCAGTGGGTTGACATCCCTCAAGGAAGTCTTCGTACTTCTGGCATCAAGCTTTTGCTTGGCAGCCCACCATCTCCTCATCTAACGCCTTTTCATGTTTTAGCCTCTTTCTTTTTCAGGTGTCATCCTCCACAACCAAAGAGGAGTTCTCATGATCATCTGGATTATGGTGCGCACGATTTCATCCAGGTACGTACAAGCCTTAGACCATTTCTTTTAGTTTCTTATTCTCTCTTTGAATGTGAAAGCAAAAATCATATAGAAAAATTATGGCATGCCCAGTGGGACCCTAGGGTCTTCCTTGGGTTTTTTTTTTGTTCATATAGGTGCATTAGGTTTTTCCCTTTTCACCTCTTTCTTCTCTTCTAAACGACATCATAAGCAGAATTAAAAAGAACTCTTCTTTCTTTTCTTGCATCATAGACTAGTCAAAAATCATACTCTTCACCCCTTTCTCCATTTGTCTTCATACAAATTAACATTTCGACTTGGGCTTAAAACACACTGCATTTCATTTCTACTTGCTTGCATTTCTTACTCCACATCTAGTAATTAGACCACATCATGAATTAATCGTAGTCACACTTATGTTACACAACCGAATCACTTACACAAATCAAACATCAAACAATACTTGAGACAAGGCCCAACTGGGATTTCATCACCCAATGGATACCTTACTCATCCCGGCAATCTCACTTAGATTTCATCATCAAGGGGAAATCCCACTCCGTTCTCTGGTAGAGGATAATCTCTAGGGGAAGTATATTTTGGCTAAGCAAGACCAATTCATCACTGGGTTCGTGAAGTGAGGGGAGCTTGCTCCTTAGCACCAGGCCAAGTATGAAACCTAATACAGACTCTTGAGCACCTAAACAAACCTGAAACCATCCATAGACTACTTCTTCTAGGACCCGTCTCAAAAGCCAATCTTCCTACAGACATTCTAAGGCATAAGCCACATGATTCTAAAAGTTCATTCTTAGGGATTTAACGTTTAGGGTCTGCTTGTGTTCTTCATCTTTTTTTTTGTTCTTATCTGCTTGTTTGAGCTTGTGAGGATGTTCTTTCTTGCCTTGAATGGTTCTGACTTGTAGTCAAACCAAGGCTCTTCTTGACCATGCTAGACATCAACTGCTTCCGCCTTCCCCATCCATAACTAGTCCTATAATGGAGTTTCACTCAGAGACTGAAAGAAATCCTACTCGACCGAATCCGACCCAGACGCCCATCATCCCTAAAGGGGACCAAGATTTCAAAAGATTCTTGGACCTCAATGTCAAAGCCTTGCAACATTATCTCGTGTGAAGCCAAATGCGAGACTCTTCGGGCAACCCGATTTATGGGATGCCGACCTCTTTAGTCGAAACTGCGGCCGTATCGACAGTGTCCGTAGTTCAACCTGTAGACACCCAGGCTATCACCTTAACCAATGACCAACCCTTGACCAAAAGTCTAAGTGTGGCCTCTCCCTCCATCTCTGGGCCCACTTTCACTGGGGTTTTGGCCCCCTATCAACCGCAGCTTATTCAACCAATCTCTATCCCTTTCCAGAATTTGGTTGTCTCTATTCCGCCTACCCTCACCCCTATCAACACCAGGGTGGCTACCCATCCATTGGCCCCTATTACCACTATCCAACCTTTCGTGGCAACATCAAGCCTAGCTATGCCTTTTACCCAACTGCCCTTAGCCTCCACTTCCATCCCAACGACTAGTTATCAGTACATTGCACCCTTACAAGTGCAACCGACTACGTCGTATACTTCCTCTAACCTCTTTTAAGTGCCCTAAAACCTAGGGGGTGCTCCACCCACCAATCCATCATTAGACATCATCAAAATGCTAATGGACAAGATGTCTAGCCTAGAGACCTCTGTTTCTGGTTCACGCAATGCCCTCTCATATGAGCAAATTTGCAACGAACCCATTCATCCCTCCATCCCGATTAGGCTGTATCCCAGTCAGTGGGAGCTTCCTAAATTTTCTCATTTTCAGAGCAAGGAAGACCTGCAACAACACCTACGGGCATTCAGACATGCCTGCTATCTCATTACACACGACGATGCATTACTTTTACGCACGTTTCATATGTCACTCTCCGGTGCTGCTCTTGACTGGTACAACTCCCTTACCAGCCATTCTCTCTTCACATTCACCCAACTGGCATAACTCTTCCTTGATCATTTCTCCATCAATATCACCAAAAAGGTCTCAATCACAGACCTCTATTCTATCTGCCAGTTCAAGGATGAATCCATAGCCGATTTCGTTGCTCGCTGGAGAAGCCTCATCAATCAGCTCTCATTTTCCTTACCCCAACCCGAACTTATTAAACTTTTCTCTCAAGCCTGTGCCAAGCATATTTCTTCTACCTTGCGGGTTCAGACCTTCTACACCTTTGACGAAGCCTTCACGATGGCCCGTAAGCTTGAATTATGTGCCATCAAGGAGAACAAAGTCAAGTTGTAGAGTAAGAATCCCAACTCCAAGACCGATGACTCCTCTTCTTCTAAGCCTTCTTCATCTAACCCCAAGTCTAAGGCATTAGCAAACACTGTAGTCATTAGAATTTCATCCTCTTCGCCTTCAACCAACCAGCCTGAGCCATCCACGTCCCAAAGCATCACTCACCAATTCTAGTAGAGATACGTGCAGCGACAATATACTCCACTTGGAGAGTCATACGCGTCTATGCTAGAAAAAATTGTCAAACAAGGGGTTCTCAATCTCCCTCAAATCCGACCGCCTCCATAATTTGATTCCTCACACGCCATCCCTACGTGGTATAGGGAAAATGACTTCTGCAACTACCACCGTGTTAAAGGTCATGACACGGGCAACTGCAAGACCCTTAAAAACATCATCCAAGACATGCTGGAAAAGGGTGACCTCGTCCTCAACAATCCCAATACGCCACCTAATCAGGGCATCGACATCTTCAAGCAACCATTTCCCAATCATCCTCCGACGCAAAACAATGTCTAGACCATGACTGACAACACTCACGAATATAATATACGAACAGTCAATACGGTCTCACCCTTTATCCCCAACCAACCTCTTTCACAAACTCAAGAGGTTAGTCCACCCATCAGTCCATCACATGTGGATGAACCCCCTTCTCTGATTAGTTCTCTATCAACCTCTCTTATATTGGAGGACGCCTCGACCATACCGGCACCACCGGTCTCACCATCCTCCTTCTTGCTACCTATGGAGGACCCGACCCTTCCTACTCCTCAACCGCAAGTGGAGGGCACAATTATCCCTGCCCTTTACCCTCTTGAGGAGCCTCATTCTCCGGTTTCTTCTCCACTTAGAGAAGAACCTGTCTCTCCTCCGTCTCCAACCAAAGATGAACCTATCACGACTTCATCATGCCTCGGGTCTGAGACCGCTACACCAGTCTCATCTTTGGCCCCACAACTGTCAACATATTTTCAAGGACCCAAGCCTCATCCAACACCTTTTCAACCATTTTCTCGATTAGTGGAGAAAATCAAACTTCTCCCTTTAAGGAAAGTGGAACATCAAGTGTTATGGGAGCGTCTCGAAGCTCTTCAACATGCCCATGCCCTCTCATCTCATGCTGCTAATCCTCCCATGGCAGAATCTCTTGAGACTCTCAATAAAAACCAGACTTCCACTTCTAGACCATCTAAACCTCAACCAACTACATCAAGACCGAAACCCTCATCTATCCCATCAAAACCTATCAAGTCACTCGGCATTCACCCTGTCTCTAACCTCACTCATCCGCAAGTGAAGGTGGACTTAGACTAGACCCCGACCAATAGTAGTCTTCCACAGAGGCAAACTCCTCTTCCCCCATCACCATTGCCCTCCATTTTGGGCCCTCATCCTTCGACATTGATCAAAATCCTCCCCACTCCAACCTCTAATCAAAACCAGTTGCCTCCGCTACTTCCTTTGCCTACTTCCAACCTATCCTCTCCAAAAATTTTGGCACCTCTCATGAAGAACATGTCGTCTTCCCTTGCCACTACACCATCAGCCCAGAAGGTGGTACGGAAGCCTCCTCCAACACCGCCCAAGCAAAAGTCACCAGCATCGCACACATCAACTAGCACAGACCCTTTAGTAGGATCATACTCTTCAATATTGCACCGACTTTTGCAGACTTTCAGCATAACCCTTTCACTCATCAAGCCCTTCCAACCCCTCGGGTCAAAGCCCTCCTGGTTCGATGATACGAAGATTTTCCTATATCATCGTACGCCAGGACATGATACCAAGACTTGCTATGCCCTCAAGGCCGTCATTCGCCGCTACATGGAGAAAGACATTCTTCTTCTTGAGGACACCATTGACCGACCCCTGATACCTTCCCACATTCCTCCAACCTCTTCAACCACATCAACATCTCATCAGCAGGCCATGACTCCTTCATCTCCTTCACCTCCTATCTTTAAAATCAATGCCATTCACATAACCACTAGGTCACAAAAGGACAAGGCAAAAGAAAAAGCCACCATTCCTTAGACCTATCCTTTCATCCAACCACCTCAACCGCCAAAGCCCAAGATTTCTATCCTTGGCACGTCTCAACCCTCTTCTTCCTCTTCAGGGGTGATTCATGACTCCATGTTAAGACAACTTCACCAGATGCCCATGAAGATGTCCCTTTATGACCTTATCCAAACCTCACCCCAACATCATCAGGCCCTCATCTAAGCCTTACAGGCAGCGGAGGTCCAAACTGAGGACCCCCAATCACTCGCTGCTCTAGTCCACTCTTTATCCCCCATCGCCTCCATCACTTTCAACGATTCTGAGATTCCTACATCTAACATAGAAGATCAGGACGCTGTTCTCTTCATCACTGCCTATATTGATCGAACCCGCATCAAGCACGTTATGATTGACAGAGGTGCCAACATCAACATTATCTCCACCCATGCCTTTGATCAATTGACCCTCCCCAAGAATTGCGTATCCAAAACTGACGCAATCTTGTGATCCTTCAATGACACCACTGCTACAACCATTGGCACAGTCGACCTTCACATTCGCGTTGGTCCACGCATAGTCCTAGAGCTCTTCTATATCATCGAAGGAGAGTTTCAATATAACATCTTGCTGGGCTGACCCTGGATTCGTGCCATGGCTTGTGTTCCTTCTACCCTGCATCATTGTGTGAAATTTGAGCACGACGGGCAAGTCCACACTATTCCCGTTGACCCATCACCTTTCAAAACTTGTAACACAACCTATCAGCCAAATGATGTCCTCATTCCTATTAAGCCATCAACCCTGGCATCGCCTCCATCCACGAAAGCTTCGACTAGTTCACAACTAGCGGTTGCCCTCACCCCTCCTCTTCAAGTGGTAACCACAAACCCCATGGAAGACGTCTTCCAATAACTTTCACTTGGGGAATATCGCTTATTGACCTTAGACATGTTCCAAACTCTGCAAGAGTATGGACGCCTTCACCACAGCGCCAGTTACGATCACCAGATCGGGATGGTCGTGCCTTTTGGTCCTCCTCACCTCCGAACCAACCTTGTCTATGGGGGGTTCAATCAAGCTCCTACTGATGGCAATCCTCTCTCTTCACCGTAATTATTCACATCAGACTTCTCGTTTCTTGGCAACCCCGCCTTTGGACACACTTACCTTTACAGGTGTGCATGGAAGGGTTTTGGTTTCAGATGCTATGAGCAAGGCTCCCATCAGCCCATTAAGCCTCTCAATGATGACAGTGCCAAGAAACAATATGGCTTGGGATACCATGACCCCACTCAGGCCTCTACAGACCTCTGTCCTGAGCTCACCAATGACCAATCTCCTCCAAGCTCACCCATTCTTCCCCTTTCACCTACGGAGTCAGTGGTTTTCATCCCTCCTAGTTTTTTTTTTGCATAAACACCATCTACCTGGAACCCCTGACCTATCAGCTAAATGGGGTGTCCAGGTCTCTCCCTCTCATTTTTCCCAGCATGATAGAGGATGAGTCAGTGACCATTCACACTGTCCATTGCGTTGACGATGACGCCATCCTTTCTTACATGGGCGCCGATGACTCTTTCATCCAGCGCTCCCTCCCTTCTGAGACCCAGGTTATGTTAAATGAATCAACCATTGACATCAACCTCCCTTCTTTCGATATTCCTCACGTCTTGAAGATTGGCCAATCTTTAGACGTTCAGGAGCAGCTAGCCTACACCCAGTTCCTCTCAGACCATAGCAAGGCCTTTGCCTGGACCTACAGTGACATGCCTGGCATCGACCCCACCATCACTACCCATAACATAGTCACCAAACTAGAGGCTAAGCCTGTTAGGCAAAAGCTTTGAAAGATGCATCCTCGCGTCGCGCTCCTTGTTAAAGAGGAGCTTCAGCACCTTCTCTTTGTCTCCTTCATTTAGCCTATTGATTATCTGCAGTGGGTCTCTAACATCATCCCTATCACCAAAGCGACTGGGGGGATCCAAATTTGCACGGACTATCATGACCTTAACCTAGCCTGTCCCAAAGATGACTTTCCTCTTCCCAACATTGACCAGCTTGTTGATCTCACGATCGGCCATGAGATGCTCTCTCTCATGGATGGGTTTTTAGGATACAATCAAATCCTAATTGCACCAGAAGATCATCACAAGACTACCTTTATCACCCCATGGGGGACTTTCTGCTATTGGGTCATGCCTTTCAGCTTGAAGAATGCAAGCGCTACATATCAGTGCGCCATGACTTACATTTTCCATGATCTCCTCCACAAAATCATGGAAGACTATGTGGATGACCTGCTCGACAAGTCTAAGCTTCACCATGACCATCTGACCATTCTCAAAATCATCTTTTCTCACCTTCTTCAATACAATGTCCCCCTTAACCCCAAGAAATGTGTCTTTGGGGTCCTCTCTGGCAAGCTCTTAGGCTTTATCATTTCTTTCCGTGGCATTGAGATAGATCCCGCCAAGATCCGCGCTATCCTTGAGATGCCGCCTCTAACCAATCTCAAGTAGCTTTGCAGTCTACAAGGGAAGCTCCAGTCCATTCACCGTTTCATCTCGTAGCTTTCTGACCGCTGCCAACCTTTTCATCATCTCCTTAAAAAGGATATCTCCTTTAAATGGGATAAGAACTATCAAGAGGCTTTTAAAGCCCTCAAATGCTATCTAGTCTCTCCACCAGTCCTCACTCCACCTAAAGACGACCAACCCTTCTACCTTTACATCTCTGCCACCAACCATTCGTTAGGTACCATGATCGTGCACCGAGACGAGCATCACCGTGAGCAAGCAGTCTATTATATCAGCCAAACACTGGTTGACTATGAAATTCGGTATACTCATACCGAAAAACTCTATTTGGCATTAGTCTTTGCCACTACTAAGCTCTGCCATTATATTCTCAACCACAAAACCTTTGTCATCACTCACACCAACCCTCTTAAGTATATGCACTCCAAGCCATAGCAAAATCAACGTATGGCTCGGTGGCTCATGCTGCTTGCTGAGTTCAACCTCGAATTCATCCAGTAGAAATCTATCAAGGGGAAAACCATCACTGACCAACTGGTAGATGCCCCTCTTCCCGACAATCAACCTTCGCAGTGTGAGTTCCCTGATGAGTCTCTCTTTGCGCTTTCCACCGATGACACTGTCTACCAAGTGACCATGTTCTTCTACGGCTCCAAATGTCAACTCGGTGGGGGTGCGAGAGTTATTCTCATCCCACTCGAAGGGGAGCCCATGCCTTTGTCTTTCAAGCTCGACTTTGATTGTACCAATAATATGGCTGAATATGAAGCCTTAATTTTGGGACTTTAAACCACCCTTTCTCTCAGCATCAAGTCCATCAACATCTTCAGTGACTCGTAGCTTGTCATCAATCAGGTCAATAGTTCATATCTCTGTAAAAATGAAATTTTGTAAAGGTACAAAAACCGTGCTGACATTCTTCTAGCCTCTTTTGACCATTACCTCTTGCAGACTATTCCTCGATCCATGAATAAGTTTGCTGACACCATGGCTTCTCTTGCCTCGCATATTCCGTCTTCATCAGCGTCATCTAGAATTTTTGTCATGGTACATCATTTGCCATTGCCTTCATAACTTTCTTCTAACATCAACCATGTCAACACCATAGACTCTAGCCCACGAGATGATTGGTATAAGCAACTTGTGGACTACTTATCTCTTTCTGTCATTCCTCTCAATCTCTCTAGCAATGCGCGATGAGCTTTCATCAAGCGCACAGCTCGCTATACCATGTTAGGGGGTCTTCTCTATAAGTGAGGCTTTGACGGTCTCCTTCTTCACTGTCTAACCTCCATTGAAGCCTCTCATGCCATTAAGCAAGTCCACGATGGGATTTGTGGTGGACACTTCAGTGGTAATTCGGTTGCCAAGTGCATCCTTTGCCCGGGCTATTATTGGCCCACCCTTCATCAAGACTGTAGCGACTATGTTCGGCATTGCATCAAGTGTCAGCAGCACTCTAACTTGCTTCATCTTCCTAACCACGCCTTACAAGTCGCTCAATATTTCTATCCTTTTTATTAGTGGGGCTTAGATCTCATCGGTGAGATTAATCCTCACTCGTCTCTTCGTCATCAGTCCATCATCACCACCACTGAGTATTTCATTAAATGGGTGGAAGCCATTCCTCTCATCTCCACAAAAGCTGACAAGATTTTTGACTTCATCAACACCCACATCATCTGTTATTTTGGTGTCCCTCACAAAATCATCACCGACAATGGCAAGTCCTTTAAAAACAAGACTGTCCAAAAGTTCTGTGACTCATTTGGCATCAAACTTAGCTTCTCTTTGCCTTACTACCCACAAGCAAATGGGCAGGCTGAGGCTTCCAACAAAATCTTGACTAAAATTCTCATGAAGGTGGTCAACGACACTGGAAGGGATTGGCATATTCACATTCCCTTCGCTTTGTGGGCCTACCGCACTAGCATCCAAACCTCCACGGGTGCTACCCCTTTCTCTCTAGTGTACGAAACAGAGGCTGTCCTACCTCTCAAAGTACAGATCCCATCTCTTCGCATCTCTCTACATTACATTCTTTCTAATGATGACTTTTGTCAAGATCGATTAGCTCAACTTGAGTTACTCGATGAACATCATCTTGCTGCCCTCAACCATCTCCATGTCTATCAAAATCGCATCAAACGAACATATAACAAGAATCTGAGAGAGCAAGATTTCAACATCAGAGACCTCGTCCTCAAAGAGAACCAACACGTGACCAATATGGAATGGAGTAAACGAGGCAAATTTGCTCCTAATTAGCTCTGACCTTACATTATCACGCACAAGTATGGATCATGGACTTATCGTCTGTCTTCTCTCGATGGACGACCAGAACCTGAGCCTCTTAATGCATTGCATCTGTGACCATTCTACTATTAGTCGAGTACCCGTCCACTTGACATTTACCTTGAGCTCATCCCTTGAGCAATCCCCATCCTCTTAGTCCTCATTCCTTTCAACCCTACTCCCCTTAACAAATCCTCTATAACCCTTTTATACAGTATGGATGCTTTGTCCTAATAAAAGGGAGCCCTTGAACTTCTATAGTCTTGTCCATGACTCACATTTTTGTCACAAATAATAAATCAAGATGTCAAAATATCCAAGGTCACCAACTCAAATAAAAAACTAGACTACTCCCTCGAAGGACAGCTGTAATATCATTGCTATAGCTAATAGACTGCTCCCTTGAAGGACAGCTATTCAAAGCTCTCATATATATAAAGCAAAAATATAGACCACTCCCTCGAAGGATGGCTATGACTAAATCTTGCTACACACAGCACTTTTCTTAGAAGCTTCCCACATCGATCAGCTTCACAACATGACCACAAAGCAAAATGACATCTCTATGTAGACTTCCCGCATTGATCAGTCTGCACCAAAAAAAAAAAAAAAAGGGTCATGGACTTGGCTTATACTTGTCTCGGGGTCTCCTATAAAAAGGGGCAAAATTATCTCTGCTCTAAAATGGGTTACCCTATCTTCCTCCTATCACCTGCTCAAGGGATTTTGAGCTCATTTTAAATATCAAAATGATTCGATTGCTTCCCTAACACAACCACTGGTCAACAACGTAATGCATGCACGGGGCTTTTGTTCTAACAACCTCTATCCATGCCATCATTTTGGTCCTTGTCAATGAAAGAGCAATATGCCTTTCACTCCTTTTTACACTTTGGTCACATTCAAACTTCATCATTTGTCAAATCCAACTCAACCCAATCTCTTTTCAGACCACTCACATAGTCTATTTCACATAGTTTCTATGGACAACAATACACATGGAAACTATTAACCACACAATTTATGTTAAGCATAAACCATTACTTGCTAAAGCATAAATAGCCTCAATTCATTTTTAGCATACATCCATCACAAATATGGAAAATTGCTAGGGATGAAAGACCTCCACCAATGTTACAGAATACACCATTTGGAAACGGCTGTAACATCTTTTTCTCCTCATCATTTCAACACCTGACCACACCAATCATCGACCACTTTGACTCCTAATCTGAACTACATTGGTCTGAGGCCCTAAGACTGGGGCTATGTAGGCATCACTCAGATGACACGACTGTCTTCTGGGGTTAGCTCAACCACCCTCATTTATTCGTCTCCTTGATGGACAAACCATTCTTTCCTTTGACCTCTTTTGACCATGACTTGACCTTGTCCAAGACCAATCCACACCGTCGACCCTCTTCCTCCCCTTTAGGGAGAACTACATTGGCCTAAGGCCCTAACCATAGGGGCTATGTAGGCAGCACTCAGTGTTCTGAGGTTAGCTCAGCCACTTTTTTTTATCCATCCATCCACCTCGACCAATGACCATGGAGATCATGCCTATCTCCTCCGGCCCTGTCCACTTCCAAGATGACTTCACCTTGGTTGTTTTTGCATGTATGCTACCCCACGACTAGTTAGCAAACTTGTGTGCAAACTATTTTTGACCCTCACAAGTATAGGATCGCAAGCCGGTTGATCCCCACTACTTGTGACATTTTCATGTTTTCTAGGAGCACTTCCTGACATGGGATACCTGGAACACGATGACCATTGGAGCTACAACTTAGATTGACTAACCCGATCAGCTACGACCAAATGCTGGGGCCCGGTTACTTCAATTTTGGCACTCCTCGACCCTTGACCTGCGACACTTTGACCTGACCATCTCGTGAAGTGGTATGCGCACAATCATAACTATTGCAGCATTCACACTCACCATTCCTCATCCACTTTCTGTCAAATTAACACCCAATTCCAGGTTCCCTTCCCTCAACTCCTGCTTTGAGGGGGAATACCTTATCCCACACCTGGGGTAACCAACTCCTGTTTTTGTCTTGCAGTTCGTCTAGAACAACCAACAAGACAAAAAGGGGCAAATGTAGACACCGAAATCGTGTCTACTCCCTTGGTTATCCTCTCCCATGCCTATTTATCCCCTCTCGATCATTTTCCCATGAACCTTGACCTTGGCAGCGTGTAAGAATGGGCAGAAAGCTAAACTTAGCCTCTGTTCCCATTCTTAAGCCGCCGACGTCAGTCACTATTTGGCTGACATCGGCAGTTTTGCCGGCATCGGTTAACCTTAAAACTGCGTCCGTTAATTCATTTCCCAATCCGTTATCCATTTTTTAATCTATTTTCCAATTCGTTATCGGATCTTCTTTCAAAATGTTCTCAGATCGGACCTTAGTCAAAAACAATTGGCAAATACTCAATCAGTGAATCCACTAAAAAGATCTATCTCTCTCTCTTAGGTACTCTACTTCAGTCACCTTGCTGGAGGTCCTCTATATCAAATATCTATAACCAGTCCGCAACACACCATCAAAAATCAATCTGCAACCATGTCTCCTACTCTCTCTTCAACAGGCAACAGGTAAGCAATTCTTTTGTGCTTTCATTTTGTTTTCTGGTTATTACTTTTAAGTGATATTACCACCCAAATTTAGACTATCAGACCACAGACTAGATTTGAATTCCTCCTAAAAAGGCTGAGAGGCCTTCCCATATCTGAACATATAGTCTATTCATTGTCCCTGTAACTTAGCCCAAACCCCTGAACATACCATTAAAAAAAACTTAGACCCTTTTAGATCACTCTGTAGCCCTGAACCCAGTCTAAACCTCACCCAGACCTCATCCCCAGATTACTGCCCCGACCGACACCGGTCATTTCCCCTACCGATGTCGGTATCATAACCGACATCGACGACCTTCCTTGACCGACGCCGGCAGAACCACCGACGTCGGCGACTGTGACCAGGCTGACAACAACATTCAGGTAAGCATTTGCTTCCATTTCCTTTTCAGTCTTTAATCATTTCAGTCTTTTATCATTCTGTTCTTTATCAGACATTATTTTTATCAGTCAGTGGGTTGACATCCCTCAAGGAAGTCTTCATACTTCTGGGATCAAGCTTTTGCTTGGCAGCCCACCATCTCCTCATCTAACGCCTTTTCATGTTTTAGCCTCTTTCTTTTTCAGGTGTCATCCTCCACAACCAAAGAGGAGTTCTCACGATCATTTGGATTATGGTGCGCATGACTTCATCTAGGTAGATACAAGCCTTAGACCATTTCTTTTAGTTTCTTATTCTCTCTTTGAATGTGAAAGCGAAAATCGTATAGAAACACCCTTACACCAAGATTTCTTATATTTTTGCATACCACATTCATGCTTGCTCACAATCTTACACACTCCCTTATACCAAGCTTGCTCATAGTTTCATGTCCCCAACATGCACTTGATCACAATTTCATGCACCAAACTTGTGCTTACTCGTACTTCCACATGCCTAACTCACATTTTTTTGTAATCCTGCATGATTCACTCATGCTTGATATCAATACTAATCACACTGATTCAAGTGCATTCACATGTCATATTGATCCAACCACGTAGTTTTATAATTGGCACTACTCAACATGGAACATATTAGACATCTAGTTGGGTAGTTATCCACTATGTACCTAAAATCTCAATCATTGTCCAATAAGGAAGATGAAATGACTTGTAATTGTCTTCTTTGTAACTGATAAGATTTGTAACTACTCTTTTATTCTTATGTATTATTATGTAAAATGTGCATTCTACAGTCCCATGAGTTGATGTGACACATTATAAACACATACACAATCATAATGATAGGTAACATGCTCTGAGTATCTACCCTATCATACACACATTATAAGCACTCTTTAGTCTAGTCAAATTAGAGGAAGTGTTTTCCCTTCTATTTACAGGGGCCTACTCTTTGATCCTTGCTAAAACCTTATACAACTTTATACTTTTTCCATAGTATTTGCTCTCATTGAATATAAGTTTCACTTATGTAAGTATAAGAATTTCTCTCCATTGAATGTGTGTTGATTGTGTTTTGTTCAAGCTTCACTGTGCATATTCACTTTGCATATCCACATGTGTTATCCCTAATGTACTATTATCTGTATCACACCTGGTCTTAGGCCTCTCATAATATGGATCATATCACCCACTCCTTAATTTTTTTAACACATATTCAACATTACACTACATATGATATATCTAGATAACGACATTCACTTCCTTGGAAGTTCTATTAGATTTCTTAGCCCTCTCTCCATGGTGATTATCTCATTTGATCATTTAGATTCTCCTCTCCTATTGTGTGATATGTTCGACACTTAATGTGTCACATCATGATACTCATGACTATGATTTTATTATTTGAGATACCTTATACATTAGTCATGCTCACTTATAGTGCTTCATTGATATATCATTATATGACACATTACCTAGTTTATTGACTACCATCACTTTAAAATTGTAAAAATAAAAAAGCATTCATAAAATACAAAAAATAAAAAAATTATTTATCTTTATCTTGGTCATATGATATATAACATGCTTATCTACCTATGATATAGGATTACATATTAATGATTTCCACATGTGCTTTTCAAGGTATCATTTGAGTGGATGATATGCACGATTTAAAGGTTAAATATGGTTAATGGACACATAAGATGTGATAGGGACATCTTCACCCATGTGAATTTTACATGGTGACATATTTATACTTCACCATTTTCTATATAGAGTTACTTTACATATATCACACATATCCTGATTTTATTTACATTTAGAGTGTGTACATGGGTTCTACATGTGGTTATTACATGAATACTTATATCTCATACCTTGTGGTAGATACTTACATATATATTTCACCTTAGTACCATGTCATTATTACTAAGATCTTGGTTGTGATTTATTATTATACCTAGCCTTCTTAGAGGCACATCACCAATATTGGAGACATGTTTTGACTAGCTATTGGGGGAAATATACCCCCATGTCTAACTTGAGATTTATCTATATATCTTATTCATTTGTAGCATATATTGGCACACACTATTTTTCCCTCTCATATTTGAGCCTACTATCTATATCTTACCATCTTGAGGGAAATATAGTAGGTTTTCACATGATCCTATATTATAAGAGAATAGATATATACATATATTTTCATGTGCATATGGGTATTCATCACATTAAATATGATTGACAATCATTGATTCTATATCAATTTTTTGGAGACACATTACATTTGTGCCTTGAATTACTACACTAGTGGGCACCTTTGACCCTCCACACTATACACATGTTTATATTTTACACATTGGTGTATATAGAATATATACTACCAATATGGTCATTATATCTACATAGTTCTTATGAGTTATTCATTTGACATATATTATGCAGATGAGTACATCCTCACAATAATTATATTCATCTTACTTATGAGCATCATTGATCATATCTATACCTATATTTTCATATGGGGGCATGATACCCATATTTACTCTCCATAAGCCTTATATTGACAATTTTTTTCCATCACACCCTTGTGTCCTATACTCATACATTATTTTATATATATCCTTATCTTACATATACTTAGATACATGATTGGTTTCACACATGATACATATATGAATATATATTATTATCTTTGGCATTTTATCCACATTAGGGAAAGTTGTTGTCTTGTTATTCATCATCCTCATTGGATGATGCATTCACCTATGGAACTTCCTATGCAATTATATACACTACATGATTTTCACATGGACCTTGGTTTATCTCTCTTATTGTATCTATTATGTGGGATTTTTATACCCATATATATCATCATACTAATAAATGATGCATCACATTTATTGAGATGTACATGAAGAAATTTTATATATGACATTGGTACTCACTAGAGTAGTGTATTTTGCATTGAGCCATGAAAGATGGTATATTTACTGTGCCATATAACACTTCTATATGACACTTCTAATCCTTAGAGTTTAAAATTTTACATTAAGCTATTTATGACACTTATCTATCTTTATAAAACACTTGGGACATGACTAGTTACCTACATGTAACCTACTATGGTGCTTTTCATGTAACATTTTATGATAGTTACATGTGTTTTATGCAAATTTAAAAATGGTATTGACTATTTTCAATATTATTACACATGGTTATTGTAACTATATTATTTTGAGATGAGTGATTGTAGTCATAGGTTATTCATCTTTCACCTTAAAATGGGGGCACACCCTAAGACATTTTAAAAAGTATTGTGTAAAATATTTGAGAAAAAGTATGGATCAAAAGTTTAATTTGGAAATTTTGAGTAATTTAATCTTAAGAGAAAGTTAGGCATGATAATTTTTAAGTCTACCATTGTGAGAAGGTTTCTCAACAAGAGTTTGGGATCTTCAAATAAAAAATATATCTACTGAATCAAGAAGTGGATTGGGTTCCTAGAACTCCCTGAGAAGTGTTGGCTATGTTTTAACACTTGTTAAAATTTTAGTCTAAAAGAGTTATTTTTATAACATATAACACAAATAAAATGTAGGTGTATTAATTCCTATGCTCCCTTTTGAAAATTTAAATTTAACTTTCAAAATTTCTAATATTTACCATGAGCAAGATATGACATTCATTACTTGTTGGTAATTGACCAATGTTTTTTTATTAATGGTAAAAGTCTGGGTTTTGATAGGGACCCATCCTTATAAAAATGGAGAGAAAGATATTATAATAAAATATTTATGAGGCTCCTCTTCTAGTAGAAATAGAACCAGGGTGCAAAAATAAAGAACAAAATATGCAACCCTATGAAAGAACCCAAATAAAACCCATAAAAGCATTGACCCTTACTAAAAATATTATTTTAGAGTTCTGAGGCTCATAATATGTGGATCCATCTCCATCTTACCTTTAGTTTTTTTTTTTGCTCAAAACCTTCCATTCACCTCCTTCCCCTAGATTTGGGATGATTGGAATGGAATCTTTAAGAGAATCAACTGGTTAAAAATATCTCTGGATTCTAAAATGGCTAAATGAAACTTATTTAGAGGCAATATAGATGAAAAATCCTCACTTGAAATAAATTTCCTTCTTGAATCAGAAATAACCTTTGGTAATGCTCCATCTTCCTCTTTAACCAAAACTAATACAAGAGTTTTTGGCACCTCATTCACATTATTTGAGTTTTGATCCTTTTCTGAATCTTCACTTGATTCTCTTTCTTCCATCTTAGGGTTAGTATCCTTCCACCATGATACCCCATTCTTATGCTTATTGAATCCACACTCATTAGCTAGATGCCCTATTGCAAAGCATTTTCTACAATGAAATGGCAGATCCTCATAATCTAGAGTTTGTTTCTAGGTTTGACCCTGAGTGATCAGATCAATAGATGTAAGAAGATTTTCTAAAACATTTAAAAAGACTAGAATACAAGAAAACGTAGAGTGCTACATATTTTCTATTGATGGGTCAACACCAAGAATTTTACCCAAAGAATTTCCAATAGCATGAAAATAACAATCCATCTAGAACTGGAAAGGAAGATGAGGCATCCTTACCCATATTGTTATGATGTTAAAGGTTTCTCTAAGAGGGTCAAATAATGGATACCAAGGCTTTGACTACATCATATAATGATTCCATCTCCAAACCTTGCTTTGGAAAATTTCATTCTTATCTTTAACAAGATCAAATACATTAACAAATATTCCATTGGTGTAGGGGAAGAGTTATAGATTACCTATCATAAAAGGCTTCAAATTATGCTCGACCCATACCTAAAACACTAAAAATGAAGGCCAAAAATTGGTGAATCTATAGATCACCCCTCTGCTCAACATCATTTGCTCACGAATGAGGATCTTCTTTAGGTGCTCCTCATCAAAAATGATTTAGGGGTTGGATAAAATAGGTATAAAAACTTTCATTGGGTTTTTTTTAAGTATATCAGTGAAAGACATGGACTCCACCTTCATCCTAACACAATATCCAACCGTATTTGCTGCCCTTGAAGCTACCTTATTATAATCTCCAGCCATCACTGCCAGGGCTGTATTCTTTTCATTTTTTTTAGATGCCTCCTTTTCTACTGCTTGCATAGATCCACCATTAACCCTAGAAATGACCATTGACCCTAGAAATAATGATTTTTTTAAATTAATCCTAGATGCAAGATTATTATAGATAATATATAATTGATCATTATTGATAAAGATCTTAAATTTTGAAAAATGATAAAAGATTTGGATGTATGCATGATATAAAATCTCCCTCATCTATCCCTATGGTAAATAAAGGTACACACTTTAGTTATGTATTAATTTGACACACACATGCAAAACTCATACACACATTAACATAAGGGCATGATTTAGGTAGCCAATTTTGGTACAAGCATTCTTATTACAATGTTTTAGTACTATTTTGAGCATATGGATCACCATCTTGAATTAGGACTTATTAGAACTTATTTATATTTATTATTCTCCTTCATTCAATCTTGTGGTTTCATATTCTTTTGTTTGTCATTATGTGATGTTTCTATCGTGTTTATGAGCTAATTTTCTCTCTCTTATGCCTATATGTGCTTGTTTCTTCCATTGGGAAAATAATAGTGGTTATGGAATTGGTAGGCCCATATATCATTTCCTCTATGTTTTTGTGGGCCTTCCTACTTGTGTTCATGTCTTGCCAGTTTTTAGATCCATTTGTTGATTATTACCCTTTTCTTTGGGCTTTTGCATGTCAATAACTCTTTAATTTAAACCATGAGAAGTGTATATATATAAATCATCTATGAGCATTGTATTGATCATAGAATGAAAACAAATATCTAAAAATCAAATTGAATAAGTGTTATTGAGGTTCCATACAAAATTTCAATCTATTTTATTCATTCTCAAGTATAGGCACATCTACATTAATTTATCTCTGTTGAAGGATACACATCTTGTATCAAAAATTACCTTAGGTGAAGGTGAGTGTTGTTCCACATCACACATAGGGAGAGAAGGTAGATATTATTCTCTCAAATTATCCATACAGACTACACATGAACTATGAGGGTTATGATTTTATTATGCAAGATACGTAGTTGCAACCCCATTTTGGTGGTTGTCTGACCCAACTACCTGTTCTATTCTTTTTCCCTCTAGCATATTATAACAAAGCTAGCTAAAAGAAATTTAAAGAGAGAATTAGGGAGTCTTCTATTAAAATTTGTTAAAACATAGGCATAGGAAATTACAACATCTAGTGTCACATAGGCATAAAATAATTCATAATCTAGAAAGTAACACAGGACATGATTGGTGCAATAAGACATGGTGATGATCAAAACTAGTTGATTGACTATATTGTCCTTGACATGATTGGCATAAGTGCTCATATTATACCTATATAATTAGATGTCCATAATAGAAACATAGGAAAAAAAACCTACACAATCTATATCTACAATCATAAATCTAGAAATCCTTATGTTGTGCTTTTTATAATTATTTTTATTTCATATCATCTATTGCTTGTTTCAAATTATCAAATTGGTTATTACACACATATTTAACCACTACAATAGATTTTAAAGTACTATTTTATATTGTTAAATAATATATCTCCTTAATATATTGGTTTCACCTAATTGGTTTATAATATTACACCTAAAATCCAAAAACTAGGTGAATCACCCCCTTTAAGTGTATTTGTTACCATCGTGCCCTTTATTAAGGAGCCATGTCAATGCATGAATTAATTATTTAGTGATGAAGTGGTGTTAGTATAGGTACATTGTATCTTCATGACTATGATTTTGATTGCATTATTATCCATGGTGATAAACTACTTTATGCATCCTATTTCATTTTCCCAAATACTTTGTAATTTTCTCATCATTCCATGGTTTGTGTAATAGAGTTCAATTACATCATCCCTTGTCACTCTATCTCCATCACCATGTGATCTATCTCTCTCAAATTTGAATGGGTATACCTGTGAATATCTTCATAGTGCCCTACATGGTATGTGACACTTTAAAACACTCTATGAGGGTTTGAATTCTATGATTTCATTGAATATATCTAAAATTTGGTCTTCTTGATCTACTTGAAAGGGATAACATGCAAAGTTTCCATATGTTTTGGCCCCATTTTCCTTATTTATCTTTCAAAATTTACAAATCTTTCACCTAGTCTCATTATAGCTGAGTTTCATTACTTTTAACTTGATTTTTTTCCTGTGAAGTCTTTCTCTCTTTTTACAATTTTTCTCCTTTTTACCATTTTTTTCTTTTTAAGTAATAACTCTTTTTAATTTATTAAAATTTATTCATTTTTACCTACTTTATATCTCATTTAGTGTTCATTTTCTTAATTTTTATGTTTTATTAGTTTCTTCTTTGTTCTCCTATCTCATCTCCATCTCAAAAATTTCTCAGCCTTCATTTTCTCCTTTTTGTGCTATTTGATTTCAAAGCTTATCTCCCACTAACCACATGTTTGTTCATCTTAGTTGTTCTACAATTGTTTTAACCAAGCCACCAATTTAGATTTGTGTGGAAATAAATGGTGATTTCACTTTTAGGGGAAGCACCCTATGTGGTTTTTCACTTCCCCTCTTTTCTAAGCCATCATTTATTCAGTTTTAAACATTAGTGGTGATTCCATGTTTTTCTCTTTTTTTATATTTTTTCCAAAATTATTTGTATTTTGCTATTTTTTTAGAAAATAATTTTGACTTTATTGTTTATTTTCTTGTAAAATTGTTTTGTATCTTTCCATTTTTTAATTTTATTATTTTTTACCTTTATTTCAAAATCTTTATTTTTTAACATCTTTTTAATTCTTTTACATATATATATATGACCTTATATATATATATTCTTTTCTATCCTATATTTTTAAGTTTGAAACATAGATATTTAGCCTAGCTCCATTCATATATCTTTTCCTTTGTATATCTCACAATGTGTGCAACTTGATAGCTATAGATTCCAATTTCTCCTCTACCACATAGTGTCTTCACCATCTTATCTTTAATTTACCCAAATTTTTATATTTTTTGTCATATGATAAGAGTTTACTCCAAATATAAAATTATTTGAATTCGATATGGTGGTCATGCCATATTTTTTGGCTTAGTTTCTATTGAGTTTGGTTATATGTTGTTGTTGGGCCCCCAATTTTGAAAACTAATTTCGCTAAGTATTTTTTGGTAACAAGTGGCATGGATAGACACGGTGTGGAAGATAGTGGCATGTAAAACCATGGCATGAAAGAAGAAAGTACTATGAAATAAAGATGCATTTTAAATGGAGAACCTAAGAAAGAAGGAATCATATATTAGCAAGACTTGGGGAAAGCACAAAAAGCAGAGATGGTTATGGAACAGTTCATAGGAATGAAAGAGAAGACTAAGTTAAGCATGAATCCAACATCAACTTGAGGGAAGATAGGTACTCGAAGATGAGGATAAAACATCAAGAGAGAATATAGGGGTAGATATGCTTGGGTCCATAGGATTTTTTTTTAAATGGCTACCACGAATCAATTCTGTTGATGATCATTGGTGAGTCATCTTAATTGTATTTACTTCTATAACTGATTGGTCAGGGTACACCAAGTATAAATACCACTTGATGTACTTGTATTATTATTGATGAGTTGTTTATGTGTTGGTTATCATTATAAATTTGGAATCACTTTACTATTTGATATCACTTATGAATATAATGGAAAGAAGATTATGTTGATGTAATGCTTATGTTCAGTTGTCTATGGTTATAATGGAGTTGATATTATCTATCATCATTTTAGGCAAAATTATTTTTATTTTGATAAGTTAAGTGATGAAAAAGTAAGATAAATTAGATATAGGACTGAGGATTAGTTTAGTACTAAGTACTTATTTGAGCACCCTTGTCTAGGAAACTAGATAAATACACCCTCGTACAACAAAACCAACAAGAATAGGTCTTAATTTGCATTATTTGGGTGAGCGTGTGAGAATTTGTTTTTACATGAGATGCCATCACTCTAGCATGTTATAAATCTTATTCACTTAAATGCATGCCTAGCGAAAGACATGCCCATTTAAAGGAAAAGATCCTAATATTTTGGTTTCATTGCCGAGACCCGTAGTACTTATTTTCATGATGGTGGAAGATGTTTGAATGACTATACCTGGGGAATATTTAACTATGGGTTACTAAATTAGAAGATAAATTTGTATTACAATTTATTAAACTAAAAATTTATACACATGCATGGGTGAAACATATATATGATTCACTTTATGAAGCATTATTTGTAGAAGTGCCTATTCACCTTCATGCTTGGATTTCAACATATGTACAAGATAAATCAAGGAACTATGAAAAAAATATAGCTTTGTTAGTAGAGATTAAATAGAATTTAGCATGGTTAGGAGAACCCTAGATGCATGCAGTAGATGTTTAGTGGCATGAAAATTTGAATAGTTACATTTTGGAATACACAGTCTCAGTGTACTCCTGTCTAGTGGAATCCCAATTTCACTTCCTCTGAGAACCATATGGTAGATATCCTATAAATTTTTTGCTAGAGATTAGTGGATTATGGACTTGAAAACTTCTACATGGATGGATAAAATCTCTCTCACATGAGCAGTGAGATCAGTGGGGAATTGGAGGGGCACTTTTTGATGCAATATTGTTGGTTTAACATGGTTCCAGTCAACAAGAATTACATAAGTGCAAGTATGATGAAGCTAGGTAAAGGGATATGAGTGAAAATGATCTAAGGAGGGTATGGGATGACTCAAGAAGTGTCGTAAGGGTCTACAGAGAAGCATAATGGCATAGTGAAGAATCCCCAAACACATGATTGCACATAATGCCAAAACAAGTATGTGTGGGAGAAATAAGTTAGGTAGTGGTGACTAAAAAATTGAATTTGGATAGGCCCAATTCCACAATCATAACATGTGCTTATGCTCTTAAGTTAGATGATTTTTTTGTATGCAATTGGAATACATATAGTGTATAATCAGAAACTGAACCTATTAGAGATACTTTTATAGACCAAGACCAAAATATTATTTTATTGTTGATTTATTTTCCATTACAAGATAATTCTATGGCTCGGTTTGGAATTATTAGTGGACCAAGCATAGCTAATGGGCAAAGTACTAAACCATCTATAGTTAATTAGCCTACCTCAGTGCCTAATGTATTGGGTGCTTATATTTATGGTAAAGGTAGGGGAGGTAGTATTGGTGGTGTTTCATTCAGAGGATATAAAGGAGGCATAAGAGGCATTGGTGGACCTCCCCCATAAGGTCCAAGAGGGACTAGAAGTGAATTGCATCAAGATCCATTGCTTATACCTCATCTACCCATTATGTATTATGAGATGACACTCTATTTGCCTAAGTATCATAGTGTGGAGAATGCAATAGAA
The DNA here is from genome assembly GCA_037957365.1 of Torreya grandis. NCBI lineage: Eukaryota > Viridiplantae > Streptophyta > Pinopsida > Cupressales > Taxaceae > Torreya > Torreya grandis. The sequence goes on from JARHVA010001074.1 coordinate 3,142,560, forward strand.
CATGTTCATAAGTGTGTACTTATTTGGTGAGTGCATGGAATTACATATTTTAAATGAAAGGTAAATAAATTTATCACCACTCTTTTAGAATGTGCACATAGGTGGTACCATAATTTTAATCCACAGTAGGATGTGTTGAGTTAAGACCAACTAAAGGTAGTGTTTCTTTAGGAATTTGATATCCTAAAGTTTGAATATTAGAGCATAACTTCCCTAAAGGATATCAAGTAAGAACTAACTGAGAGTGTGCATGAGTATGATGCACATTTTAAAATGTTTCTCTCTAAGATTTATTTTGAGATAAATGCTGCTCAACATGTGTAATGGTTTGTAGGAGGCTGATTGCTTCCTTTTTATTGCACCTTATCACAAAAGACTTTCATCAACCTGTGCTAGGCATTGGAACCTACCTTTCATACTGAATCCATTATAAGTATTGACACAGCTTTTAGTCCCTTTATAGAGGCTCATATTACTACCATGGCATCTCAGTTGAAAAATCCCACTATGCACAGTACTCATGACACTTACAATGGTTTATGGTGTGTAGATTATGAATTTGAAGGCCATAATAGGAATAACTACCCCAAAAATAGTATTTGTATTATGTAGAATCAATCATGTGAGATTTTCTAGGAAGAAAATGATGTGAGGGATTACCCCTTACTTCAATACACCACACAATCAAAAGTATCTACATATTATAAGATATGTGATGCATATAATCATGATACCAATGATTACCATCTTATTAGTGAAATCCATGAGGTGCTCATGCATGGTACTCATCAGACTTATGTTTATAATAATTAGGACAATAGTAGAGGCCAGTATTTCATAGGTTGTGGTTGAGGACATGGAGGTGGAGGTTTTCCACCTAGGACCTGTTAAGAGTGTGGTTATCTAAAGCACTACTTGTGTGATTTATTAGTGTATCCCATGTGTGCTTTTTATAAAAATGAACATCATCTAGAGGAGTGACCAAAATTGTATACTACTATCACAAAAGAGAAAAATGAAAAGGGTGCTAGAATGATACAAATTGAAAAGACTTAATGCAAATCATGCCCTACTACTTTGACTAGTTTCAAAGTCAACATTACTAAACAAAGTGGTGCTCAATCCCAATTTGTGTCAAACAAACCCACTAAAAAGGTTCAATGGGAGGAGCCTCATGCAACTTGTTATCTAGATGCTTAGTAGCAAAAGGAAGTATTACACAATGCCATGAATTTGGTAAAGGTGTTACAAGGAGAGATGAATTCCTCAAGGATCAAGATGTTGCTATACATGATGACATGTATAAAGTTACAAATCTTCATGACTTGATGTGTGATGAGTTCCATGAGTTATGAAAGTGACTCCTTGACAAAGATATTTTACCCCTTTTAAAAAATTGGATGTACCTGATCAAAAATTTGGTTCTAAAAAAGGTTTCAATTTAGAGTTTTAATGGTGGCACATTGTAGAGCTTGTCAAGAGATTTTTGACACTTTTTGTGGTTCATAAAATGGAGTCTAGATGCTCAAGATATGGTCATTTGAAGATTTGTCAAAAAAAAGTCACTTGTGATATTTGACACGTGATTCAAAAACATATCGACATTTGGACCTATCAGAGGTCGACACGTGGCACTGTTGAAAAGCCAAGTGGGCCAATATCCATTTGACACATGGAAAAATGGCATTGACATGTTCCAAGGAGGCGACAAGCTATTTAAAACCTTATCCTTTTACCAAGCGCTTGCATGTGGGACAAAGCATAAAGTCTGAGTGCCTAAAATGGAAGGAAGAAAAATTCAAACCTGGTCAAAGTGCACCCAAGGAGGCAAGCCACCCTTGTCCTCTTCCCTAGGCACCTAGATTGGAGGAAAGAGGTTTTGAACCTGAGACCTGGTGCCTAAAAGGGATAGGCCTTGATCAATTCAGCCATGGGTCTTGAAGTGTTATATAAGGCACTAATTTTTACTTGAATTTATTAAGTTCTGGACTATGTATTTATATTTTAAGAGGCTGAGAGTTTGTTTTAAGCTTGGAGATAGCTACCAAATGGGATTTTCTCCAATATCCGACCTTATACACAGAGGGTAAGACTTTTTAATTATGTTTTGTAATTAAAAAGAGAAGTATTTTATTATTATTAGGATATACCAATGGATTAAGTGAAGGGACCAAAGCACATTCGGAAGGGGTTGAAGACTAAGGAAAGATTCTGTGTGATCGAGCTTGAGTATATCAGCAAGGTGGAGTTCTTGGATAGAGATCAGGCTTGAGGGAAGTTGTGCAGCATTTCAAGAATTTTTAAGCCATTTGTTGTGCAAATTTAATAGAAACGGTCCTCACTATTGGGTGGACCTGGAGATGTAGGCAAAATATGCTGAACTCCGTTATCAATGTCGAATGGTAATTTGTCATTTACTTGCATGTTTTTAATTCAATTTTCTGATTTTTTAATTTTGAAATCATGCAAAGATTAAATTTTGACAATTTATGACATTTGATGTAAAAAAAATAAAAACTGGTTCAATAACTGAGAACATTTTTTGCCAAAACATTTTTCAAGTTCTTTTGAGTTTTTTCAAGAATTTGATAAGTTTTGAGAAATTTAGTATTCATATTTTGAACTTCACTTTTAGTTTATCAGTGGAGTTTATGGATCAAGTTGGTATCAGAGCAATTAGAATGATGGTTTAGCTTCTGATTGAAGTTTTGACAGTTCCTTTCAGTTTGTTGGTTATCCATATCACTTGATTAGATTGCAGTGTGCAATTGTGGAATCAGTGTGTTTACAAGAAACCATGGGCAAGTTGTCACATAAAGCCAAGATAAAAGATCTTGAAGCCATCAACAACCAGATTCAGGATGAGAATGCATTCCTGAGATGCAAGCTCTATTCCCTTGAAGAACAAATTGCAAGTTTGAAATTGGAGCTTGAATCCAAGGATGAGCTCTTGATTAGATTGTAATTTGGTGAGTGTGAAAAGGTAAAGCCTTCAACTTCAGATGTAGAAACTATGACTGAGTGTAGTGTAAGTTTTTCACCACAAGAATCTTCATCTTCTTTTACCATCAGATTCAGATTCTAGTAATATTGTTTTTGGTGATTTTGAAAGATACGCTAAGGGCATAGGATCTAAAATGTTGTTTAAAATAGGTTATAATGGAGGAGGACTTGGTAGAGATAGCCAAGGTATATCTAACTCAATTCAAGTTGAGCATAGACCTCTTCATGTAGGTTTTTGTTATACTAGTGTGCAGGTGGATGATGGAGAAATTTCTTCCATGGCTAAAGGAAGACGAGCTTCCAATAGCGAAGGTTCTAGGCCACTTGTTCAAAGGTTTAAAGGTAAAAGAGGTATTGAGATTCCACCTCTTGATTCTTACACTAAATCTTTTGATCTAATTGATACTTTTAAAAAGTTTGGATATAATGGACAGAAGATAATGCAATCATTTCCATGCACTTTTTGTGTAATGAATAACCATAGTGCTAAGATTTTTTGGAAATGAAATGCTTTATTAAAGGAGATTGCATGTTTGAAAGACCATTTTCATGTTAAATTGGGAATTGGCAAAAGGGGACCCTCACCTAAGAAGGATGTTTGTACTCATTATAAAGTGAGTGGACATAGGATTGATAGATGTTTTAAGCTTCATGCATCTTCACATTGAAGTAATGTTAGAACTAAGATGATTTAAAAACCTCTCACTAAGGTTAATGAAGCAAATTCAATCCATAATGTAGTTGAAAATACAACCAAGGATAAGATAAAACCTACAAGTGAAAATCCATTTAAGAGGTTAAGTCAACAATATGCAATTGATAAGGAATCCACTAAGGAAATCAATTTCTCTAGGAAGAAAGAAATGGTTAAGTGGATTATCACTACATTATTTTTGTAAATCATGGTTAAGAATTCACCTAAGGGAATGAACAAGCTTTGATAAGATGTAGATTAGAGTTGGTGGGAACACTTCAAGACAGGTTTACCATATGAAGCTTTTCAATTCTCACTTTTTGATAACTCTAAGTTTTTTGAATCTCCTATTTATGTTGTGTGAGTTGTCTAGAGGACTTGAAATCATTTGATTAGTTGGATATAATAGAAGAAAGCATATTATAGGTTGAGTTGATTCCTTGCAACACTTATTTGACTGCTATTTTGAATGTATCTTTGGCACATGGATGTATAGATGCATGTTTAAGACCCTTTGGGCATGTTTAGATGTTAGGCAACATACACTTTTGGTTGTTTGCATTTGCTTAGCATATAAATCCCATACTAGGGCATTGTATTGCAACATGTCCACAACATCTATTGTATGTTGTTGGCATTATAATCTTGTCTTGCAGTTACATTGGGAGTTGTTTCAGTTTTTGGCAATTCACTGCTTTACAAGATGTGACATTTGGGCAAGTAGTGTTGGTATGTTGTAATCACTTTTGAAATTGTAGATTCACTTACTCATGCCTTTGGATTAGGCATTTTTTCAATTTGAATCATTTTAATGCAATTGTTTATACATCTTGCTATGATTGGATTATGTTTTTATTGATGTAATAGACTAGTTATAAGATTTCAGGGGATATTGGACTTTTGGAGACCAAAAGCCCTCCATTGGGGAGGTGTGATCAGAAATTTGGTTCTAAAAAAGGTTTTAAGTTAGAGTTTCAGTGGTGGCATGATGTAGAGCTTATCAAGAGCTTTCCAATGCTTTTTATGGTTCACAAAATGGAGTTTGGATGCTCAAGATATTGTCATTTGAAGATTTGTCGAAAAAAGTCACTTGCAATATTCGGCGCGTGATTCAAAAATGTATTGACATTTGGACCTATCAAAGGTTGACACGTGTCACTATTGAAAATCCAAGTGGGCTAATAGCCATTTGACATGTGGCAAAATGGCATTGACATGTTCCAAAGAGGCGATACGCTATTTAAAACCTTATCCTTTTACCAAGTGCTTGCATGTGGGACAAAGCATAAAGTCTGAGCACCTAAAATGGAGGGAAGAAAAATTCAAACCTGGTCAAAGCGCGCCTAAGGAGGCAGGCTGCCCTTGTCCTCTTCCCTAGGTGCCTAGAATGGAGGAAAAAGGTTTTGAACTTGAGACCTGGCGCCTAAAAGGAATAGGCCTTGACCACTTCAGCCATGGGTCTTGAAGTGTTATATAAGGCACTAATTTTTACTTGAATCTATCAAGTTCTGGACTGTGTATTTGTATTTTAAGAGGTTGAGAGTTTGTTTTAAGCTTGGAGATAGCTACCAAATGGGATTTTCTCCAATATCCGACCTTATACACAGAGGGTAAGCCTTTTTAATTATGTTTTGTATTTAAAAAGAGAAGTATTTTATTATTATTTGGATATACCAATGGATTAAGTGAAGGGACCAAAGCACATTTGGAAGGGGTTGAAGACTGAGGAAGGATTCCATGTGATTGAGCTTGAGTATATCAGCAAGGTGGAGTTCTTGGATAGAGATCAGGCTTGAGGGAAGTTGTGTAGCGTTTCAAGAATTTGTAAGCCATTTGTTGCACAAATTTAATAGAAACGGTCCTCACTATTGGGAGGATCCACAAATGTAGGCAAAATATGCCGAACTCCGTTATCAATGTCGGATGGTAATTTGTCATTTGATTGCATATTTTTAATTTAGTTTTCTAATTTTTTAATTATGAAATCATACAAAGATTAAATTTTGATAATTTACGACATTTGATGTAAAAAAAACAAAAATCGGTTCAATAACCGAGAACATTTTTTGCAAAAACATTTTTCAAGTTCTTTTGAGTTTTTTTGAGAATTTGATAAGTTTTGAGAAATTTAGTATTCATATTTTGAACTTCACTTTGAATTTATCAGTGGAGTTTACAGATCAAGTTGGTATCAGAGCAGTTAGAATGCTGGTTTAGCTTCTGATTGAAGTTTTGATAGTTGCTTTCAGTTTGTTGGTTGTGCATATCACTTGATTAGATTATAGTGTGTAGTTATGGAATCAGTGTGTTTTTAGGAAACCATGGGAAAGTTGTCACATAAATCCAAGATAAAAGAGCTTGAGGCCATTAACAACCAGATTCAGGATGAGAATGCAATCTTGAGATTCAAGCTCTATTCCCTTGAAGAGCAAATTGCAAGTTTGAAATTAGAGCTTGAATACAAGGATGAGATCTTGATTAGATTGCAATGTGGTGAGTGTGAAAAGGTAAAGCCTTCAAATTTAGATGTAGAAACTATGACTAAGTGCAGTGTAAGTTTTTCACCACAAAAATCTTCATCTTCTTCTACCATTTCAGATTTAGATTCTAGTAATATTGTTTTTGGTGATTTTGAAAGATACGCTAAGGGCATAGGATCTAAATTGTTGTTTAAAATGGGTTATAATGGAGGAGGAGTTGGTAGAGATAGCCAAGGTATATCTAACCCAATTCAGATTGAGCATAGACCTCTTCATGCAGGTTTGGGTTATACTAGTGTGCAGGTGGATGATGGAAAAGTTTCTTCCATGGCTAAAGGAAGATGAGCTTCCAATAGCGAAGGTTCTAGGTCACTAGTTCAAAGGTGTAAAGGTAAAAGAGGTATTGATATTCCACCTCCTGATTCTTACACTAAATCTTTTGATATAATTGATACTTTTAAAAAGTTTGGATATAATGGACAAAAGATAATGCAATCATTTCCATGCACTTTTTGTGGGATAAATAACCATAGTGCTAATATTTGTTGGAAACGAAATGATTTATTGAAGTAGATTGCATGTTTGAAAGACCATTTTCATGTTAAATTGGGAATTGGCAAAAGGGGACCCTCACCTAAGAAGGATGTTTGTACTCACTGTAAAGTGAGTGGACATAGGATTGATAGATGTTTTAAGCTTCATGCATATTCACATTGAAGTAATGTTAGAACTAAGATGATTTACAAACCTCTCACTAAGGTTAATGAAGCTAATTCAATCCATAATGTAGTTGACAATACAACCGAGGATAAGGTAAAACCTACAAGTGAAAATCCATTTAAGAGGTTAAGTCAACAATATGCAATTGATAAGGAATTCACTAAGGAAATCAATTTCACTAGGAAGAAAGAAATGGTTAAGTGGATTATCACTGCATTATTTTTTCAAAGCATGGTTAAGAATTCACCTAAGGGAATGCACAAGCTTTGATAAGATGTAGATTAGAGTTGGTGGGAACACTTCAAGACAGGTTTACCATATGAAGTTTTTCAAGTCTCACTTTTTGATAACTCTATGTTTTTTGAATCTCCTATTTATGCTGTGTGAGTTGTCTAGAGGACTTGAACTCATTTGATCAGTTGGAGATAATAGGCATATTGTAGGTTGAGTTGATTCCTTGCAACATTCATTTGACTGCTATTTTGAATGTATTTTTGGTGCACATGGATGTATATATGCATGTTTAAGACCCTTTGGGCATGTTTAGATGTTAGGCAACATACACTTTTGGTTGTTTGCATTTGCTTAGCATATAAGTCCCATACTAGGGCATTGTATTGCAACATGTCCACAACATCTATTTTATGTTGTCGGCATTATAATCTTGTCTTTTAGTTACATTAGGAGTTGTTGCAATTTTTGGCAATTCACCGCTTTACAAGATGTGACATTTGGGAAGGCAGTGTTGGTATGTTGTAATCACTTTTGTAGTTGCAGATTCACTTACTCATGCCTTTGGATTAGGCATTTTTACAATTTGAATCATTTTAATGGAATTGTTTATACCTCTTGCTATGATTGGGTTCTATTTTTATTGATGCAGTAGACCAGTTATAAGATTTCAAGGGATATTGGACTTTTGGAGACCAAAAGCCATCCATTGGGGAGGTGTGATCAGAAATTTGGTTTTGAAAAAGGTTTCAAGTTAGAGTTTCAGTGGTGGCACACTGTAGAGCTCATTGAGAGTTTTGTGATGCTTTTTATGGTTCACAAAATGGAGTCTAGATGCTCAAGATATGGTCATTTGAAGATTTGTCGAAAAAAAGTCACTTGTGATATTCAACACATGATTAGAAAATGTATCGATATTTGGACCTATCAGAGGTTGACATGTGGCATTATTGAAAATCCAAGTGGGAAAATAACAATTTGACATGTGGAAAAATGGCATTGACATGTTCCAAGGAGGTGACAAGCTATTTAAAACCTTATCCTTTTACCAAGCGCTTGCATGTGGGACAAAGCATAAAGTCTGAGTGCCTAAAATGGAGGGAAGAAAAATTCAAACCTGGTCAAAGTACACCGAAGGAGGCAGGCCGCCCTTGTCCTCTTCCCTAGGTGCTTGGAATAGAGGAAAGAGGTTTTGAACTTGAGACCTGGTGCCTAAAATAGGCTTTGACCACTTCAGCCACGGGTCTTGAAGTGTTATATAAGGCATGAATTTTTACTTGAATTTATCAAGTTCTAGACTGTGTATTTGTATTTTAAGAGGCTGAGAGTTTGTTTTAAGCTTGGAGATAGCTACCAAATGGGATTTTCTCCAATATCCAACCTTATACACAAAGGGTAAGCCTTTTTAATTATATTTTTAATTAAAAAGAGAAGTATTTTATTATTATTTGGATATACCAATGGATTAAGTGAAGGGACCAAAGCACATTCGGAAGGGGTTGAAGACTGAGGAAGGATTCCATGTGACCAAGCTTGAGTATATTAGCAAGGTGGAGTTCATGGATAGAGATCAAGCCTAAGGGAAGTTGTGCATCGTTTCAATAATTTGTAAGCCATTTATTGCGCAAATTTAATAAAAACGGTCCTCATTATTGGGCGGACCCAGAGATGTAGGAAAATATGCCAAACTCTGTTATCAATGTCGGATGGTAATTTGTCATTTTCTTGCATGTTTGATTTTTTAATTATGAAATCATGTAAAGATTAAATTTTGACATTTTACGAAATTTGATGTAAAAAAAACAAAAACTGGTTCAATAATCGAGAACATTTTTTGCCAAAACATTTTTCAAGTTCTTTTGAGTTTTCTCAAGAATTTGATAAGTTTTGAGAAATTTAGTATTCATATTTTGAACTTCACTTTGAGTTTATCAGTGGAGTTTATGGATCAAGTTGGTATTAGAGCAGTTAGAATGCTGGTTTAACTTCTGATTGAAGATTTGACAGTTGCTTTCAGTTTGTTGGTTATCCATATCACTTGATTAGATTGCAGTGTGCAGTTGTGGAATTAGTGTGTTTTCAAGAAACCATGGGCAAGATGTCACATAAAGCCAAGATAAAAGAGCTTGAAGCCATCAACAGCCAGATTCAGGATGAGAATGCATTCCTGAGATGTAAGGTCTATTCCCTTGAAGAACAAATTGCAAGTTTGAAATTGGATCTTGAATCCAAGGATGAGCTCTTGATTAGATTGCAATGTGGTGAGTGTGAAAAGGTAAAGCCTTCAACTTCAAATGCATAAACTATGACTGAGTGCAGTGTAAGTTTTTCACCACAAGAATCTTCATCTTCTTCTACCATTTCAGATTCAGATTCTAATAATATTGTTGTTGGTGATTTTGAAAGATACGCTAAGGGAATATGATCTAAATTTTTGTTTAAAATGGGTTATAATGGAGGAGGAGTTGGTAGAGATCACCAAGGTATATCTAACCCAATCCATGTTGAGCATATACCTCTTCATGTAGGTTTGGGTTATACTAGTGTGCAGGTGGATGATGAAGAAGTTTCTTCCATGGCTAAAAGAAGACGAGCTTCCAATAGCGAAGGTTCTAGGCCACTAGTTCAAAGGTGTAAAGGTAAAAGAGGTATTGAGATTCCACCTCTTGATTCTCACACTAAATCTTTTGATCTAATTGATACTTATAAAAAGTTTGGATATCATGGATAGAAGATAATGCAATCATTTCCATGCACTTTTTGTGGGATGAATAACTATAGTGCTAAGATTTGTTGGAAACGAAATGCTTTATTGAAGCAAATTGCATGTTTGAAAGACCATTTTCATGTTAAATTTGGAATTCGAAAAAGGGGACCCTCACCTAAGAAGGATGTTTGTACTCATCGTAAAGTGAGTGGACATAGGATTGATAGATGTTTTAAGCTTCATGCATCTTCACATTCAAGTAATGTTAGAACTAAGATGATTTACAAACCTCTCACTAAGGTTAATGAAGCTAATTCAATCCATAATGCAGTTGAAAATACAACCCAGGATAAGGTAGAACCTACAAGTGAAAATCCATTTAAGAGGTTAAGTCAACAATATGCAATTGATAAGAAATTCACTAAGGAAATAAATTTCAGGAGGAAGAAAGAAATGGTTAAGTGGATTATCACTACATTCTTTTTGCAAAGCATGGTTAAGAATTCACCTAAGGGAATGAACAAGCTTTGATAAGATGTAGATTAGAGTTGGTGGGAACACTTCAAGACAGGTTTACCATATGAAGTTTTTCAATTCTCACTTTTTGATAACTCTAAGTTTTTTGAATCTCCTATTTAGGTTGTGTGAGTTGTCTAGAGGACTTGAAATCATTTGATCAGTTGGAGATAATAGAAGAAAGCATATTGTAGGTTGAGTTGATTACTTGCAACACTTATTTGACTGCTATTTTGAATGTATCCTTGGCACATGGATGTATAGATGCATGTTTAAGACTCTTTGGGCATGTTTAGATGTTAGGCAACATACACTTTTGGTTGTTTGCATTTGCTTAGCATATAAGTCCCATACTAGGGCATTGTATTGAAACATGTCCACAACATCTATTATATGTTGTGGGCATTATAATCTTGTCTTGCATTTACATTGGGAGTTTTTTTAGTTTTTGGCAATTCACCGCTTTACAGGATGTGACATTTGGGTAGGCAGTGTTGGTATGTTGTAATCACTTTTGTAGTTGCAGATTCACTTACTCATGCCTTTAGATTAGGCATTTTTACAATTTGAATCATTTTAATGGAATTTTTTATACCTCTTGCTATGATTGGGTTCTATTTTTATTGATGCAGTAGACCCGTTATAAGATTTCAGGTGATATTGGACTTTTGGAGACTAAAAGCCCTCCATTGGGGAGGTGTGATCAGAAATTTGGTTCTAAAAAAAGGTTTCAAGTTAGAGTTTCAATTTTGGCATGATGTAGAGCTCATCGAGAGCTTTCTGACACTTTTTGTGGTTCATAAAACGAAGTTCAAATGCTCAAGATATGGTCATTTGAAGATTTGTAAAAAAAAAGTCATTTGCGATATTCAGCACGTGATTCAAAAACGTATTGACATTTGGACCTATCAGAGGTCGACACGTGGCACTGTTGAAAAGCTAAGTGGGCCAATAGCCATTTGACATATTTAAAAATGGCGTTGACATGTTCTAAGGATGTGACAAGCTATTTAAAACCTTATCCTTTTACCAAGCACTTGCATGTGGGACAAAGCATAAAGTCTGAGCACCTAAAATGGAGGGATGAAAAATTCAAACCTGGTCAAAGTGTGCCGAAGGAGGTAAGCCGCCCTTGTCCTCTTCCCTAGGCACCTAGAATGGAGGAAAAAAATTTTGACCCTGAGACCTGGCGCCTAAAAGGGATAGGCCTTGACCACTTCATCCACGAGTCTTGAAGTGTTATATAAGGCACTATTTTTTACTTGAATTTATCAAGTTCTGGACTGTGTATTTGTATTTTAAGAGGTCGAGAGTTTGTTTTAAGCTTGGAGATAGCTACCAAATGGGATTTTCTCCAATATCTGACCTTATACACAGAGGGTAAGCCTTTTTAATTATGTTTTATAATTGAAAAGAGAAGTATTTTATTATTATTTGGATATACCAATGGATTAAGTGAAGGGACCAAAGCACATTCAGAAGGGGTTGAAGACTAAAGAAGGATTTCATGTGACTGAGCTTGAGTATATAACAAAGGTGGAGTTCTTGGACAGAGATCAGGCCTGAGGGAAGTTGCGCAACATTTCAAGAATTTGTAAGCCATTTGTTGCGCAAATTTAATAGAAACGGTCCTCACTATTGGGCGGACCCAGAGATGTAGGCAAAATATGCCAAACTCTGTTATCAATGTCGGATGGTACTTTTTCATTTGCTTGCATATTTTTAATTTAGTTTTCTAATTTTTTAATTATGAAATCATGCAAAGATTAAATTTTGATAATTTACGACATTTGATGTAAAAAAAACAAAAATCGGTTCAATAACTGAGAACATTTTTCAAGTTCTTTTGAGTTTTTTTGATAATTTGATTAGGTTTTGAGAAATTTAGTATTCATATTTTGAACTTCACTTTGAGTTTATCATTGGAGTTTATGGATCAAGTTGGTATCAGAGTAGTTAGAATGCTGGTTTAGCTTTTGATTGAAGTTTTGACAGTTACTTTCAGTTTTTTGGTTATCCATATCACTTGATTAGATTGCAGTGTGCAGTTGTGGAATCAGTGTGTTTTCAAGAAACCATGGGCAAGTTGTCACATAAAGCCAAGATAAAAGAGCTTGAAGCCATGAACAACTAGATTCAAGATGAGAATGCATTCTTGAGATGCAAGCTCTATTCCCTTGAAGAGCAAATTGCAAGATTGAAATTGGAGCTTGAATCCAAGGATGAGCTCTTGATTAGATTGCAATGTGGTGAGTGTGAAAAGGTAAAGCCTTCAACTTTAGATGTAGAAACTATGACTAAGTGCAGTGTAAGTTTTTCACCATAGGAATCTTCATCTTCTTTTACCATTTCAGATTCAAATTCTAGTAATATTATTTTTGGTGATTTTGAAAGATACGCTAAGGGCATAGGATCTAAATTATTGTTTAAAATGGGTTATAATGGAGGAGGCCTTGGTAGAGATAGCCAAGGTATATCTAATCCAATTCAGGTTGAGCATAGACCTCTTCATGCAGGTTTGGGTTATACTAGTGTGCAGGTGGATGATGGAGAAGTTTATTCCATGGCTAAAAGAAGATGAGCTTCCAATAGAGAAGGTTCTAGGCCACTAGTTCAAAGGTGTAAAGGTAAAAGAGGTATTGAGATTCCACCTCCTGCTTCTTACACTAAATCTTTTGATCTAATTGATACTTTTAAAAAGTTTGGATATAATGGACAGAAGATAATGCAATCATTTCCATGCACTTTTTGTGGGATGAATAACCATAGTGCTAAGATTTGTGGGAAACAAAATGCTTTATTAAAGCATATTGCATGTTTGAAAGACCATTTTCATGTTAAATTGGGAATTGGCAAAAGGGGACCCTCACCTAAGAAGGTTGTTTGTACTCATTGTAAAGTGAGTGGACATAGGATTGATAGATGCTTTAAGCTTCATGTATCTTCACATTGAAGTAATGTTAGAACTAAGATGATTTACAAACCTCTCACTAAGGTTATTGAAGCTAATTCAATCCATAATGTAGTTAAAAATACAACCTAGGATAAGTTAAAACCTACAAGTGAAAATCCATTTAAGAGGTTAAGTCAACAATATGCAATTGATAAGGAATCCACTAAGGAAATCAATTTCACTAGGAAGAAAGAAATGGTTAAGTGGATTATCACTACATTTTTTTTTCAAAGCATGGTTAAGAATTCACCTAAGGGAATGAACAAGCTTTGATAGGATGTAGATTAGAGTTGGTGGGAACACTTCAAGACAGGTTTACCATATGAAGCTTTTCAATTCTCACTTTTTGATAACTCTATGTTTTTTGAATCTCCTATTTATGCTGTGTGAGTTATCTAGAGGACTTGAACTCATTTGATCAGTTGGAGATAATAGCAAAAAGCATATTGTAGGTTGAGTTGATTCCTTGCAACACTTATTTGACTGCTATTTTGAATGTATCTTTGGCACATGGATGTATAGATGCATGTTTAAGACCCTTTGGGCATGTTTAGATGTTAGGCAACATACACTTTTGGTTGTTTACATTTGCTTGGCATATAAATCTCATACTAGGGCATTGTATTGCAACATGTCCACAACATCTATTGTATGTTGTTGGCATTATAATCTTGTCTTGCAGTTACATTGGGAGTTGTTTCAGTTTTTGGCAATTCACTGCTTTACAGGATGTGACATTTGGGCAGGCAGTATTGGTATGTTGTAATCACTTTTGCAATTGCATATTCACTTACTCATGCCTTTGGATTAGGCATTTTTTCAATTTGAATCATTTTAATGCAATTATTTATACCTCTTGCTATGATTGGATTCTATTTTTATTGATGTAATAGACTAGTTATAAGATTTCACGAGATATTGGACTTTTGGAGACCAAAAGCCCTCCATTAGGGAGGTGTGATCAGAAATTTGGTTCTAAAAAAGGTTTCAAGTCAAAGTTTCAGTGGTGGCACACTGAATATATTGTTGAGAGCTTTGGGATGCTTTTTGCAGTTCACAAAATGGAGTTTGGATGCTCAAGATATGGTCATTTGAAGATTTGTCGAAAAAAAGTCACTTGTGATATTCGGCACGTGATTCAAAAATGTATCGACATTTGGACCTATCAGAGGTCGACACATGGCACTATTCAAAATCAAAGTGGGCTAATAGCCATTTGAAATGTGGAAAAATGGTGTTAACATGTTCCAAGGAGGCGACAAGCTATTTAAAACCTTATCCTTTTACCAAGCGCTTGCATGTGGGAAAAAGCATAAAGTCTGAGCGCCTAAAATGGAGGGAAGAAAAATTCAAACCTGGTCAAAGTGCACCTAAGGAGGCAGACTTCCCTTATCCTCTTCCCTAGGTGCCTAGAATGGAGGAAAGAGGTTTTGAACCTGAGACCTGGCGCCTGAAAGGGATAGGCCTTGACTACTTCAGCCACGGGTCTTGAAGTGTTATATAAGGCACTAATTTTTACTTGAATTTATCAAGTTTTTGACTATGTATTTGTATTTCAAGAGGTTGAGAGTTTGTTTTAAGCTTGGAGATAGCTACCAAATGGGATTTTCTCCAATATCTAACCTTATACACAGAGGGTAAGCCTTTTTAATTAAAAAGAGAAGTATTTTATTATTATTTGGATATACCAATGGATTAAGTGAAGGGACCAAAGCACATTTGGAAGTGGTTGAAGATTGAGGAAGGATTTTGTGTGACCGAGCTTGAGTATATCAGCAAGGTGGAGTTCTTGGATAGAGATCAGGCCTGAGGGAAGTTGTGCACCATTTCAAGAATTTGTAAGCCATTTGTTGCACAAATTTAATAGAAACGGTGCTCACTATTGGGCGGACCCAAAGATGTAGGCAAAATATGCCAAACTCTGTTATCAATGTCAGATGGTAATTTGTCATTTGCTTGCATGTTTTTAATTTAATTTTCTAATTTTTTAATTATGAAATCATGCAAAGATTAAATTTTGACAATTTATGACATTTGATGTAAAAAAAACAAAAACTGGTTCAATAATCGAGAACATTTTTTGCCAAAACATTTTTCAAGTTCTTTTGAGTTTTTTCAAGAATTTGATAATTTTTGAGAAATTTAGTATTCATATTTTGAACTTCACTTTGAGTTTATCAGTGGAGTTTACGGATCAAGTTGGTATCAGAGTAGTTAGAATGCTAGTTTAGCTTTTAATTGAAGTTTTGACAGTTTCTTTCAGTTTGTTGGTTATCCATATCACTTGATTAGATTGCAGTGTGCAGTTGTGGAATCAGTGTGTTTTTAGGAAACCATACGCAAGTTGTCACATAAAGCCAAGATAAAAGAGCTTGAAGCCATCAACAACCAGATTCAGGATGAGAATGCATTCCTGAGATGCAAGCTCTATTCCCTTGAAGAATAAATTGCAAGTTTGAAATTGGATCTTGAATCCAAGGATGAGCTCTTGATTAGATTGTAATGTGGTGAGTGTGAAAAGGTAAAGCCTTCAAATTCAGATGCAGAAACTATGACTAAGTGTAGTGTAAGTTTTTCACCACAAGAATCTTCATCTTCTTCTACCATTTCAAATTCAGATTTTAATAATATTGTTTTTGGTGATTTTGAAAGATACGCTAAAAGCATAGGATCTAAATTGTTTTTTAAAATGGGTTATAATGGAGGAGGAGTTGGTAGAGATATCCAAGGTATATCTAACCCAATTCAGGTTGAACATAGACCTTTTCATGCAGGTTTGGGTTATACTAGTGTGTAGGTGGATGATGGAGAAGTTTCTTCCATGGCTAAAAGAAGATGAGCTTTCAATAACAAAGGTTCTTGGCCACTAGTTCAAAGGTGCAAAGGTAAAAGAGGTATTGAGATTCCACCTCTTGATTCTTACACAAAATCTTTTGATCTAATTGATACTTTTAAAAAGTTTGGATATAATGGACAGAAGATAATGCAATCATTTCCATGCACTTTTTGTGGGATGAATAACCATAGTGCTAAGATTTGTTAGAGACGAAATGCTTTATTGAAGCAGATTGCATTTTTGAAAGACCATTTTCATGTTAAATTGGGAATTGGTGAAAGGGGACCCTCACCTAAGAAGGTTGTTTGTACTCATCGTAAAGTGAGTGGACATAGGATTGATAGATGTTTTAAGCTTCATGCATCTTCACCTTCAAGTAATGTTAGAACTAAGATGATTTACAAACCTCTCACTAAGGTTAATGAAGCTAATTCAATCCATAATGCAGTTGACAATACAACCAAGGATAAGGTAAAACCTACAAGTGAAAATCCATTTAAGAGGTTAAGTCAACAATATGCAATTGATAAGGAATCCACTAAGGAAATCAATTTCACTAGGAAGAAAGAAATGGTTAAGTGGATTATCACTGCATTCTTTTTTAAAAGCATGGTTAAGAATTCACCTAAGGGAATGAACAAGCTTTGATAAGATGTAGATTAGAGTTGGTGGGAACACTTCAAGACAGGTTTACCATATGATGTTTTTCAATTCTCACTTTTTGATAACTCTAAGTTTTTTGGATCTCTTATTTATGCTGTGTGAGTTGTCTAGAGGACTTGAACTCATTTGATCAGTTGGAGATAATAGAAAAAAGCATATTTTAGGTTGAGTTGATTCCTTGCAACACTTATTTGACTCCTGTTTTGAATGTAGCTTTGGCACGTGGATGTATAGATGCATGTTTAAGACCCTTTGGGCATGTTTAGATGTTAGGCAACATACACTTTTGGTTGTTTGCATTTGCTTAGCATATAAGTCCCATACTAGGTCATTGTATTGCAACATGTCCACAACATCTATTTTATGTTTTCGGCATTATAATCTTGTCTTTTAGTTACATTGGGAGTTGTTTCAATTTTTGGCAATTCACCGCTTTATAGGATGTGACATTTGGGAAGGCAGTGTTGGTATGTTTTAATCACTTTTGCAGTTGCAGATTCACTTACTCATGCCTTTAGATTAGGCATTTTTACAATTTGAATCATTTTAATGGAATTGTTTATACCTCTTTCTATGATTGGGTTATGTTTTTATTGATGCAGTAGACTAGTTATAAGATTTCAGGGGATATTGGACTTTTGGAGACCAAAAGCCCTCCATTGGGGAGGTGTGATCAGAAATTTGGTTCTAAAAAAGGTTTCAAGTCTGAGTTTCAGTGGTGGCACACTTTAGAGCTCATTGAGATCTTTCTGATGCTTTTTGTGGTTCGCAAAATGGAGTCTGGATGCTCAAGATATGGCCATTTGAAGATTTGTCAAAAAAGTCACTTGCAATATTCGACACGTGATTCAAAAACATATCGACATTTGGACCTATCAGAGGTCGACACATGGCACTGTTGAAAATCCAAGTGGGCCAATAGCCATTTGACACGTGGAAAAATGGCATTGACATGTTCCAAGGAGGCGACAAGCTATTTAAAACCTTATCCTTTTACCAAGCGCTTGCATGTGGGACAAAGCATAAAGTCTGAGCGCCTAGAATGGAGGAAAATTCAAACCTGGTCAAAGCATGCCCAAGGAGGTAGGCCACCCTTGTGCTCTTCCCTAGGCACCTAGAATGGAGGAAAGAGGTTTTGAACCTGAGACCTAGCGCCTAAAAGGGATAGGCCTTGACCACTTCAGCCACGGGTCTTGAAGTGTTATATAAGGCACTAATTTTTACTTGAATTTATCATGTTCTAGATTGTGTATTTGTATTTTAAGAGGCCGAGAGTTTTTTTTAAACTTGGAGATAGCTACCAAATGGGATTTTCTCCAATATCCAACCTTATACACAAAGGGTAAGCCTTTTTAATTATGTTTTGTAATTAAAAAGAGAAGTATTTTATTATTATTTGGATATACCAATGGATTAAGTGAAGGGACCAAAGCACATTCGGAAGGGGTTGAAGACTGAGGAAGGATTCCATGTGACCAAGCTTGAGTATATCAGCAAGGTGGAGTTCTTGGATAGAGATCAAGCCGGAGGGAAGTTGTGCAGCGTTTCAAGAATTTGTAAGCCATTTGTTGCACAAATTTAATAGAAACTGTCCTCACTATTGGGCGGACCCGAAGATGTAGGCAAAATATGCCGAACTCCGTTATCAATGTTGGATGGTAATTTGTCATTTGATTGCATGTTTTTAATTTAGTTTTCTAATTTTTTAATTATTAAATCATGGAAAGATTAAATTTTGACAATTTACGACATTTGATGTAAAAAAACAAAAACCGGTTCAATAACTGAGAACTTTTTTTGCCAAAACATTTTTCAAGTTCTTTTGAGTTTTTTCAAGAATTTGAATAAGTTTTTAGAAATTTAGTATTCGTATTTTGAACTTCAGTTTGAGTTTATCAATGGAGTTTATGGATCAGTACCCCTTTTAAAAAATTAGCTAAGGCATCATACACTTAGGCCTACAGAGGATCATTAGTTAAACCATGCATGATGACAAGATACTCATATCTAGCCTAGTATGGAGGGTGACAAAGAGATATTAGTTAATGTTACTATTTATGGATGGGTCATTCAAGATATCCTAGTTGATACCAACACCAAAGTGAATTTCCTCACTGTGGATGTTTGGAGGAAGATGACAATCCCTGATTTGTAGCCTTGTCCTCATGTGCTATTTATGGCTAATAAGACTCATTCCCTACCTATTAGAGTCCTTAAATATTTTACTATGGATATCTTAGGTGTCACCTTCAAAGATGAATTTTAAGTGATTATGTTATTTGAAGTTAATGACTTTCCAACTCTCTTGGGTTGCCCTTTGTCTTATGTGAACAATGCTGAATTAAGATTTAAGAAGCAGTACATCAACTTTGAGAATGATAAGTAACACATTGTAATCCCATTAGACCATGCTTAAGGACCTTTGTAAGTTGAGATAGTTAACATTGATGAGGATATTAACCATATCTACAATGTCATAGCTCAGGGTACTAAATGCATTGATCCTAGTCTGGATGGCATTTATGTTGGGTGGATGCACAATCTATATCTAAAATTACTAGTAATACTTGTGACTATTGGTCTCATGGTGAGTATGACCTTACTAGAAGGATCTATGGTACTACAGATAGTTGAGAAGATACTCTGTAGAAGCACCATAAACATCATAAGTTTAGTCATCTTCTTCATGGACATATTATGGCTGTGCTACCCATGTGGTTAGATGAAGCTCCTAGATTTCATGGTCAGATAGAAGTTTGAGAGTTTGTAAAATGGTTAAAATCCTTATATGTATTTGAATATGATCAAGTATGTTTGATTATCCATATTTTTAATGGCACAACTGCTTGATGGTGGAGAACTAACCATCATAACTTTTTTACTTGGGATATAGTTTGCTCTACTCTACACCATCATTTTCATCATGATAACCATGTTTGTGGCATAATAAGTTATGATGTCATTAGTGATACTGAAGTTCATCTTGAAGCTTATGAAAACATGTGTAAGGTAGATGATAAATTTTTACTTGAGTATCTATGGGTTCATGCATTCTATGGCACTGTACACACCTGGGCTAGAGCATGGTATGCACATGAAGAATTACACATGGAGATAGATTGTTGGAATTTATTTAAGAGTAACATTATTGTAGCACTATCTTACTCATCTCCTTATATGGATTTACACCTCACCTTACAAGCCATGCATCAAGCTATTATAGGTGACCAAGCACTGGTTGAAGATCACATTAGACATATACATGACACACGAGAGGACAACTTGAAAATTTTATAAGAACCTAATACAGAAGCATCCTATCCACCACCTAAACTTGAACTAGACCATGCATTAATAGAAAAAATATATAAATGTAAATAAAAGTTCATGTCCCAGGTTGATGAAGGTGTTAGTTCTTATCTGCCCAATCCATCTATTGATCACTTTGCTTCACATACTAAACATGGAATGCATAATGTTTGAGACTCCATCTAGGGTGACCAACATCCATATTTAAGGCTGCTTCAGATAATCTAATGTAATATTGGCACAAAGGACATGCCCAAGATGGATATTATGGGAAACTACTGGTCTGATATAAATATCTCCAAGGTTTTTAAACTATTAAAAGAGTATCATGACATTTTTATATGAAATTACATTGAGATGAAAGGAGTGAATTCTTCCCTAGGTAAGATGCACATCAAGTTAGTAGAGGGTTCTTGACCTATCTGAAAGGGGCTCTATCATATGAATCATGACTTGTGCATGTAGGTCAAGGAGATTGATAACATGCTGCACACAAAAGTCATCATTCCTATGGATGAGTCTGAATGGGTGATCCCTATGCTAATTAGTATCAAGAAGGATGGTCACATTCATGTCTTTGTGGAATATCAGATACTTAATGCTATTTGCATAACTGAACCCTTTTTAATGCCCTTCACTGAGGAGATTTTAGGAGTTTCTAGGTGTGAGATCTATACTTTCACTGATGTCTTTTATAGATATCATCAAGTCCAGATCATGGAAGAGGATAAACCAAAAACCACCTTTGTAACTAAGTGGGGTTCATTTGCTTACAAAGTGATGCCTTTTAATTGAATAATTCTCCTATTATGTTTTTATAGATTGTAGTTGAGGCTTTCAAGGATTTTATTCATAAATTTCTTCAAGTCTACTTGGATGATTGGATCATATATGATTTAGTGTGGTACCACTATTCTAGTCTCTACCTTATGCTTGAGCAATGCCAAAACCTTCAGATTTCTTTAAATATTAAGAAATGTGTTTTTGTTACCCCATTTAGCATTTTTCTTAGTCATGTTATTTGCCATGATGGAATCTTAGTGGATTTGGCCAAGATTATAGTTATTCTTCACCTTCTAGCTAACCACCCAATGAGAGCTATGCACCTTCCTAGGAAACACAAGATACTATAAGAAGTTCATTCAAGGTTATGCTAAGATCACTATGCCACTAGAGGAATTATTGAAATAGAATGGTCAATTTATCTAGACTGATGCTCACCAGTAGGTATTTTTTTCACTTAAGGATAAGGTCATTACTACCCCTATTATCTAGTTTCTAGACTAGATGAATCCCTTTCATGTGCTTGTTGATGCTTTAGGCATGGCAGTGGGCACTATTCTTGCTCAACTTGGTGAGGGAAACCTTAATCATCCTTTTTATTTTACTATTAGGAAGCTCATTCCATCTGAACTTAATTATTTGACCATAGAACACAAAGACTTCTCCATGGTTTAGATGCTTCAAAAGTTCCTTTAGTATTTGCTAACCACTCTATTTATTTTATTTATGGACCATAAAGCACTAAATTACCTAGTGAATGAGCTGATGTTACATGGATGCATTTGTCAGTGGATTATGCTTCTCTAAGAGTTCTAGTTCTCAATGATGGTGAAAATTAACAAGGATAATTATGGCCTTGATCATTTGTTTCACATTGAATATGGTGAATGAATGTGCACCATTGAAGATGACTTACTTGGCATGTAAAATTTTCAAGTCATGCACATGCCTAAAGAGTTAGAGGATATCATAGTTTTTTTGAATATGGGTTCAACACCATCCCAAATCAACACTCAAAAAAAGAAGTAGCTAGATATTCATGTATCTCCCTTCCAACTCATAGGAGTGACCTTTAAAAGTTTGGGCGAGATGAAGTGTTATGTCACTACATCATGTAACATGAGCATGTTGAGGTTATTTAGGTTGTTCATAAGGGTGTCATCAAAGGACATTATATTAGTAATGCTATAATACAAAAGGTTATTTTAATTGGCTTATGGTGGCCTACTCTATTTAAATATGCTAAATCTTATATGTGCTAATGTGATATTTGCCAGTGTGGGGATAAGCTAAATAAAAGGGATGTTATGCTCCTTCATCTGATCCTCACACATGAACCCTTGAATAAGTGGGGTATTGATTTTGTTGGCACTATTAATCTAGTAAGGAGGTTTACTAGTGTGTATGCCATTATTGCTATTGATTATATTACTCATTGGGTTAAAACCAGACCAATTTAAGTTATATCATTGCCATTGTTGCTAGGTTTCTCTGGGAGAATATTATTACATGTTATGGATGTACATTAAGTTTGACTAGTGATTGAAGAAATAATTTCATTAACAAGACCATCCACATTCTCTTGGTTGAGTTCATGATCACGTACCATAAGACTACGCCTTACCATCCTCAATCCAATAATATAGTTGAAGCATTCAATAAGATATTGGGTAATACATTGAATACAATTTTTAATATTAGATTAAATAACTAGGATGATTATGTTTCTATAGTGTTATGGGAATATCATAGCACACAAATGATTAAATAAGAGTACATCTTTTAATCTTGTGTTTGGTACCAAAACCATTCTCTCAGTTGAATTCTTTATCCTTTCTCTACGTATTACACATGTTAGTCAGTTGGATGATGAGGAATCCTTAAAAACATGCCTGGATGCTTTACTTAAATTGGATGAAACTCAATTTCTAGTGCATTGGAGTCAAGGAGTGAAGAAGTATAAATATAAGGCATAGTATGATCATCGTTTTAAGAACAAGACTTTTTATCTAGGTATGCTAGTTTTGGTTTACAATTTCAAGTTTGTGTTCCATTTAGGAAAGCCTTGCATCCACTGGGATGGTCTATTTATTATCCACAATATTCATCCCACTATCACATATAAATTGAAGCAGTTAGATGGTCAATTCCTTCCTGACCATTTTAATGGTAGTCAATTGTGCCTATCCTATTCTAATTAGTGTTTTCTCTCTTTAAGTAATAAGGCATATCATGCCCTTGATTAGTTATAGGTCAACACTTTATTATTTGTATTTATATTTCTTTTTAATGTTATGGAGGACCAAAAACAACTTTTAATATGGGGTAAGAAGGGTGAAAGAAGTAAAAACTACAGAGCACCAAGGAAATGGTGAATGGGAATACCTGCAAGAAAAAGGGGCGCATAAGTGGAAGTGTATGAGGATAAATGGGTACGCAGGATGTGGTGCATAACCACTAAGATGATTAAAGGTAAATAAGTGAGGTTCCCACCTTGGTAATGGAAAATTTTGAAATTCTTTATAACCATCATACACTTTGGGAAAAGCATGGGATGGGATATATGTTTTAAATATGAGAAAATCAATTGTAATGGTAAGTGTGCCAAATAAGAATTGTGGCAATACCATTAGAACATTAATTACATGAAGTGATATATTAGGTAGTGGGTAAGTAAATGAAGATTACCCCCTCAAGGCTATAAAAGGATAAACACATATCATTTTATATTTTACTATTATCAAATTCACAAATTTACAGAGCTAAAGGAGTGTTATCAAGATGCTAGAAGAATGTTTTTAATTTGCCAGATGAGTATAGATAGACTATTTGTGACTAATGTGAGCATTATGGAGTGAATTAGTTTTGATAAATGGGGAGTGTGATGAAAGAGTGATTGAGGAAGTGTAGGTGTAAGGAGTTATAGGTTATAGAGGTTGACATCTGCCATTAGAAGATGTTGAAGTAGGAGAGTTGAGCGATTCAAAAAAGTAATCATGTATTTATTCAGGAGGTTCAAATGATCATGTCTTAACCTTTAGGATCCTTAGAGGGTGATGCAATTAAATAAAAAGGCCCAACATAGTGATACCTTACTTGTGATATATGAGGAAGAACAATTTGAAAGCATGGGTGTTTAACTAGTTTTGATAAGGGAAGAGGTACCTGGTGAGTCTGGCATATGTGAGGAAGGTTTATCACAATAGGCTGAGGAAAGGGACAAATAGAACTAGGGATGGGAAATAAGCCAATAAAAATGCTACAGTACCACTTCCACTCACAGTGTTAATTGAGGAAATATAATATCTAAAAGTAGTGTTGCACACTAAGAGTGGGAGTCAAATGTGCCCACTTGCAATATTTTTGACTATAATCATTGCCAACCTAGAAATGAGGTAGAGATACAATGTGACTACTGAGTGGAGCAATAGAACACCTGACAGGAGCTTGTGTATGACCTAAGCATATTTAATAAGTTTAATTCTGAAAGACACTTTTAGTTATTTAATCTTCTATATTTTGGGGAGCCTATGGAAACACACAAGTTTCTTATTTTATGCATGCATGAAGATTATTTTTATTTTGTTGGGTAATGGATGTAGATCATGTCCTAGAGGGTGATAAAAGTTATAGGTTTATAATTATTAGGCACTAACTTTACTTCAAAAGTGGAGGACCAAGAGGAGATTGAGAAGACTACAATGGCACTTGAGTATATAAAACAAGGCCATGTAATGCACATAACAAGTCTCCAAGATCCTACCCTTAGAGTGGTCATGTAATTAATGATGACCAAGGTTAAAGGAGTGAATAAATGGAAAGAGGTGGACATGGTACATTTATATGTTTCCCATTAGGTTACCCTAGGAGTAAAGTATAAATGGTTGCAATATTTTGCTGAAAAGATTATTGTAGATGTCAAAAAGGCCCATTGCCTACTGGAACTATAAATTTGCATGGGGTGCTATTGTTTTGTTATTATTTTTTGATGATATTGGTGTACTAGAGTACGTAGCTAGTGAATTTAAATGGGCTTACCCTCCTAAGCATAAATCCCATATGGAAAGGTTTAAAGTGTTCACTTGACATGGCATGATAATTCCTTCCCATAAGGTTAAAATGAAGGGGTGGTATGATGACATGAAGGAAGCCTTCGGGAATGAGTGACACATTCCCAAAGACATGCCTAGATAACTTAGAGACCAAAATAAATTCATGGTTAATCAATACTACTCTCTACTGTGCATCTAGATGGTTCCCTTAGGTGACTTGTTTGGATGGCTGAAATTACCATATGCCTTCACCGCTAGATATTTCATGAATGCTATCAATAGGATATATGACACATGTCTTGTACACATTAATCTTGATAAAATTGACATTGAGACTCACACTCTCCATAAAATGCATATTTACACAAGGAAAAAGGCATATAGGGAGAAGCTAGATTCAGATAATATTGACATTAAGGTCCAATAAATTTTGGTTGGTAATTCCTCTTATTCTTTATTTTATATGTTGAAACTATGAAAGAAGACATAGGGAAGTGTGGATAATAAGAAGGAAACAATTCCACCTCCATGAGAGATAGGAAATTAGAATAAGCATAAGAGATAAGGGAATGATGCTAGCACCAATGCTCAACTAGAACAAGTTAAGTGACAAAGGACTACCCCTACACCACCAAAGGATATTATGCTAGTAGGTTGAATAGAAATCCCAAAACCAATGACACAATTTTCTCTTTGAGAACATATAACTTTAATGCCTAAGGATGGTGACCAATAATAAAAGATAAAAACCCTAGACACAACATTTAAAAGAGAGAATTTTGAAGTAAAACAAGAAGATCAAGTCACCTTGGTAAAAGAGAAGACACCTTCACCAATGCGACATGAAGAAACCACTCTTGAGGAAGCATAAGTGGCTATTGAAAATCCCACTGGTGAAGAGAGGGATGGTTTAGACACATCCTTGGGAATGCGTGGTCTTAATATCAATCCCAAAAACCATAATGAAGACATGGATGTAAAGATACTTGAATGAGATCCCTCTAAGGGGAAATAGATAGTTGATGAATCTATCTAGTAAAGGCTAGAAACTACTGATATAACCATAACCCTACATACTCATTACTAGAAGGGAGTGCTGGATAAGCATTTATTTATGTGGGAACATTTTTCATTGGAGGACTCGATCTATCAGACTTAATGAGAAATGTCATTTTGTAACAATATATATAATGAAGAATGCAATTTTGAGCTGCCATTAGAAAGCCTAATTTTAGCACTAGGAGAGATAAAAATTCTAGACACACTTTGGGTAGATCCTCAGATGTGCACCTTCACACATGCAAGTGTGACACTCTTGAAGTTTGCACATGAAGTGATTAGGTAAAATTCCTTAGATGAATTTGATGTAAGGTGAATCCATAAGAATCATTTAGAGATGGTTACTCTTTATCACAATAAGAATAAAACTTGAAGAAGAGTTGGTTGAGCTCAATCACCAATTGGAGATAGAAATGGTGGCATGGGTAAAGACCCTGATCCTTTGCAAGATAATTTTAAACTTAGATATGGATCTTGGGGATGGATCAATTAACAAATTGGAAACCCTAGTAGAACTTTTACTAAAGAAATGCAAGAACTAAACTATCCCTTGATAGATAAAATATGGGCAATAAAATAATTCACTAAAGCCATGGAGGTCTACAAGAGCTTTTAGAATAGGGTTGGTGATACGATTCCCATATTGGATGGATTTTTTGCTCAACTAGCATAACCCAATAATTTTTTTGAAGCAAGACTTCAGGTAGAAGCACTTCAATGCTAGCAGTTGGCTGACAATACCTTAGTAATAAAATACTACACCGAGCACACTAAAGCATTTGAATATTTGGAGTTTATGGAAAATAAAATAAGCACTCACCACCAGGATATTAATGAAAGTTTAGTAGCACTCCAAGGAAGGTAGAAATAGAGGTCACCTCACTTAAATACATTTATAAGGATGCTTTTATATCCCTTAAATTTTTGGTCATTCAAGTAGGTGATTGTCTCGATCATCCCAAGGAGACAAAGAAGCTTAAGGAAGTGGTAGAAGAAATCATGTCCTAGATCTAGAATGAATTAAACCATTATGATGGAATGAAGAATAATATTGAACATACATGACCTAAATTTTTAGAGGGAATTGAAAAGGATGCATAGTCTAGGATGAACTATTGGCTTAGTGTGGGGCGATATTGGGCCCTCAATTTTGAATACTATTTTGGCTAAGTAATTTTTGGTAACAATTAACATAAAGAGACACTATGCAGAAGACTGTGGCATGGAATACCATTACATAGGAGTCCATGGCATGGAATAAGAAAGTCCCGTGGAGTAAAGATGCATGTTAAATAAAGAAATTGAGAGTGAAGGACTTGGATCTTAGCAAAAGACTTGGGGAAAGCATGAAAAGTGGAGATGGTTATGGAGCAACTTGTAGGAATGGAAGAGAGGAATAAGTCAAGTGCAAATCCAACACTAAACTATGGGAAGATGGGTACTTGATGATGAGGATATAACATCAATAGAGAATATAGGGGCTGATAGGCCTGAGTCTATAAGAATTTATTATAAATGGATGCTGTTGGGATATGAAACAATGGAAGCACACAATTGATTACTAAACCAAGCAACTTAATATGCAGAAATTAACCAGAATCACAAGTAACTAGAATTCAGAAATAACACATGATATGAGAGACAATACACAACTTGTATTAAAACTCTTGAAGAAAAGAATACAATAAAGAAGATGCCACTTCTTCTCCACCACCTCTTCAGAGGCTTCCCACACCTCAAGTGAACAATACTTCTCTCCTTAAAGATCTCTCTTAGGTCCCAACACCCAACTCAAACTCTGAGTTGGTGTTCACCTTATACCCGTGCTCCACGCACACCACAAGTGCTCCATGCACTCCACAAGTACTCAACGTACTCCAAGTAGATCTCCCCTAAACCTGCAACAACCTGCACCTTAATAGACCTTACTTATGGAAGGAACTCCCTTGCCTTCCTCTTTGCTCTATCCGAATACACACCTGTACTCCAAGTAGATCCTGCCTGATTCTGCTCCTTGTTGTGTTGCTATCATATCTGATCTTGCACACCTACAAATCAACCTAGTTTTGCACACCTGTGAACCTTGACCTTGCACACACATACACCTGCAAATCAATGATCTTACTTACCATGCAGATCTCCTATAAAGGCCATGCTCACCTGATGACCAAGATCATACACCCCTGAAGAATCCTGCTGACTCTCCAAAACCAGCACCCACCTTGGTACTGTGGCACTAGGAGGAACACACCATGCTCTACCTCTCTCTAAAGGAGCTATTTTCTCTCTTCCTCCCTATCAAAAATTTCCAATACAACCATGAGTCTATTATATAGATCTCATCCAAACAATAATTAGACATCTAATTACAATAATTAGATCCGCAGCTCTCAGTCTAAAAATAGCTCTCATCATGCAAACACTTGGTTTTTCAACTAACTACCCATAATAAACTCATAGTTGAACCACACAGGTGACTGACATCGGTCCCTGTCCACCTAGGGGTCGCCGACGCTGGCCGATCTCTGACCGACGTCGGTTGCCTTCCTGTTTAATCCTGCCGACGTCGGTTGGCCAGACCAACGCCAGTCTCTGTGACACTCCAAAACTCATCTGCAACCTCCTCCATGTCTGCATCAGTGAAGCTTTTAGCTCCACAACCTAATAGATGCCATGACTTAATTATATTGATGATCATTAATGATTCATCATAATTTTATTTAGTTATATAACTAATTGGTTGGGGTACACCAAATATAAATACCCCTTGATGTACTTTGTATTGTTATTGATGAGTTTTTATCATTGTAACTTTGGAATCATTATACTCTTTGATATCACTTATGAATATAATGGAAATAAGCCTGTGTTGACATAATGCTTGTGTTCAGTTATCTATGGTTATAATGGAGTTGATATTATCTATCATCATTTTATGCAAACTTATTTTTATTTTGATAAGTTTAGTGATGAACAAATAAGATGAGATAGATATAGGACTAAGGTTGAGTTTAGTAATAAGTACTTATTCAAATGCCCTTATCTACGAAATTAAGAAAATACACCATCACATAACAAAACTAATGAGAACCAGTCTTAAACTATTTGTTTAAAATGAGTGTGTGAGAACTTATTATTGAATGAGATGCCAACATGCTATCATGTTATAAATATTATTCACATAGGCACGTACCTAGGGAAAGACATGCCCATTTAAAGGAAAATATCCCAATAGTTGATATGAACCTTTTCTCATCTAAACTTTTCAATTCCACCAATGTCTCTTTTCTTGAGTTAGCCTAATTTGTTTTGAAATTTATTGCCAATTTTAGACTAGGATAATAAACTCCATTAGTAACATGGCTTCTAGGATATAACCCAACTGAAAGGAACAATATTTTTTAAGACTTTTATTGATCATGTAGTAAGCCAAGAGCAACATAGGTTTTTTGTGTCCCAATAAGTTTTGTTTTTTGGGTGCTTTCTCTAAAACTTTGTGGAATTTCTCTATGTTTCTATTTTATTTAGGGTGGTAGGGTGTAATTTTGTTATATATAATTAGGAAACATTATAGTAATTCCTCTATGGTTTTATTCAAAAGTGTTTTCCCTAGTCATTGGTAATGATGAGAGGAAAACCAAACTCAGTTTTGATATTTTCTTACAATAAATTCACAACTATCTTTACAGTACAATATTTCATTGGGATTGCCTTTGCACATATTGTTAGATATTTTGTGCTAATTATGATAAATTGCACATTGATTTTTTTACTTATAGGCTTAATGGGACCTATCAAGTCAATGGTCTTTTTTTAAAATGGCACTAATGCCAATACATGCCTCAATGACATATCATCTCTTATTTTAGGTTTTCCCACTCTTTGCCATATGTCACAAATTCTTGTGTATTTATGTGTATATTTGAATAGTGTGACTATAAACCAATGGGTAACACATTATTTATTGTATCATCCCCTGAGTTGTGTCTTCTAATAACTCCAATGTGATTTCCTTAGGATATGATCTCTTTCATGCCTTAACACCACTCTTCTAAGTTCCTTATATATTCCCTTTTTGTACAATAATCCATTTATCAAGGTAAATGGGAATTCTTGGATTAACAACTTTATCCTTTTATTTTAACCATATCCCTTAGGAAACTCTCCTATTGCAAGGAATTTCACAATACTAGACATCTCTTGATGTACCACTTCTATCTTAAATAGATGGGCATCGATAAATTCATTATCGATAAATGCCTTGTCTTCCCTTGTATCTACTATGAATAAATAGTATAGACCATTATTAGGCTTACCTAACTTTACTATAATCTTAAAATAAAATTCTTGAAATCGCATCAACCATCAACATATTTTACCTTGAATAATTGACTTATTCACCAAGTATTTCAATGGCTCATGATCTGTATAAAAGATAAATTTAGTAGATAACATATAATATCTAAATTTTTGAAGTTCATATACCTTTGCCAAAGCTTCTTGCTCTATGGTATAATAGTTTGTTTCAACCCTTGCCACTTTTATACTAGTAAAAGTTATGGGGTGATCCATATGTCCTATTGGTTGATCCAATATTGTTCTTATTTATAAACCTAATGCATCTACATATATGTGAAACATGAATCTCCAATTCAGAAAGACTAGGATTGGTGTATTTTCAATCTTATTCTTTAATATATCAAAATTTTCTTGGTATTATTGCATCCAATCTATACCTTATTTGTTTTTCTTCTTCGTGAGCTCCTCGATTGGAAATTATTGTCACATATTTATTGATGAACATGTGGTGTTACCTTATATATCATAACAAATTTCTAATATATTTTTGTACTCTTGGTAGTGGTAGGTTTATGTTGATTATTATTTTTATTGTATCCACTGTCAACCTTATTTTCATATGATATGCCCTAATAATGATCCAAATGGTGTAAAAAAGACACATTTATTTCAATTTAATGATATTATTAGATGTTTACACATTTTAAACATTAATATTATAACTTTCACTTGATCCTTAAGTATTCCATAGACTATCCAATGATCGATGTATACTTGTAGGAACTCATGGATGAAATATCTAAAGGAGTTGATCATTAAAATACTAAAAACAACTTACTTATTCTTCATATAAAAAATTGGAATACTATGTACATCAAAGATCCTCATTTAGTTATGTGTTATATATGGTTTATTATCTAGTACAATTTGTACTTGGTGGTATCCCAATAATCCATCATGAATGAGTAAACTTATCTACCTATCATGTTTTCTATTAATTCCATAGTAATGGTGTTAGGAATAGGTAATAGACACATGATTTGTTTAGTTATCTATAATTAACATATATCCTTATATCTCATGTTTTTAAATTTTTGATTACCATCAGGGTGATCCAATTTGAGTCTTCTACAGATCTAATGATGTATTCAACTAACATTTTCCTTAATATTTTCTTCAATTTTAATTTTATATTGATATGTAAGGTATTTTATCTAATGGTTTATCATCTTGTTTTATTTATATTTTAATTTGACCCGATTCTTATTTAACCCCCATCAATTTGGTGAATGTTGTATGGAATTAACCCTCGTATTCCCATAGTAGTTACACCACTTTCTCAACTTTCTCTTCCTCTATTTCAATTAGTTCTCTTTCCCCTTTCTATACTTCTATCTCTAAATGTTTGGGTTTGTTTTTTTCTTCACCAGAATTCGCCTATTTATAGGTGATAACTCTATAATTGAATAGTACTTCCATGTAAATTTTGGCTACTTTGAACATTTATCCATTTTTATCAATGATTATTTTATTACTTCTTTCTACCTAGTTATGTAGCCAATTACCTCCCAGTCACCATTATTTCCTAACCTTTTTCTTTTTTATTTTATAGCCTGTTTAATTATCTTACTACAACTTCATTTTACATGAATATTAACAATTTGAATTTTTTTAATGTTATAGATACTCTTTTTTAAAGGTCCCAAAAGTTAAAATTCCAACAAAAATAATTTTTTATTTCTTCCCATTTTTTTTCCTTTTTCTCATTTCTTGGTGCATGTACATGTTTGATCAAAATTTGGCAATAAGAGATTAATTACCCTAAGTAGACAAAATAATATGTAAAATTAGAATGTTAAAATTATGTAATAAATAACACACCTAATATAGAAATATCTTAAATCTAGAGACTTACTAATAAGGAAAGTGCAAGAGAGAAATCTAAAACTTAGCTGGAAAATTGAGCTGTGTTGTTTCAAGATCTAAGACTAAGATGGTTGACTATGTTGAACCAGAAACAAGAGCTAGTGGAGTCCCTAGATAGTATCATTATAAATGGATAGGGTAGGGGTGCATTTTAATCCTTATGGAACATTTTTGTCTGATAATGATAATATTTATAGGTTCTATGCATCCTCACCTACTTATTTTACAAACTATGTGCGAGATTCCAATTTGATTTTGTGACCACTATGTGACTAATTTTTAACTCAGAAACCTGATTTAATAGGTAAGAATACCAATGAAAATAATGAATAAAAAAGGGGTTAGTGATTAAATTTTTATGAGACCTCAACACCTCCTACGTTGAGCACTACTTATATACCAATACTCTAAGGAGGGACCAAACTCGATGTAGTTCTCCCATGCTATGGTGGTGTGTGTGAAACTAGTGCAATATGCTAGTGAAATTAGGTGCTTCAACTATGAATTGTGACCTTAGGGATGTATTCAAACTTTAACTTTGGGCTACTAGGGTTGTATGTAATTAGAATTGGGATAAATAGGGAATTTTCTCTTAATATGTAATTTGAATTTTGGTGTTTTTTTATGGAAGCCTCTTGTATGAAAAATAATCAGAATGTGTTTATATAGTGGTATTTTAGGATTTACTTTAGGTGGGGATTATTAAAACTCATTTCCTGACCTTTACATGATTTTGAATTTCTAAAAATAGCTATTAGATGGCAGGAGGACAACATCCAAGGAGGTGGACAACAATGGGGTGCACTTTAGTCCAAATGAGGTGCTCCTATAAAAAGGTGCAAATAACTAAGCTAAAGGTATGAGTCAATATGTGTATGATCTTATGATACCGATCAAATTGGATAAATGTGTATTGGGATGACCTTGTTTTTTCATATGTGGGTCACCATGCAAAAAGTGAAGAAAGGTGGTTGAAAGGCCCTAGGATAGGTTATGAGCTAAGTGTGTCAAAAATATGGTCACAAGTTCATGATTTCAGCTTAAATGTTAATTTATATGATTAAATTCTCCCCCATTTTATTCTAGTAATGTAGTAAAGTGAAAGTGCTAGAGTAAAAGGAAAAATTTTGTACCTGAACTTACTTGTGAACTGTAGTGTTGAATGTAGGCTGTAATGTCAAATTGTGCTCCACTTAAACCTATAATGAAACATGTATAAAAATAGTCCTTAATTAGGATGAAAATAATTAAGAAAATATAATAAACTCAATATATAATAACAAGGAATGAATACAACTAATTGGGTATGTGAACCATTGTGTTTTCTTGTGCAATATTGGTGCAAAATGGGTGACTGTGGAGGGTATGCCCCCTTATATATTTCATTTGTGTTGAAAATATTAGATTGGACTATGCATTGCCCAGTTCTCAATTAGGAAAGTGTTTGAGAACTCCATGTATGCTTGAATCCATCATTTCAAACTCATGGTAGTGAAGTCGCTTGAAATTCCTGTACAAATCCCAATAGAGTGTTTTGGTGAAAAACTAGTGCAAAAAAGGGTGAACCAACTATTGTAGAGGGAATAAGCTCATTTATGGTGCAAAAATGGTGAAAAGGTGGTGTAATTCATTTTTTTAATTTGAGTCTTGTGTATACAATGTGGATAATAACAAGTATTACCATTTTATCTATAGAACTGGTGAAAAATTAAGTAAAGTGAGGAAGCCATATGCTGCACACATGCCCCCAATCTAATATCTAGTGTCTATGGATTCTGAGATTGAGTAATAAAAACTAAATTTCTAAGTAAAACCTATGTATAAAATCTATAATACATGCCACCCATGATGCCCTAATCTGAGTAAGTCTGAGATAAAATCTTAGTGAATTCTAAGAACTAAAACTATAAAACTATTACAAACTACTCTAGGTTGTCTAAGATTCTGAAAGATTGTGGAAATTACTTATTTTTGAGCTTTGGGATAATAAACCATGTTTAGACAAAAATAAGGTGCATTGATATCCATTTTCACTGCTCTCATCTAAATTGATTTTATGAGTATGAATTGTGATCCACTATTTGTGGATTGTAAAATTCTTGCCTGTGTATTATATGTGTTTGCCCATGCATTAAACTAAATGGGTGAAGTCTCTAAGACAAACCACTATGTATTTCCCATATTTTGAGGTGATTTATTATTCTTTCACAATAAATTGACTCAAAATAAAAATTCATGTGAGATATGATATGACAAGTTATGTAAATATGATTAGTAATAATAACATGGAGGAGCATTGCATCATCATATAAATAAAATGAGTATAATAGAAAAATGTGAGATTTATGTTAGAAGAAGCATACTTAGTGTGAATGTCTAGATAAATGTTAATAATTAGGCACATATATAATTGATTAAAATTGAATATTGAAAGCTAAATATAAATATTTGGGGAGGAATGCGTAATACCCATCATGGCATCAAAACTATGAGGATGTATGATATCCATCATGGCACCAAAATTTGGGTAATTTGAGAAAATAATCAATCAAGTATCATGCCCATGACACACATATACATATAGTACAATAAAATAACACAAGGTACACAAATAGAAAGATAAGGGGACACATATAAGGGACATGTTCAAATGTCACTTACACACATATAATCAGGGAATGAAGGTTTAGAGCCACACATGCAATGCCCAATTCAAATGTCCTCAATCAAAATCAAATACACAAAAGGACATGTTCAAAGTTCCCCACACACATAAAATTAGGGAAATAAAACTTAGATCCACACACGTAATGACATATTCAAATGTCCTCAATAAAAACACATATACACAACATGAAGCAGGAAAACATGCATTGATATATGGTTGATAAATGTAATAAATTTGAAACACAAGTAGGTTTAGTAACTTAGATAACCAATAATATGTAAGTGTGTTAGTACATGAGTAATATTAATAGATGTAATGCAATAGAAACTAAGATTTGAGTAAGAAAATAAGGCCACATAAGGATAAAACCCATGTAATGCACCCCTAGTGAGTTAGTTGGAGTATGCACATGTTGTATAAATCCCATGTGTAGTTTGGAACTAAGAAATGATAGTCTAGGATTACTGGGACAACATCAAGGGAATTGGACAATTGAGCAAGGCACTCCTATCTAATAGGAGACTATTGCTTGAGTGAATTTTCTAAGTTTTTGATAGTGAAATAACCCAAAAATAGCTTTGAAAATGGTATCATGTATGCCCTATAGTCACTCATGTACACATGTGAAACATATATGATATAAACTAGCTAAAAAAGAACTAACTATTTTTCACAAATTAAATGGTGTAGAATGAAACTAAACATAAGCATGCATAGGTCCCTATTTTTTATTTTTACTAAGAAATAAAAAAAAAGATACTAACTAATGACTCCATTAAGAGTCTTATCAAAAAAATATATCATGTATTAAACAAAAAAATGGTGATATATTGTGAATATAAAGTATCATGCCACTGTGTCGGTTTTGTGTCATTACCATATTCATATTCTAAATAACGAGTACGATCATAATCATAATAATTTTGAATAATATAATTATTATCATCTTGATGTTAAAATTATTAAATACCACCCTTGTCTTTTATTAAATATGGATATGTAAAACCAACTGCCCCATATTATGGTATTGACCTTTATGATTTCTAATTTTTAGTATGTATTGTGTCCTTTGACTTCACTACCATTCCATTACTTGTATTTGTTTGAATATTAGCCAAAAACATGTTTTTTGTTTATTGTTCTTACTTTAAAGAAACTATATCTTTTCTTATAACTGTAGTAGCTTCTTATTTTGATATGAAACCTTGTTGGGTAAAATAATTATTGATGATGATAAAAATATATGATTAACACTAGTACATTCTAGATTCTTTGCATATGTGACCTTATTTTTTAATGATGTAATCTTTGAACTAAAATACCAATTTTGATTATATAACTATTCTATTAACTTTCTCATAGTGATGATTTTATCCTTGAGGTATTCACAAGCACAAACACTAGGTACTTCATATTGAATATATATACAAACCATCTAGAGGAGATGTGGTAGGTTGAAGGGTTTTAGGAAGGGTATGTTGGTTACCTTATTTTGGAACTATAGGATGGGATACCTTACCCCTTGAAGTAGTGACAACATGAACTCAGTTAAAGGGAAAATAAATATCACCCTCTTGAGGGTTAGGAGGAAGAGATTTATTTTTAGCCATTTTAAAATTTACAAAGAGTAAAAGCAAAACAAGAGCAAAGAGACATACAAATAATAAGAAACACTCCATCATGATTAGGAAAATTAGAATTGAATTTGAAACCCTAGGAAGGATTTTTTTAAGAAGGAAACCCTAGGCATAAGTATAGGGCTTACAATAATAGATAAATAAGACAAGTTCACTTATATGTTCTAACAAATTTTGGCAATAAGAGATTAATTACCTTAATTAGACAAACTACTATGTGAAATAAAAATACTACAAATATATAATAAATACAC
This sequence comes from Torreya grandis, assembly GCA_037957365.1. Taxonomy (NCBI): domain Eukaryota; kingdom Viridiplantae; phylum Streptophyta; class Pinopsida; order Cupressales; family Taxaceae; genus Torreya; species Torreya grandis. The sequence goes on from JARHVA010001074.1 coordinate 3,179,350, forward strand.
ACCTAACTTGGAAATATGTTAAATATGGAGACTTAATAAATAAGGAAAGTGTAAGATATAAATACAAGACTTAACTGGAAAACTAAGTTTGGGATATTTTGAGATCTAAGACTGAGCTCGTTGACTATGTTAGTTGTGTTAAACTAGAAACATGAGTTGGTAATCTTCAGATAGGAGCATTGTAATTTGATAGGGTAGGGGTACATTGTAGTCTTTATGGAATATTGTTACAGTGATATTTATGGGTTATGTACACCCTCACTTTTTTATTTTGTGGACTATGTGGGAGCTTTTGATTCAATTTTATGACCACTATGTGACTGATTTTTTACTCAAAACCATAGTTCAATAGGTAAGAAGACGAATGCAAATCATGGAATAAAATGGGGTCAATGATTGAAGTTGTGTGAGACATATAAACCCTAAGTGTTGAGTGTTTTCCACATAACAATACTATGAAAAGGGATCAAACTCCATGTAGTTCTCCCATGTTATGGTGGTGTGTGTGAAACTAGTACAATATGCTAGATGCTGGTGCAATTATGGTGTGATTAGGTGATTCAATCATGACTTGTGACATTAGATATGTATTCAAGCTTTATCTCTAGGTTACTATGGTTTTACATCATTATAATTGAGAGAAATATGGAATTTCATCTCAATCTACAATTTAAATTCTGGTGCTTTTCTATGTGGAAGCCTCTTGTGTACAACATGACTTGGAATGTGTTTATATCATAATATTTTAGTAATTACTTTGGGTGGGGATTATTAAAACTCATTATATGAATTTTACATGAATTTTAATTTTGTAAAATAGTCATTAGTTGGTGGGAGAATAATATCCAAGGAGGTGGAAAACAACAGGGTGCATTGTAGTCCAAATGGGGCACTCCTGTCCAAAAAGAGGAAACAACAAAGCAAAAGGCGTGAATCAATATGGTTTTTAGCCTAAGTTATTGAACAATATATATAAATGTGTCCTAGGGTGACTTAAGGTATTTTCAAGGGTGGGTCACCATGCAAAAAGTGAAGAAAGGTGGTCAAAAGGCCCTATGATAGGTCATGAACTAAGTGTGTCAAAATAATGGTCACAAGTGCATGATTTCAACTTAACTATTAATTTATGTGACTATAGTACCATGCCTTAGGTATATTTTCTAGTATCCATTAAAATTATTGTACTCATATCCTTTTATCTATCTTTCCCTTCTTATTCCATTGTTTTGCAAAGTTTAGCATGTGAAGCTTGGGGTTAAAAGATCTAATTAATTTGATTATCTCTATGAAATTCCATTTTTAATATGATTTCAAAAGCTCTCCAATTAGGTATATTTTTTTTTTGAGTGCCCACCATATCATGGAATTGATTATTAGGGTATCAACAATGGATTTAATTCTCATTTCTTCTATATGGAACACCCTTATCATTTGAGTTAAATAGTCATCTACATTTCCTTTGTCGTTATACTTGGGTAGCTTCAAATGGGAGTCTCCTCTTTCAATCCTATAAAATCATTTATTATGTTGTGGTATCTCTTTAGGCACTACATTTCCTCATGGGCATTGCAAGGATATGTTCCTCATATATAATAAATTTTCACCCTTGTTTTTAGTTATCCATAAATCCACGCTTCAATGTCTTCTTATGAATTTGATTCTAGTTCCTCACTTTCTAAGATTATCCCACCATCTTCATTGGGATCAAAATATTTATTCATATTTTTTTCCTTGGTATTTTAATTTATTAATGAGGGATTGAGTGGGCCCACACCCATATGGAACACAATCATTAGCGAATGTGCCAATCAAGTGTCACTCGATGTAGGTTGCCTAATTACTAGTGGGATTTGAACCTAGGTTGTTCCAATACAAATGCATCCACTTAACATATACACCATAGCTTGTGAGGATACAATAAAATCATCATATTTTATACCTTATTAATAACATAAATTCTATTAAAATCATCATACTCTTTATGCTCTTTATTGGGCCACACCTCCTCAATCCAAGGTTATGTCATTCCTCTTTCAAAAGGAAAGTGCGTTATCATTCCATTACCTTTAAAATTAATTTATTCATCCTTTGAGTTGAATATTACATTAAAATATAAAACTATACTAAATTTAATAATATTGGATAACCTATGTTTGCCTCATAGATATCTATTACCTCAAGATATAATTTTTTTTTAATACCCATAAAATTTACCTCTATAACTTTAAGTACTCCTATGGGTGACCTAGGTGTTCCTTTTGCCATAACTATGTCATAGGTGGTTGCTTGTAAAAGTGACTTCCCTAAGGTTTCTTATGTGTTTTTACGTAACACATGAATATGTCTATGCATAAATCCAAGAATCCATTTTATAATTCCTTACCATTCTCCTTCACATCTATTAATATATTTGTTTTCTTCTATTTCTAGCTAGTCCTAAACAAGTTCTTATTTAATTCATCTTTTCATTTTCTATCTGTTGGACTCTATACCATCATTCTTGTTTGTTCCAATATTTTGAGTATTGGGTTAATTTATCTTTTAACCCTTAGGTTTTTATTAATCTTAATATTTTTTTTAGTCCTTCTATCTCTTATTCATTAAAGTATCGCATTTTCTCCTTATCTTTATTTTGATTTTATTCTATTATTTTTTAAGATTTTTTCTATTATATCACATTGATAAGTGTTGAAATTATCACTACCACTATAATTAATACACCCTTAACCACTAAAAACTTTTGGGATATGTGTGGCTAACTTATGGCTAGCACAACCTTTTACTTAGCTATATTACAATTTCTATATCTTTATATTGGTAGTAGTGTTAACCCATGGAGTATCCATATCCATAGTACGGTATATATAAGAGGTAGTGGTTAGTATTATATTATCATATTACCCATTTTATTCTTATTTCAAGGTTATGGAGGTTGCCCCCTTAAAGTGATTGTCATATATTTCTAGTATTTTGATCTTCTTGTAACCATCTTGTGTAAATATGCTTTATTATTCCCTTATTATTATGAGTTATTGTTGTTATTCTACTCTTGATATCTATATTGAGATTTATTACTTTGATTTTGCTTTATCTCTCTATGTAATTTCATTATAAATGGTATTAGAGCTTTGCTTTGGGCAATATTTTTTTCATTGCATTTTTTGGGTCTACATTAGTTTTAGTTTAGAGTTATTTAAGGATTGACAAAACATAACTTTTGATAAAAAAGTAATTTAAAATTTTTAGTTGCACAATATTTTTGTAGTTTTTTCCCCCAAAAAAAATATTGAAGTTTTTCACACCTTGGTGTATTAAAACAATCATTGGATTCACCTGAACAAGGTAATCACAACATCATATATTTTTTTCAACCCTATTTTTATGTTTTCAAAAAATTTCAAGATTTTTGTAACCTTTCACAATATAGAAATCATTTGATTCATCTCAATGAGATGATCATAATAGTATAATTCTCTATTAATCTTATTTTTTAACCTTAAACCCTAAAATATATGCATGATTGGTTCGCACACTTAGGAACTAAGGCAAGGGTTTTGACAATTTGGAAAAAATGCCTAATAAAGAAGAGAGATAGTCTAAAATATGCATAAGTATATTTTTCACTCTAGGGTTTTTGTGATAGATTATAGAGAGATATATTGATTAAAATGTGTAAAATATACAATATAAAATGGCCAAGAAATGAGTTCTGGATAAAATTAAGGTGATTGGATGAGACTAAGCAAAGATTCAATCAATTGTTTACCTTGCAATAAAATATAAAAACCAACCTGAGTTCACCAATGCACAACCAAACCATTGTGGATATTCTACTCATCCATTTCAAAATCCAAATACAATGAAACTCTTGTATTAGTCAGTTCCAATTCAAGTGCTTACAAAATGATACTAAAAGTGGACATGTGTGAGTTTAATGGAAAAGATACAATCACCTGGATGAACCAAATGGAGAATTGTTTTGATGTACATTAGATCCCATGTGGATAGAAGTTAAAAATGACATCCTTATATTAGGAACTTTAGAAATTAATTTGGTGTTGATGTTTGTGTGTTCAAAATAATAATAATTTTAATGTCACCTGCTCAAGTTTTATAGAGGAATTGCAGACGCACTATTGCAATAGTATGACAAAGAATTATTTTAGATAGTTATTTTACCTTATTTTGGATTTATTGGTCAAAAAAAGATATAAATTTTGAACTATTCAAATTATATATTATGTTACAATAATACATGAATTTGAATGTTACAATAGAGTATGACTGAACATTTATAACTTACTATTTATGGAAAATACAAAGATGATTAAGATACGTAACTTGTTACTATTTTTTAAAATATTGATACTATGTGTAAGTGATAGAAAGGGTTGTAAATAGATTAAATTTTTCTTGGATCAAGAACTAGAGTGTATTGATCTACGTGAATAAGTCCATCAAGATCTTGATGCTTGTACCGGTACATAGGCATCTATTGTTTTCAAATTCATTCTTATGAACCATGACTCATTATTTTAGTAAAAGCCTCTACACCTACTTAAAAACTATCTTCCTATGGGATATAAGGTACTCACCATGTGTGAAAATTCAAGAACTTGTCTCCTTCACTTTGAAGCTCCACTTTTCACACTAGGTTTTATATTGTAAAAGGGGAATAAAGGTGGGTTGAATGGTTAAGTGTTGCCTACATATCCAATACTCCAATGAGGGAAGTCAAATCACACATAGTTATTCCCATTATGTGTATGTGTGTAATGATGCTCCTTTTATAAATTCAACCTATAATCTAGTTTTTGATAATTGACACTAGAAAACTTGACTTGGTTTAAGTACTTCAAGTTAGGCTAGGGCTTACTCATTATGACCAATTTATTATTTAGAAAGTTTAGGGTAACCTTTTTCAATGTGAAAATGTTTATAGATGTTTGTTTGAGAGTGTTAGATAGGGAAATATGATTAGACCTATTATTTATTTATATGAGACTCTTTGGAAAATTTTGTTAAGCACATGCTTATACTAAGAGGGGGGGTGAATCAGTATAAGATAATACTTTAATCTTTTTATATTACTTGTATTTTCACTTGATTATATTTATTTAATCTTCTCTTTCTTTGAGACCTTGAATGATGCTTCCTTCTTCGACTGTCTCTCAGATTCGGTTCTCATTTCATATGCCATAAGAATTCCATGGAGCTCATCCATTTTCATCATGTCTAAATCCTTAATTTCTTCAATGGTGGAGACCTTCGCATTAAATATCAATGGTAGGGATCTTAGGACTTTATGAATGATCACAGATTCTTCAATTTTCTCTTCAAGTCCTCGAATGACATTAACTATCTCATCGACACAAAGAATATACCCAACAATGTTTTCATCATTCTTAATTTTTAAACTTTCAAACTATGTCTGGTGGGTTTGGATTTTTGATTTTCTCACCTTACTATCACCTTCATAAATAGTGTTGAGTTTATCCTAAATCTCTTTTACAGATTCATAATGCATAACCTTAACAAACTCATTTTATGAAAGCCCACATAATATTGCATTCATAGCTTTCACATTGTTCTCATTGGCCTTTTTTTTGGTGGCATCCATTAGTGCAATTTGTGGCATTGTGTATCCTATTACCACTACTTGCCAAATATCAAAACCTAGGGCCATCAAGTAAGTCTTCATCTTAATGATCCAAAATGCATAATTTGTTCCATCGAACAAAGGATCCTTGTTAGTGGAGAAACCATCCAACACTTGAGATCCTACCATATGTGCTTTCCAAAATCTACCTTCTAGCAATTATGCTAACACTGAAGGAACTAGCTCTGATACCAATTGTTAAGCACATGCTTATACTAAGAGGGGGGTAACTTAGTATAAGATAATCCTTTAATCTTTTTACATTTAATCAACCACAACCATAAACATTCAAGATCTAGCAATTAATAACATAAGAGAACACAAGATTTACGTGGAAACCCTTTCAAGAGAAAACCATGGCAAAATATTGCTTTTATATATATAAATATTTTACAATGTTCATAAGCACCAACCTATTGGAGACACCAATCACCTTCACCAAGCACCAACCTGACCAATTCATGAGCACCAACTCACAAGAAAACCAACCCCTAGACTATGAGGCACCGACCCCAAGCCAAATCGATTCCACCATCTGTGATTGCTTCTTCAATCGAATGATGGATTTGCTTCTCATACACTTTTTCTCTCACTAATTTTCTTATATAATTTCTGCTCTCCTCTCTTTCATAATTCTCATATGATATTCTTAATTAAAATAAAACTTCCCTTCATACTTCTTTTCTTAAGAGACATTCTATTTCATTTTTTGCTCTTCCTCTCTTCCTTCTCTATCACACTTATGTGATCTTAAATCAAATCAAATTCTTTTAATACTTCTACATCACTTCTACCTTATATATCCTTTAAAAGTATGTGTCCCATCCAATATGCACCTCTTCACCAAAAGATGTGACCATTTACATTTTTTTCAACATTTACGTCAACATTTCCATTAACATTTCCATCAACATTTTGTTCACTTCTAGTAACAATTCTGTTCACTTCCAAAAACACTTCCATTCACTTTCAACAACAATTTTGTTCACTTCCAGCAATAATTTTGTTCACTTCTAAACACTTCCATTTACTTCCATCAATAATTCTATTTGACATTTCCATTCATATATGTTATAATTCTTTTGACATCAATGACAATTATTCCAACAATCCACCCCTTTTTCATTGATGACAATCCCCATAAATTAATATATGAACTCCCTGTTGCTATGGTTCTCCTCCTTTACTCCCCCTGTCTTCAATTCTCCCCCTTTGACATCAATGGCAAAGGGTATCTACAATTGTCACCTTGTCTCTTCACTCTAATTTCAGTTAATGCTACTGAAGAAAACTTGACCAAATGCTTACCTTTTGAGTGATTGATTTGTTACTTTTCTACTTGACCTATTTCTCATTATCTTGACACATGACTCCATAGATCTCCATCAGCTCTTAATCTTACCTGAACCCATTCATACCTTGTCACTTGATCCTTAGACCTAACCTTGATGATTGCCTGCTAAAATATCTCCTTTTGCTCAATCCAAATTAAAGCTTAACTCACTTTAGAATTATGTTCCCCCTTTGTTCATGCATGGTTCTCATCAAAATTCCTTAGAAAATTAAGTTAGCTCCCCCTAACTCCATTCTTCATCTAGATCATGACATCTTTAATAGATCTCCTTAACCAACTAGGTCTACAAATAACTCTTCAAACACTATCCACATACAGCCAATACCCTTAGGGGAACACTAATAGGTCTCACATCTTCATTAGGTCTAGCAGAGACCTAAAGCAAATAATTATATCTCCTCAATGAACCAAAAATGAGACTTTATGGCCCATCTGACCTTACCAATGATCCAAATCCTGTTAAACACTTCACTACCAACCTCCATAAACCTCCTCCATGCTTTAGATAATTTTAAATCATTTGCTTTCATTATGAAGGCATCATTAGCCCTCATACTACCAATAGGTCTCATGGAGACCTAATCAACATGGATCCACTCCTTATCGCTTATTATTGACCCCTTGAGTCGATAGGACCACCTCAGATAGGCATAAATAACTTCATAACATGGCAAAGTAAACTCCTCATAACATCAACCTACTACTGATCTGAATATCAAGAACATGCTTAAAAAAATAGACTTACTTGAATTCATGCTCACAAGAGATATAAAGACACTACATCATATCAAGCTACCTCAAACTGATATATAAATTGATCTATAAACTCACCTTCATGACTTTCTTGTCATGCAACATAGCTAAGACCCAACATGCATCCACCATGCTTCCTTTTTCTATAAAGTGTCTCCTTGAAGCCTAGAAGAGACACCCTACACAAATGGTCCTAGAAAAAAGTGAACCTAGGATATGCCCACAACTCTCTTATTACTTCCTTGATCCTTTTGCATCCATGAGACTGATTTCTTTCTCTTAGAATCCATTTAGGCATGTCTAACTTCTTTGACTCACTAACCTCAAAATCCATGATGTTTTTTATTTTCTCAACTCTTGCAACTATCTTACCTTCAAACACACTATCATTAGAAACTAATAATATGGAATCTTGACAAGGCTCATGCTCAATTATAACAAGAGATTCTCTTTGATCTGTAGGTTGTTTAGAATTAGTATTCACTATCTTTTCTACAACTCTAGATAACAAGAATTTTACATAGTCCTTCCTATCTAATTCTTTATCTAATATAGAAAGTAATCCATTCTCACTCTTAGACTCAATCTGATCAAAATTTATTGTCTTAGGTCTCTAAACCTAAGTTTGGCACTTTTCATATCTTCTAGGGGCTCCATAGCATTTGATATACCTTGAGGATCTCTTTACTCCACTTGGACATAATTTAGCAGTATGGCCAACCTTATGACACCAAAAGTAAGAAACATTTCTCATACCTTTTTCTTTAAGGTGATTGAGATCTATCTTTGATAGATTGCTTCTCCTCAAACAATCTATTGCCCTATGTCCAACATGATGACAAATAAAACAATGGCCATGAAAAGAATTGGAAAACCTGAAAGCATTGGGCTGCCTGATTGGCTTCTTCAAATTGCCCTTAAAAATTACATCCTTCTCACCTTGGACTGATATCTCATGATATTTCTCAACCATGATTATGATCCTCTCATGCCTAGCTTTCAAAGAACCTAACTCGGTCTTCAACTGATTACACTCTTTTTCTCTTGATTTTAAACTTGAATATGAAACCTCTAGCTGATTCTTAAGACCATGAATAAACATCTTATCTTCTTTTACATATAAAGCCAACTTAGACTTCAAGATACATATGTGCTCCTTAAGAGACTTGACCAAAAATTTCAACTCTTGATTTTCCTTCCTTAGCTGCTTGGCCATCTTGTGCTTTCGAGATCTACCTTTCAGCGGTTAAAATGACTTTGAAGGAACCACTCTGATACCAATTGTTAAGCACATGATTATACTATGCTAGTTTTTAACCATATCTAATCAAAAATAGAGAGGGGAAAGTAAACTATGCATGAATATATATTATAACTCATTGTTAGACATGGGATTTTTCATCTTAGAAAGCATGGCCTTCTACCAGAACACATATTAATTGATTGTTTCATTGGATCCTTGTTTAAGTTTTTAAATTTTTGTATAAGACAATTTAGCATTGATATTGATTGAAAAATGTGTTAAAAATTGATTGGCCAAAGGATTTAACACCTTAATTGATTGGAATGAGAGGTCATAAATCCAACATAAAGCATAATCCTTAAGAATTCATGGAAATAACTTAATCACTAATTTATCATTGGAGGCATAGTTTAAACATGTTATGTGAAAGGATCTTAGGTGTTGCTCAAGATAACCTTTAAAATCATATAATGTAAGTTTAGGATCTATGAATCCTATAGGTAAGGGATAAGATAAAATATCTAGGGCTAATGGATTATGAAGTAATGCATGATAATATATCAAATGACTCACTCTAGAATCACCTTACTCTAAATGCAATACCTTAGCAAGCAAACTTATAATATTCTACCTAAGGGATTATACAATAGTCATGGGTGATGATGTCACATGATTGGTATTCATAAGATGATCAAAATTCTACTATGTAAGTATAGTCATCAAAATATGAGGGTAACCTTGTGTTACCCCCACATTATGGGTGGGCATCACATGTAACCATAGGTGTAGATGAATGAATAACAAAAACAATAGTAGTAATAGTATAAATACCTATTATAGGGTAAATAACTATAAAAGGTTGATGGATATTATTGGAGATATCATGTTGTGCCTTAGATGCAACAACCTTAGTTTTTTTTGCATTTTTAACCTCAAGGATTACCTTCAAAACTTGGTCCAAGTCTTTAGGTTGTTGACAAATTCTATGTAAAAAAGTAGTCAAAACTTCAACTTGTTTAGGATCTACCCCATTAAGGTCATTAAGATGGATTATATCTTGGTATTCAATGTTATCTTGATTAGTATGCTATAGATTAGTCATTTCATCATTAACAATATGATCTTGCACTTGTACATGTTCATTATTAAAATTTTCATCAAAATAGGAAGGAGTAATATATATCTCACTTAATTTTGTCATTTTAGTGTTATTCAAAGGAATATGATTATGTTCAATCTCAAAACCACTTAGAATAACACTTCACCTGAAGAGGAATAGAGGAACTAACCTTCTACTTATCACTAAATTAGATGTGTATCCTACTATGGAGATAAGGTTAAGAATGTATAAATGAATAATAATAAGGGTGATAAATAGATCCATATCAGAGTAATTAATTATAAAACTTAGAGGGAACATACACTAAATTTATTATACTAATATTTTCTAAAAATGGAAAGTAAAACTATGCTAGATATGGTAATGAAAATAAATAAGATACTTAGCTAGTTTTGATGCTAATATAGATCTAGATTTGGAATAGGCCGGAAGCAGACTTGAAGAGTATTCTCTAATAATTGCCAAAATCTAGATTTTATGTCTTTGTAGCCATAAAAACTTGTATTAGCCTGGGATAATTGGATAAATGCTAGTGTCTAGGTTAGATGTAGGTGTCCTATATGGAATACATACTAAAATAGGATGTGACCACCTTGATGCTTTTGGGTTTTTTGTTGCCTCTGATCTGGTACATTCGGATATGGGTCATGGACTATCACTCCTTGTCAAATAATAAAACCCTAGTTCTTCATCCTTATAATGTATGTGGGAAAAAATGGGTTAGTGGTCATATGGTTTCAAGTTTCCCCAAAGGTTAATCTATCAATGAGTGCTACCTACATAGCCAATACTTCAAAGAGCACCTCAGACTTATGTAGTTCTCCCCTACATGTTGGTTTGTGTTTGAATCATGTAATGTGTGATAAGAAAGTATAATAGTGACCTAAATTATAACTTGGAAAATATATCTATTGGGATGATCCTTCACTACTTCATACTTGTAGACATGTTTCTATGACTGATATGAAAACAAGAGAAAATATGGAATCTTTGCTCACTTGAATGCTTTTGGTAAGTTACTTGGTGAGCAGGTAAGAATTTTTTAGGTGATGAATGAATGAGGGTTGATATTATATGTATACTAATCCATTTAGATAATATCTCACATTAAATCTCTTAGGTCAACCATTAGGATATGTTTCATTTGTAAATTAGATGAATTTTAGGGCATTAGACACTTATGTCAGAGTAGGGCACCTACATTGATGTAGGTGTCTATCTGGGACACACGTGTCTATAGAAAAAGAAAATAGGTACATGGATATAATTTATATAGGTATAAGATAAGTAGGTTTTAAGAATTCCAAGAAATATAGAAGGCCTATGTCATCAACATAAGACTGGTTAGACTAAGAGATAGGCCAAGGGGCACAAGAGAGAGCATATGCAATATTTGCGTAAGTGGGAAAAGGTATATAACTAAAAAGAACAACCAATTTTTGATTTTTCTAAGTGTACAAGATTGAGGTGCTATATAATTTAGAAATACTATCTACATTCCCTCCATTTAATTTAGTAATGAAATTACTAGTTTAAAAGAAAGGAGTATGTACCTGGGTTGTATAACACACTTTGTCTTTACTTGAGTTCAAATTGAGTGATTTAATGGTGAATGACCTACAACCAAGAGCATGTTATAATACATAATTAGTGCATGTAATATGAAAATAAAAATAATGAAATGTTTTAAATTGAAAGAGATCAAGGTTTAGGAATACACCTATGTATCGATGCAACTACCTTAGCTATTGGAAATTTCATTTGAAATATGTATCATTATGAATAAATAAAATTGAGCTTATGACAAACATAAATTTAGATATTTTGAATATCGAATAAGTATGGAGAACATGTTTCTAAAACATACCCTCACTGCATATTTGGAACTGTGAATGTGTGGAAGCCATGCCTCTATGACATCCCCCCTTTGAGGTGAGGGAAGTATAGAAATTGGTAGTTACCTCACCTCAAAAGGATAAGATAACCATATTACTATGAATGAACTATGTAGCATAAAGAAGAACATGTTTAGGTAAATGTATCATTGAAGCACATAGAATGTGATCACATCAAGGCCTAAGATACATGATAAAAATCATGGCAATGTTTAGATAGTAATAATACTAGATCAATACATAATCAATCACACACACAAGATCACTCAAAAGTAAATTGAAAAAATAATTATTCAAAGAGACTAGAAATAAGGGGCATGTTTAAATGCTGCATAATTGAATGGACACAACTTAGTCAAATTTACATAAAATAAATAATGACATATTAAAATGTCCATAAAACAAGCAATGACATATTTAGATGTCAAAGAAGTAAACAAAGGCTTGTGGTTTGTAATTAATGGAACATATTCAAATGCTTGATATAAAAAAGATAATACCAAGACAAGACACTCAAGGAAGTGCATAAAGGAAATCATAACTAACATAAACATATCATAGTATCCCATGGATCAAATGTGTTAGCAAAAAATGTCAAGTACATAACATATCATGTATAATGTAGAGGATATAAGCATGGATGAAGTCTTGTGTAAGTACATATATGAGTTCAAACATGATAATGTAAAGTGACCATATAATGGTATAACCTAAATGTATCATGATCAAAGAAGGTGGATGACCCAATGTCCTGGTGACATGAGTATAGGGAAATCCCAACATCCAAAAGTGCATAAATCATGTATCTATGTATGCCTGTATCACACTCAAATAGAAGCATGAAACACATGTGTATGTAGAATTAACTGATATGCTATCCATCAACATGGAAATAACAACATAGATGCCAAGGAGGTAATACAATGTGTAGATGCCAAAAATATTTTTGGATTATTGAATGTTTTAATTTTCTTAGTATTTTTGGAATTTATGAAGAGTTTTAATCAAGGAAGTATTCATCATCAAAAGGTGTAGGGTGACTTGGAAATTTTTTATAGGTTTTTTTATATTGATGTATGACCACCTCTTCAATGTTTCTATCTAATGGTTTACCTGAAGCCAATGATGCAGGAAAATAATAATACCCATCATGCTATATGAAAATCTCTATATCCATATCAAGAAAATTAATACATATATTTATTGTATCTAGTTTGGTATTCCATTCAAGTAGCCATTTTTTTCCAAACTTTAAAGTCAAATGTGCTTCAGGGTCTAATATCCATATGGTATAAGTTTCCACGTGTGCCATAAGCGATAGGTAATTGAATATATCCTAAAGATTTTGGCATAAATAGAGAATATATTAGTTCATTTGCAGTATGCCCCAATTTTGCAAGAAATATAATGCCATAAGTTGTATCCCACTTATTGTTATTAAATTAGAGATGGTGGAAATATACCCCATCAATATTAGTAGTAATAGTTAACTCTTCATGCTTTGGTCACTTTGAGAGAGAGTTCTCTTCTAAAAGATAGGAAGGATTTTGCCTTTTTCACATTTTAGACATAATTTGTATGTATCCTTCATTATTATATTTCTGAATTAAGTTATTTGCAACTAAAGAGGGGGTAAAAATATATTAAAAACAGGCCCGAAAACGGGGAATAACATCTACATATCCTGCTCAAGAAGCTGAGTCAAGATAGGAATAAGGTCAGCAGGAAGCCCATTCTGATCAAAAATCGCCCAGTCGGGCCCATGTTCTGTGGCCCATTTAGCCAGTCGATCAGCCACCGCATTCCACTCCCGGGGAATATGGCGAAAAGAAATAACTTCAAAAATCGAACTGACCTGTCTAATCTGCTTAATAATCCCATGAAGTTTCCAATCCCGACAAGTCGAATTGGAGTTGTTTAGCAGGTTAACCACCACCTGCGAGTCCGATTCACAGATAATGCTGGGCCACCCCTATTGACAGCAAATACGTAAGGCCTCCAGGATTGCCAGCGCCTCCATACAGTTGTTGGTATGGTGACCCTTGTACTCAGTCAGTAACAAACAAATATTGCCAGAGTTGTTCCTACCAATGGCTCCAATCCCCGCTTCACCTGGGTTCCCCCTGGCCGACCCATCCACATTTATCTTCACCACGCCTTCCTCCGGCGGCTGCCAACTACCCACCCTGCTGATCGGGCACTTCAAGTGCCTGCTGTAGGTCGAGGGGCGAGTCTGGACGCAGGGGAGCGCTCCCAACGACGCGCCAGGGGAGAGATGAGCATGGACAGAAGCGTCCCACGCCTGCAAGCCCTCACTACTATACCCATGAGCATGAAGAGTTTCCTGCAAGGCCACCAGCACCCTCATCCAAAGCGCACTTGTGCTCAGGGAGCGCTGTTGAAAAAGTCTTCTATTTCGTTCGAGCCAAAGGTGCCAAAGGATGAACGCCGGCCCTGCTGACCACGCGTTCTGTAGAATAGAAGCCTTAGTGGGGGGCTACTCCAGGCTTTGCCAGAACTCAATCAAGGATCCAGCGTGCCTGCAAGGACGTTCCCAAGCATCCCACCACAAATGCCAAAGCTCTCTAGCGAAAGAACATTGAAAAAATAGGTGTTCAGCAGTCTCCTCACTTTCCCGACAACACAAACAGATAGAGGGTCCATGAAATCCACGCCTGATAAGGTTTTCCCAGGTGAGGCAGCACCTGTAGGTGAGGGTCCACAAGAAGAAGTTACACTTCGGCCAGACACTCGGATTCCAGATTTTCTTGCTCCAAGGAACCTCCTCAGCACCGAATTGCTCCTTGATCAGCCACTGATATCCCGAGGAAACAGTATATTGCCCACAGGGGTCGCCCCCCCAGGCCAGAGTGTCACACTCGGTCAAAGAGCTACAGCCTCTAGCAGCAAGGAGCAGAAGAAGTTCCTGTCTATCCTCAATAGTCCCTCCTTGTGACCAATCCACCTCCTGTTTCCAAGTGAAAACGCTAGCCGCTCCCAGCTGGAAAGCCTCTTTATAATGTTCCATAGTGTCCCAACCCGCATTTTGGAATGCCTCCCTCAGGTCCTGCAGATGAGGGTGCGATAGTATGAGCGGTGGGCAGCCATTCCAAGAGTCTTCCTAGAATAACACCTCCGTACCACTATTACAAATCCAGAAGAGATTAGCTTGCACAAGAGAGGCTCCCAGCTTAAGGGTGTTCCACACCATGGAGCCTCTTCCCTCAACAGGGAACCTGGGAATCTCCTCCGGCGTCGCCGCAGGCAAATATTTTATCGAAAGAATGCGGGCCCAAAGTTGGGACTAATTTGTACACCACCTCCAGTACAGCTTGGCCGCAAGGGCCTGACTAGAGAGGACAGCCGACCTTAGCCTAAGGCCCCCCGCCCTCTTAGGCCTACACACAATGCTCCACTTGATCAAGCTCCATTTTGAATTTCGAAGGTTGCCGCTCCACAAAAATTGCCTGGAGAGTGCATCATATTCATGGAGGAAGTACTTCAGAGCAGCTTGAACCATACTGCGATAAATGGGAAGAGCTTGGATAACCGACTGAAGAAGGGTCACCCGACCCGCCATCGTAAGCCACCGGTGAGTCCAATGATTCACCTTCTGCTTTAACTTGTCCAGGATGTTTTGCCAAAACAACCGTGGCTGGCTGCCCACAACAATGGGGACCCCCAGATAAGTCACCGGAAGAGACTGTGGTTGGAATCTCAAAATGGCAGTGATCCTGAGAGAATAGACGCTGGAGTATTGAAGAAGTAGATAGAAGATTTTTGCTCATTCAGCTGCTGTCCTGAGGCAGCTAAATAGGTGTCTAGAGCGCTCCGAAAAGCCTGCGCCTCTCTGATCCGAGCAAGCCCAGCGAGGATGGTGTCATCCACGAATTGAAGGTGGGTCAATCTAGCCGCACCATTGCCCCACTACCACCCCTGAATCCGGTCCTGCAAAGCTTGGGACTTCATGAGCCTGCCAAGGCCCTCAGCTAAGATAATGAAGAGGTAGAGGGATAACGGATCACCTTGCCGAAGCCCTCTAGAAGCCCCAAAAAGTCTAGAAGGTGCGCCATTAATGAGCACAGAGTACGACGGGGTGGTAACACAACTACAGACCCAGCGAATCCAATCCTGGCAAAAACCAAAAGCTAGGAGGGTTTTTTGCATGAAACCCCAGTCAACCCTGTCATATGCCTTAGCCATGTCCAGCTTGATAAACATAGCTCTCTGCTGTGAGTTGCTCATCAAGTGAATGGCTTCAGAGGCAATCACCACTTCGTCCAGAATCTGCTTACCAGCCACAAAGCCCCCCTGTTCTTCAGAAATAATCATTGGAAGGCAATCTTTAAGCCTCTCTGCAATGAGCTTGGTAATGATTTTGTAGACCATATTACAGAGAGCAATAGGCCGGAAGTGATCCATCTGATTAGCATGATCATTTTTCGGAATCAACACCAGAAAGGTAGCATTGATCGCTCTAAGCATTTCCTTGTTGCGGTACGATTCCTGAACCACTTCCACTAAATCCTTGCTGATTATGTCCCAAAATTCTTGAAAAAATTCAGCTGGAAAGCCATCCAGACCAGGCGCCTTGCCTCTTCGCATGGCAAAAACCACTTTTTCCACTTCCACCAACTCAATAGGTTTCATCAGGGCGTTATTTATGTCATCCGTGACAATATGGGGGATGCAGGACAAAACCATATCCTCCTCCAGCTCGGCAATGGTCCCCGCGCCAGAGAGAAGCTCAGAATAAAAGCAGACAGCTTCCTCAGTAATGGCAGAAGAAGAGGATGTACAAGATCCATCCTCAGTCACAAGAGAAGCAATGTAGTTCCTGTTGCGTCTCGCTTGCACCGATTTATGGAAAAATGCCGTGTTCCTGTCCCCTTCCTGAAGCCAATAAATCCGAGCTTTCTGTTTCCAAAAAATTTCTTCCTGCATTTCCCATTCGTTGAGCTCATTCAAGGCTGCAAATTCAGCCGTGCGCAACTCCTCAGTCAAGCCAAAATTCAGGATCTGCCTGGTTGTACTATCAAGCCTCTCTTGCGCACCCTTCTTCCTAGCGTACAAGTTGCCAAAATTTGTTCTATTCCATATCTGAAGTTGCCTTTTGACATATTGAAGCTTCTTGACGAAGGAGAACATGGCAGTGCCATACTTAGGACCCCCCTGCCGCCACCAGTGGGACATGAGGGTATGCAGAGATAAATCCCTGAGCCACATTAGCTGAAATTTGAAGGGGGGTTTCTTGGGCCTCTCAATAAAATTTGTTGTGAGCTTGATAGGCCAGTGGTCCGAACCCCTCCAATCCAGGATTTCAGAAGCAATAGAGAAAGCATTAGAGAGCCAAAAGCATGAAACTAAAAATCTATCCAACCGCTCGAAAATAGCTTCCTTACCTGATCTTCTATTATTCCAGGTGAAATTCCCATTAATGGGTTTAACATCAGATAGACGCAGCCGCTCCATATTAAGCCTAAGGAGCTCCGAAGAGGGATCAAGTCGGCTGAGCCCACCTCTTTTTTCCTCCAAACTGAGGACAGCATTAAAGTCACCACACATTATCCATGGCAAGTATGGACAGCAACTTCAGACATAACTTAGATGTTCCCAAAGCTTCAAGGATTCTAGACTATCTCCCGGAGCATAAATATTAGTAACCAAAATCAGCTCCCCAGTTTCCAGCGAAGAAGCGGTCATGGAGAGTGCCGAGGCGGATGCCATCCAAAGAACCGGTGTGAGCTTTGTCGGGTCCCAGCAAATGGCAACCCCTCCTGCACTTCCAAGCGCCCCCACACATTGACATTGACCAAAAACCCAAATTTTTTTAAAACTACCTAGCATCGCATCAACAGAGAGTTTCGTCTCTTGAATGCATAAGATATCCGGAGATTGCTCAGCAATTAATTTCTGCATAGTTTTTTGTCTGGGAGTACTATGCAGCCCCCTAACATTCCATGACAGCACTATCATTGAGAAGACTGGGTGAAGTGTTCAACCAAGGTTTTAACCTCTCCTGATTCGACCAGTAAATCCCCTGTACGTTTTATTTTCTCCTGATCCTTTCTGCGTCCAGGTCTGGATGGTGTTGAGAAGGAGACCCTTTTGAAAGGTTTTTGCATCAGACCCAAGGCTCCCACCACTTCCTTATCCTTCCTGGGGGTATCCTTTTCTTTCACCAAGTCAGCCCAGCTACAATCCTTGTTTTGCAGTTCTGGGGTGCCCGCCACATTCGCAGCCCCTACCTCAATCTCACTTCCTTGGCCTTGATGGACTACCATATCCTGCACTTCACTGATAGGATTTTTATTTTCTTCCCTCCCTGAGAGTCCTCCCTCCTCCTCAGGGATGAAACCATCTTTAATCACCATACCTTCTAGTGCTTCAAACTTGTTAAAACTCCTTTCCAGGCTGCGGTCCTGGTTTCTCCCCTTTTGCCCCCGACCTCTCCCTCTCCGACGGACTTGAGCAAATCCATCCTTGTCAAGACCTGGCGTTCCCATAGGAGCAGCAGACCCTTCTACCCCTTTTGGAGCCCCTTTTACATTCGCTGGACTTTCACTCTGGGAAGCTGAGGTGCCTCTCTGGTTCAGCTGCTCTGATTCTTTTCTACCCTGAGAGTCAACACCTCTGGAACTCCCCACTTGAGGGCATTGTCTATGGAGATGGCCATATAGATGGCATATTCTACAGCGGAAGGGGATAGCTTCATAGTCCACCTGTTGAATCCATGTTGACTCTCCTAGACAAATTTCAATTGATTCAGTCAATGGATTGTTTAGGTTGAGTTCCACACAAATTCTGGCAAAGGAGATGAACTTCTTGTCCAAAGACTGGTGTGATACAGCAATTGGCATTCCCAGGAGGCCTGCAATTTGGCACAAGATGTCTTCTCTCCAAAACTCCAGTGGCAGCCGTGGGAGGCGAACCCAGACCGGGACGCTAGTAGGCAAGTCCTCCGCAGAATTAAATCCAGGGTGCCAGGGTTTAATGAACAGTCCTATACGGTCATAGAAATAGGGTCCTCCCTCAAAAATGCGGTTTCTATCAGATATAGAGGAAAAAATTACCAGGAAGTAGCTATTTGCAGCCAGCATTATGTCAATGTCACCTTCTACTTGCCAGGTGCGCCTCATCCAAGATTCCAGGGCAGGCTGTGAGATCCTGAGGCCCAAAAATTTACATATCAGAGCATGACCTGTCAGATATTCCACCTCCTCACTGACAGCAGCTTGAGGGACCACCAAGACTGGCCTGTCATGGCTGCGTGGGAAACATCCATTGACTTTAGGCAGCTTTGGACGGTCGCCCACATAAAAAGGGGGTCCTGCCTGGGACGATTCTCCTTGCCCCACACACGCTTCCCCTGTATCCACGCCCTGGTCGGCCTTCCCTTTCCCTCTGTTCGCCTGCATCGCGCCTCCCTGAATTAAGTTATTTAATACCACACATTGATTGGTATTATTTCCAATGATCTAATAATAATTACAATATGGTACTCCCTTTATAATTATAAGTATACTACTTGATCTGTGTCTGGAAGAAGGTCAAGAAATCATTCCCTGTCTAAGTAACATAAATAATATGGTATCTATAGTATCATTTTATATTGTGATCTATAAATTTTGTTGTGAAGCCTTTTGATAACACTCCACATTATTCACATGATGTACTTACATTTGACCCTTGTATAGTTGACTCAATGTTTTTAACCAAGAAGGATGTATGGAGTAACAAGCATTTACATGCTCATCTACTATTTTTATTTTTCCCTTATCTAGATTCATTTTTATATCTTTTAAAAGTGGATTTATATTATATATATTAGGACCTGTAGGTTCAAGTAGGTTGTGCAGAAGGTGATCAAGTGGACCAAATTTTAGTTTTCACATTTTTTCATTTGTCATATCATAAGTGGTATCATCACTATCATAGTAATCTAAAACATGACTATCTTTCTATTTAATATTGACCAATGAAAGAAGCTCAAATGCTAGGGGATCTTGTAGTTTTATTGTCTCTTTTGGTAATGGTTCTTGCTCTTTACATGAATGTATGTGTACCTCAATATTTAATGCCTTATTTGAATCTAGAGATGAAGGAACCATTGTACTTGACTCACCTATTTCATACATATGTATATGCTTAAGAGGAATGAATTATTTAGATCATACCACTATGAGAATGCCTTTGGTTTCAAAATGTATCATTTTTTAAAATTTAAAAGCTTTATCATTGGTACACATGGATAATAATATCGCCTCATGTATGAATTTTACACATCAGTGAATTGTAGAAGGGATAAATTCCATTGAATATATCTAAGGTCTACACAAAAGTATATTATAATGTATTAATTGAAACATTACTTGAAAAGTAGTTGAAAACATTTTTTGCCCCAATGTCACATCCAAAGTGATTTGACCAATCAGAGGGCTATGTGAATCACCAAACCATTTTATATGCCTAATTTTGTTTTGAAGAATATTGGTCCTAATACCAATGGTGGTTAGGAAGTTTATGCTACAAATATTTAGTCCTAATCCATTATCAATGAGCACTCATTTGATGCCCTTATTATGCATGGTAACTTGTATGAACAAAGGTAAATTTTGGTTAATAATATCTTTGGATGGAAAATTTGTTAGAACAAAAGTAATAATATTTGCATTGTCATTAAAACATTTAATGATGTCTGTAAAATAAGTGGGTTCAATATTACTTGGAACTTGGGTTTCACGTAATGCTTCATATAAGATATACTTGTAAATAGTGGATTGATTTATGAGATCAAGGATATAAATTTTAGCATGTGTATTGCTCAATTGGTCAACAAGGTTGTATCCCTTAGTTTTTTTCACAAGGTTAGGCTTAGGAGGCACCTGCTTTATATTAATAGGTGGGGGGTTAGGTTGAAAAATCTTACCTTTTCGAGAAGTAACAACATGGAACATGGGAGCCAATATAATCCATAGGTGAATAATGGGTGCAAGATGGTAACTACCATTCAAATAAGGCTTAGGTAGAATAAATGGTTGAGAGCATGCATGTTGGCATCTATATACCATATCTATAATATTAAAACAATAATTATGAAGATAAATCAATTATCATCTCCATTTTAAAACACTCTCATGGTGTTTAAAAATTTGCTTCATAGATTTGACAAGGGAGGTGATATAGCAAACTAAAACAACTATTATGAATTGAAACCCAAAATGGAAAGTACTAGGGATTATAAATAGAAAAGATCATTAAACCCTAATTGACCTAGGGTTTTAAGCTCAAATGTTGGGTAAACCAAATGTTTAACCTTAAATTAGATGTGGATCCTACAATGGGAGACATGGTTAAGAATATAGAAATGAATAACCATAAGGGTGATAAATATATCTATAACAGACCAATTAATTACAAAACTCAAATATAACATATACTAAATTTATTAAATTGAGATATTATATAAATGGAAAGTAAAACTATGCTATATATGTCAATGACAAATAGATAAGATACTTAGTTGGAAGTAAGAAGTAGACTAGAAGAGTATTCTATAACATATCCAAATTCTAGATTTTATGCCTCTATAGTTGTGGACACTTGCATTAGCCTAGTATATTTATATCGATGTTAATGTTTGGGTTGGATGTAGGTGTCCTATATAGAATATTTTTTGAAATAATATGTGACCACTTGGATGCTTCTACATTTTTAATTGCCTTTGCTTTGGTACATTCAAATCTATGTCATAGACTATCACTCCTTATCAAATGATCAAACCTTAATTATTCATCCTCATAGTGTTTGTGGGAAAAATGTGTTAGTGGGCACATGGTGTTGAGATACCCCAAAGCCTGATTCAGGGGTTCCTTTGTAAAAGGTTTTAACTTACAACACTTCACCAAACACACTAGGCTCCTTAACCTTCCTTCTAGCCATTAAACCATATTTTTAGGTTAGTATGGGAAAATTAAAAATATATCTAACCTTCTAATTATGGATTATCTAATGGTATGATAAGACACACTTGTGTGTCAAGTTTTGTGGCCTAATTCTTCTTGTAGGTCGACTTTCCCACTTTTAGCCTCCTCAAATAACCCTCTTTAGGCCTAATTATCCTTGACTCACCTAAATTACATACTAAATATTTTGTACATACTTTTAGGCTATAAATTATATTAAAGGACCTCAAAAAGATTAAGACTATAAGTTTTTGTTTAATTTTGACAGTTAAATCTTGAGATACTAACAAAACCCTAATTTAGGGTTTGCTTGACCTTGTAACCTATCAAGAGCTTTAAAAATTACACCATTTAAATTTAAAGATGTTTCAAGAGTCCAAATTTGATTTTTAAGGTCTGTATAAATCTTCCCCAACTAATCCAAGTGTTGGATCTCAATTCCCAATCTGCTGCTAAATATTTCTATCCCAAAATTGTATCAACTATGCAAAAGAACAAACTATCTACAGGCTTGGGTTATTTTGTGTGCAAGACATTTCACATTAACACATAAATGGAGTAAAGGAACTATAAAATTCATATAAAAAAATTTCCAAAATTCTTAGAAGCACATAGTTGTTGCATCAAAAGATGTTTCTTGTAATGTAATTTGTACTCAGTCATACACATAATTGCTTGCTATAGAAATTAGGGTTTGCTATGATAGTTTCCAAGGTTTAATCAATATTATTGAATATCATTTGAAGATAAGTATACTAAACAAATATTTAATATCCTATAGATACACTTAGAACACTTTGATCAAGGACTCAATGTTCATTCTTCAAAAGAACCAGTAAATAGTCTATGCCAAATTGAAAGATCAAGAAATAGTGATCAATTTGTATACATTATATAAATCCATATGTATTTTTTATTGTTTAAAGAAATTTATGATCATATACACCTTTATAAAATTATTCAATAATCTATGAATCAATCTTCTAATTCCACTTGAACATTTGTCTAAGAAGATACAATCTACAAACAATTCCAAAATGCATAGAATAAGGTATGTGCAACAACTTTCTTGAACAAGGATATCTTATTTATTTATTTATTCCTTTAAAGTATTTTATCTTAAAAAACATGCAACCAACCCTATCCATTCAAAAATATTCTCTTTTTTATGTTGGCAACTGTTTTGTAACCACCTTGGAGGGGTTAACCAACAGTCATAAGACAATTTTTTGCAAGGTGACCACGCACCAAGGTTATTTTCTCAAATTTTATCACTTTGAACCTTATAGAGGGTGTAAAAGGACCTAAATATAAATTAAAACATGTTAACAGACTTATTTCACCCTAACCATTCCCTAAAAATCTTAAAAACACACTAAAAAACTCAAAATTCTAAACTATAAGTTCTGGTGGGAAATTAAAATTTGAAAATTTAAACTAGATAATTACACTACTAAGCTATAAAAATAAAAAATAAGCATTATTGAGGCATTATAAGGCCATCCAAAGCATTCCTAAACCTGATTCAATGAAAAATAAGCCAAAATTGTTAAAAATCACTCCCTAAGAGTGATGCCCCTGATCATATTCCTAGGGAAAGAAAGAGAACTCATGGGCTGATACCCATGAGTGATTCAAAAGTACTCCCTCACTTTAGTATAACATGCTCAGTCATCCACATGGTATCCTCCACTATATGGTTCTTCCACTTAGCTAGATATTTGAAATATTACTTGTCTTTGGTTTTTTAGTCACCTGTTTGTCTAATATGCATTCTAATTCCTTTGTCTTGGCCTTAGGTAACTAATGTACCCAATCTAGGCCTGTTGTAGCTGATTCATCTTCTATGTGTTATTTTTTTCATCTCCTTCTTTATATGGGTATAAATCTGAAACATTGAAAATAGGTGAAATTCTAACTCCACTAGGTAATTCCAATTCATATGCATTATTGGCAAACTTCTTGAGAATATTGTAAGGACCTCTATTTTTCATTTTCAACTTCTTGTATTCACCTTTTTGAAATATTTAATTCCTTAGATGAGCTATGACTAAGTCCCCAACCTAGAAATTCACTTCTCTCCTACTCAAATCTACCTATTTCTTGTACTTGTCAACACTAGACTCCAAATGCTTTCTCACCTATTCATGCATCTCTTTCATTGCCATTGAAAACTCCTCACCTTCAACACTTCTCTTATCCATATGTCTAATATCTCTAAATTATTGTAAGAAAACTCTATTTGAGATAACACAAGATCCCACTACTTGGGATGGTCCTTAGACAAACACCTCAACAAGTTACCTAGGCTTCTATTCACCACCTCAATTTTCCAATCTGTTTGAGGATGGTAAGATGAATTGAAACTCAAATTAGTGCCTAGATTCTTCCACAATGTCCTTCAAAAGTGACCAACAAACTTGGTGTCCCTATCAGAAACAATGTTCATGGTCAATCCATGAAGCCTCACAACCTCCTTAAAGAATAAATTAGCCACATGTATTGCATCGTTAGTAGTTATACATGGTATAAAATGAGCCATTTTAGAGAATCTATCAACAACTACAAAAATGTAATCAAAACCCCTCTATGTTCTAGGCAATCCCATCAAAAATTCCATACTAATGGATTCCCAAGGCCTATGTGGGACTGGTAGAAGCTGATACAAACTTGAATTAGTGCTCTTACCCTTGCATAATTGACAAATTTACACCTTTTCACACACCTCCATACTTCTGCTTACATTCTAGGCCAATAGTAGTGCCTAGTGAGCAACTCAAATGTTTTGTCAAGAGTAAAATGACTTGTGATGCTTCCACTGTGCTTTTTTTGGATCAGATTTCCTCTTATCAAACGCTTTGGTACACACAAATGTACTCCTTTAAACAACAATATGTATTTAAGTACATAATCCAACCATAGATCTTTGTTGACTGTACTTGGGTGATTATATACATGGTATGCCTCCTTGAAGTCCTCATCATCTTATACAAATATTTGATTGTCTCAATACCAACATGCTCAAACTAAATTTCATGCACCAATAAGACCCTCCTATTTAATGTATTTTCCACTTTATTGCTTTGTCCTTGTTTGTGCTTGATGGTGAAGGTAAATTTTTTCATGTACTCTACCCATTTGACATGTCTTTGGTTCAACTTAGGCTGATTAAATATGAATTGAAGTGTATGGTTATCCATGTATACTATGAAATCCTTTATCATAATATAATGCCTCCATTTCTTCAATGCTTGCACCATTACATAAAAATCCAAGTCATAGAAATAATACCTCTTCTTAGCATCATTCAAATTCTCACTAAAGTAGGTTATAGGCCTACCCTCTTGGCTTAGGACAAACCCTGTGGATACACCACGTGCATCACA
Source organism: Torreya grandis (assembly GCA_037957365.1). Taxonomy (NCBI): domain Eukaryota; kingdom Viridiplantae; phylum Streptophyta; class Pinopsida; order Cupressales; family Taxaceae; genus Torreya; species Torreya grandis. The sequence goes on from JARHVA010001074.1 coordinate 3,204,725, forward strand.
CTCTATCTGGAACACCTTATTGAAGTCTGACAATGCTAGTATGGGCTGCTCCATGATTCTTTGCTTCAAGCACTGAATTTTTTTTTTGCCTACTCATTCCAAACAAAGTTTTCTTATCTCCCTTGATAGTGTCAATGATGGGAGCACATATTCCACAAAAGTTTCTTATAGAATTCCTATATAAACTTACCAAACCATGAAAACTTATTACCTCTCTTGCTATCCTAGGTGTTGGCCACTCCATGATTTCCTTCACCTTATTCTTGTCCATCTTCAGCATGTCTTGTGAAATAAAAAACCCAAGGTACAACAACTCCATTTTCATGAAATCACACTTCTTGAGGTTGATCAATAACCTCTCTTCTTTTAGTCTTCTTATCACCAAATCCAAATGATGAAGGTGCTCCTCCTTAGTTTGGTTGTAAATTAGTATATCATATAGATAAACTACTACAAACTTTCTTATGAAATCTTTCAAAACCTCATTCATTAATCTCATGAAAGTACTAGGTGTATTAGTCAATCCAAATGGCCTGACCAACCATTCATTCAAACCTTCATTTATCTTTAAATTAGTCTTTCACTCATCACCTCACCTAATCTTTATCTAGTAGTAGCCACTCTTGAGGTCTATCTTGTAAAAATAACTTGATCTACTCAAGTAATCCATCAAATCCTCCATCTTAGGAAGTGGAAATCTATACCTTATAGTGATCTTATTGATGGCCCTGGAATCAGTGCACATCCTCCACTCACCTTCCTTATTTGGTACCAACACTATGGATATTTCACATGGGCTCAATCTCTCTTTGATCAACCCTTTGTCAAGTAATTCCTACACTTGCCTCTTGATATCAACATTATCTTGTGGGGTCATCTTATATGCAACCTTTTTTGGTAGACTTACTCCAGGTACAAAGTCTATATGGTGTGTTATGCTCCTCATTGGGGGAAATGTGTTGGGAAATTCATCAACAACTATATCAACATACCTCTCCAACATTTATTGAATCTCTAGGGGTAGCTAATTGATTTTAGTGGTTGTCATAACAATCCTAGGCTTAATGACCAAAGCAAAGCCTATCTCTTTTTCATGCATGGCACTCAAGAACTCTTTTCCACTTACCATCATCACATGTGAACCAACCTATTGATCATTCTTTTCATCTTTCAAGGGAAACAAAGTGTAACTAACTCCATCCTTGGTCAAGGTGTACATATTGTTTCTTCCATCATCTGTAATTTATCTATCATATTGCCAAGGCCTTCCCGAAAGCACATGGCACACATCCATGGGGATAACATCACAAAGAACCCTATCCTTATATATTCCAATTTGAAACTCTACCCAACTTTGTTCACTAACTAAGACTTATTTTCCCTTATTTAACCATGACACCTTATATGGAGGGGGGTGAGGTAGCTTCTTCAATTCAAGTTTGTTAACCATTTCTATGGAAACAAGATTATCTGTACTTCCTAAATCAATGACCATCTTAAAATAATTACCTTGGAATTTATAGGATGTTATGAAGATAATATTCCTTTATGGTGGCTCATTTTTCTTGGGTGGCTTGATCAACACCCTCCTCATGATTAATGATTCTCCCACTTCAAGCTCTACCATTTGTGATGGAGAGAAAACACTCTCTTCCTCTCCTCCTTGTGCATTTGATTTCTCCCTTCATTTCTTGGGGTTCTTGATAGCTACTCCTATGGACTCTCCCAATGCTTGTGGACAACATACTTGTTACACTTAAAACACTTGCCTAAAAATCCACTAGATCCTCTACCCCTTGATGAATATCTACCTCTATTATAAGGTCTCCTTCTTCTAAATCCACCTCTTGATTGAGTGGACTACTCTTGTGAATTAACTGATTCACTTTGAAGATTTATTTGTGAGGTATTAATGCCCCCTTGCTGTCCTCTACCTCTGAAATTTTTACCTCTTCCTCTATTCTGCTGGTTATGCTTTCTATTTAGCGTATCTTTAGCCTTGAGTGCAAATTAGTAACACTCCTCTAGTGTTATTGGGATTACAATTGCTAGTTCATCCTATAAGTTGTATCTTAACCCATTAAAGTACCTTTCAACCTTATCTTTATCTTCCTAAACATGACCAAACTTAATGGTCAACTTATAAAACTCATCTATGTATGCCTTCACACTCATTTCATTCTGTTTCAAATTTTACAATTGCCTAAACAAGTTTGTTTCATAGTCACCTTGAAAGAATTTACCTTTGATCTTGGAAACCATTCTATCCCAAGAAGTGATCTTATTCTTCCCATTGTTTATTCTCTCATCTTGTGTGAAGTCACACCATAATGAAGCATGACCCTTCAGCTTGGTTCTTGTAAATTTGACCTTCTTGTCATTAGGTACCTCTTCATACTCAAATTATTTGTCTAGCTCATTCACCCAATCCATGATTTCATCTCCATCAAGACCTCATGCATAGGTGGGTAATTGCACCTTTGGCTTGGATCCTTGACTCATGATCACCTTCACGAGTCTCTCTACACCTTGATCTTTAGGTCCTTTAACTTTCTCTTTTCCCTTTACTTATTCTTGGTCTTGTGGCTCATCTTCCCTATCACTCAAGTCGCTTGTTAGGGATCCTCTTCTTTGGTTTATTTATAAAAAAATTAGCCTTGCATCAAATCTAACTCTAAAGTCCCTCAGCTCTACCAACATATCATTTTGGTTCCCTTGGTTCCTTGCTCCACCTCCTCTATTTCTCCTAAGTGGCATTGTGAACCTTTGTGTAGGTAATTTGTCAAATAAGTACTTGTTATTCTCTTTCCATAAAAATATTCTCTCTCCCACTTGTTCTCAAGTATCTAAGTTTAGATCTAATACCAAAATGATGTAGAGTTTCCTTTGCAAAAGGTTTCAACTTAAAACTCTTCACCAAACACACTAGGCTACTTAGACTTCCTTCTAGCCCTTAAACCCTATTTTTAGGTTATTATGAGAAAAGTAAAAATATATCTAACCTTTTAATTATGGATTCTCTAATGTTATGATAAGACACACCTGTGTGTCAAATTTGGTGGCCTAGTTCTTCTTGTAGGTCCACTCTCCCACTTTTAGCCTCCTCAAATAACCCTCTTTAGGCCTAATTATCCTTGACTCACCCAGATTTTGTACATACTTTTAGACTATAAAATATATTAAAATACCTCAAAAATATTAAGACTATAAATTTTTATTCAATTCTGATGATTAAATTTTGAGATACTGACAAAACCCTAATTTAGGGCTTGCTTGACCCTATAACCTGCCGAGATATTTTAAAATTCCACTATTTAAATTTCAAGATGTTTCAAGAGTCCAAATTTGATTTTTAAGGTATGTATGAACCTTACCCAACTAATCCAAGTGTTGTATCCTAATTTTTAATCTATTTCCAAGGATTTATATCCCAAAATGGTATTGACTGTGTAAAAGAACAAACTGTCTATAGGCCTGGGTTGTTTTGTGCACAATAAATTTCACATTAACACATTAATAAAGTCAAGGAACTATCAAATGCATATAAAAAACTTAATATAATTCTCATAAACACATAGTTTTTGCATCAAAAGATGTTTCTTGTAATGTAATTCATACTCAATCATGCACATAATTGCCTGCTACAGAAAGTAGGGTTTGCTACGCTAGTTTCCAAGGTTTAATCAATTTTCTTGACTATAATTTGAATATAATTATACTAAAACAATATTTAAGATCCTATATTTAAAATTAAAACACTTTGAGCAAGTACTCAATGTTCATTCTTCAAGAGAACCAATAAACGGTCTATGCCAAATTGAAAGATCAAGAAATAATGATCAATTTATATTCATTAGAGAAAGCCAGTTATATTTTTTAATTATTTCAAGAAATTTATGATCATAGATACCTTTATAAAATTATTCAATAATTTATTAAACAATCCTCTAATTCCACCTAAAAATTTGTCTAAGAAGATACAGTCTGCAAACAATTCTAAAATGCATATAACAAGGTATGTGCAACAACTTTCTTAAACATGGATCTCTTATTTATTTAAAGTATTTTATATTTAAAAACATGAAACCAACCCTTTACATTAAAAAATATTCTCTTTTATATGTTGGAAACTATTTGGTAACCACCTTGGAAGGGTTAACCAATGGTCATAAGACAATTTTTTGCAAGGTGACCAAGCACCAAGATTATTTTCTCAACTTTTATCACTTTAACCCTTGTCAAGGGTGTAATAGGACCTCAATATAAATTTAAACATGTTAACATACTTTTTTCACCCTAGCCATGCCCTAAAAATCATAGAAACACACTAAAAAATTCAAATGTTTGAACTACAAGTTTTGGTGGGAAATCAAAATTTTAATATTTAAACTAGCTAATTGCACTCTTAAGCTATAAAAATGAAAAATAAGAATTATTGAGGTATTTTAAGGCCATCAAAAGGATTAATAAACCTGATTCAATGAAAAACAAGCCAAAATTGATAAAAATTACTCCCTAAAAGTGATGCCCCTGCATTAAGGCCCCTTTATCAATGAGCAATGCCTATATAGATAATACTTTGAAGAGGGCCTCAGACTTACGTAGGTATTCCCTACATGTTGGCTTGTGTGAGAATAATGTAATGTATGATAAACAAGTACAATAATGACCTAGATTTTAACTTATAAAATATAGCTCTTGGTCTACTCCTTTAGTACTTTAGACCTATAGATATGCTATCCCTGTAACTAATATGGAAATAGGAGAAAATAGGGAAGCTTTGATCACTTGAATGCTTGATTAATTTTTTTTAGTAAGTTGTCTGGTGAGTAGGTAATAAGTTTTTAGGTGAGGAATGAATGATCATTGATCTTGTATTTATACTAATCCCTTTGGAGAATATCTCAGATTAAAACACTTATGTTGACCATTAAGATACATTTCATTTAAAAATTAGATAACTTTTACGGCACTGAACACTTACATTAGAGTAGGACACCTTCATTGACATAGGTGTCTATTTGGGACACATGTGTCTAGGGAGAAGGAAAATAGGTATAGGCTCAAAACTTACAAAAGCATACGATAAGTAGGTTTTAAGCATTCTAGGCAAGATAAAAGGCTTAGGTCATCAAATTAAGAATAATTAGACTAAGCGATAGGCTAAGGGACACACGAGAGAGCAGATGTAAGATTTATAGAAGTAGAAAAATATGTATAACTAAAATTAACAACCAAGGTGTGAGTTTTTGAACTTTACAAGACTAAGGTGCTATATAATTTAGAAATAGTGTCTACACTGGGACACAAGTGTCTAGGGAGTAGGAAATAAGGTACAGGGTTAGAACTTGAATTTGTATAAAATAACTAATTTTTAAGCATTATAGGTAAGATATAAGTCTTGGATCAGAAAAATAAGATTGGTAAAATTAAGAGATAGGCCAATGGGCACAATAGAGAGTAGATGTGAGACTGGCAAAAGTAAGAAAAGGTCTAGAATTGAAAAGAACAACCAAGGTCTGAGTTTGCCAAGTGTACAAGACTAAGATGATATATAATTTAGAAATAGTGTGTACACCTTCCAAGATGGCATGAAATAAAATCACAAATATATGCACAAGGCTAGGGTTAAGGTGAAAAATATTTATTGCCGTAATATATGAGGATTTAAAAAATTAGATCTAAAACCCAAAGACAAAAATATGACACCCTATAAAAAAGGATGAAACCCTAATGGAAAACCTATGGTTTTTACTATATTATAAACAAAACCATGTTCATTAATATGTTTTACCTTATTTTAGATTTAGTGGTCTTAAAAACATATACATTTTGAGATATTTATATTGTATAATATATTAAAATTATACACTAATCTAAATGCTAAAACAAAGTATGATCAAACAATTTCAACTTAATATTTATGAAAAGTACTACAAATATTACTATGTTATGTAGGACTAAGATTATATCTAGGTGAAAGAAAGGACTAGAAATGGATTAAAAGCTTCTCAGATTAGGAATAAGAGTGTCTAGATCTACCGAGATGAGTACTTCATGATTTATATGACTATGTTAGTATAAAGGCATCTATTATTTCTATATTCATCCTTGTGAACTCTGCCTCATTTTTTTGGCACATGTCACTATTCTTACTTGAAAACTATCTTGACGTGCGATATTAGGTGCTCTCTATGTGAACTAATCCATAAACATGTCTCCTTCACTTAGAAACTCTTTATTCACTTTTGAAACTAGGTTTTGGCCTCTAAAGGGAGAAGAAAGGTGGGTTGAACTGACCTCAACCAATTCTCAATGAATGGCTGAGTACTACCTATGCATATAATACTTCAAGGAGGGAAGTCAAACCACATGTAGTTCTCCTCATTAAGTGTATGTGTGAAATGATGCTAATTTTATGAATTTAAATTGTAATCTAGATTATGATGTTTGACAATTATAAACTTGATGTGGATTAAGTGCTTCAAATTTGATTAAGACCTTTTCCTAGTGATTGATTTTTGATTTGGTAAGTTTAGGGTAGTCCCTCTCAATGTGCAGATGTGTATAAATTTTTCTTTGATGAGTGTTAGATAAGGACACATGCTTAAATATATTACATATTTATATGGGAATATTTGGGTAATTTATCATGCCAGTGAAAGGTGAAACGTATGACCTAACCCATAAATATAATTTAAATTTGAAAAATGACCATTGCTTGGCTTGGGGATAAGTCTATTTTGGATGCCTCCAAAATTTTGTAGGCATATGACTTATGATGTACTCATTTAAAAGGAAATAATATTGATCTCATGATATGGAGAGAGTCTGAGTATGATACTAAATAATTTAGTCATAGAGTAAAGATTTTTTTTAAGTGACAGATAACAAACTAGGAAGGCTAGACCCTAAAAAATCATGTGGATAGGAGAAAAGGGTGTGCAAGAGCTCTATGTGCACACACAAGTCATGTGAGGTATAGATACATCAAAAGTGACATTTTCAAGAGTTTGATACTAGATTTTAGTGTTTGAAATAGTTAACATAACTATGTGAAACACGATAAAATGGGATTATATTAAATAATTATAATATGTATCTTTACATTTTTAATCCACTTACTATATCTAATTCTATTATCATGGCTCACAGGGTAGAGGAAAGATAATTGGCCAACATAAGGTAGGTCTTCATAAGGTTAATCGATTAAATCACTCTAGAATCATCATTACCTCCACATATTAGATTGATTCCTCAATATGTCAAATATAAAAAGACAAAATGGTTATGTTTTAAGTGTGATAGAAAATATATTCATAAACATAAATGTGTTTAAAATAAGTTTTTATACATTAAATGTGATAATGAAAAATAAAATGATGAAGAAATATAATTAGAGGGTGTTGATGAGCTAGATGAGGAGACAACATATACATAGACAATTATTTCTTGTCATACACTTTTATGCATTAGCTGTACATAAACCCTCAAGGAAGTGGGTTTCCTAAAAAATATATGATTGACTTTAGAGTCATACACTTTTATGCATTAGCTCCCCAACTTCATAAATAATAAGTTAGTTTCCCACTTGAACTATTTTGCTTATCTAGCTCCATAATTTTAAGTCATGATTGTAGAAGTGGTACAATCAATTATAATGGAAATGTCATAGTATTAAACTCACCATGGGAGACTACTTGATAGATTGCCCTATGTTTTCCATTCCCATGGGTAATGTAAAAATGTATTAAGAGATCAATGGATCACGATCTTGGGAATGATTGAGTTGAATTTTAAGGATTTGTTCATGAATTTTCATTAAAATGGAATGAAATTTGAACTATGTGAGCTACGTGAAAATTTCCCATAGTTGATTAGCTCTCATCATATGTAAAAGTTTCTAAAAAAGGAGTAGATGGATTTGTGGCACATTTTTTTCATTAGAAGCACTACTAGAAAAGGTGTACACACCAAATATACAATAAACTATAAAGAGGTGCTCAATAGTTTTTGTAGATATTCTAAAAGGAATACCACCTAAAATAGATCATGATCATGACATTCAACTAGTACTAGGGATCTAACTACCCAAAATATTACCTTATAGGAACTCATATGTACAAAAGAGTGAGATTGAGAAGATGGTACAAAGAATGCTTGAGGTAATAATTATCTAGTATATCTGAAGTGACTATTATTCAATAGTGGTGATGGTGCATAAGAAGGATGATCCCTGACACGTGTCTAGAATACAAGGAAATCAATAAATACACCATCAAAGATAAGTTTCCAATTCCTATAATTAAGGATTTTTTAGATGAGTTACATGGTGATGTATGAAACTTGATCTTCACTTAGGCTATCATAAAATTAGAATCAAGGATGAAGATATACATAGAATATCTCTTAGAACCCATGAGAGTCACTATGAATTTATGGTGATTCCCTTTGGCCGAAAAAATGCACCATCTACATTTTAAAGTTTGATGAACTATTTATTTTGGCCATTTATACATAAATTTGTCTTGGTATTTTATGATTGTATATTAATATATAAACAAACATGAGGATACTATCTGTAACATTTGAATAAGGGTTTGGATACCTTAACATAACATTAATTACATGCCAAGCCTTCTAAGTGTGTTTTTAGAGTAAAAGGGAAGAAGTAATTAGGTCACATTATTTCCAAAGGTGTAAAGGTATAACCTTACAAGACAAATGTCATGGTCAAGTGGAAAGTGTCTAAAAACCTCAACCACCTATTGGGATTATTAGGTCCCAAAGGTTACTATCACTGATTTGTAAAAAACTTATGGTAGCATAGAATCACCAATCACTATTTTATTGAAGAAGGAATCCTTCCATTGGAATAAGGCAACTGTCAAGGCATTTGAGAAGATGAAGGAGGAGTTTAGACCACTCCAATCATAACTACCCAAGATTTTTTAAAAACTTTAATTACTAAGTGTGATGCTTTAGGGTATGGTATGGGGGTAGTACTTATGCAACAAGGACGTCCATTAATTTTTGGAGTCTCCAACTCAAAGGTAAGAATTTACTAAAATCCAGTTATGAGAAGGAAATAATGGTTATCCTTCAAACTTTCAAACAATGGCAACTGTATTTGATGAGGAACCACTTTAAGTTGAATACAAAACATGATAATATCAAATATTTTTAGAATGAAGGTTAGAATCAGAAGAATAAAAAATGGACCATGAAGATGTCGGGATATGAATTTGAGATCATCTAAAAGAAATGACAATTAATTGATTTTGTTGATGCACTAAATAGGAATGATGAATCCACAAAATCACTATTGTATGTCATATCCATATTATATGAATATTGGGTGGAGGAAATAAAATTAGAATTGGTAAATGACATAGATGCACATGATCTCATTTATAAGATCCAACAAGTAACAAGCATGTCAGGAAATTTTCATGGAAAGGGGATGCAATATGGCATAAGAATTAGATATAAATGTGTAATAAATCAAACATAAAGTAAATAATTCTTGTGGAGATACATGTTTCACCAATTGGTGGTCACTCATACTTCTTAAAGACTTATCATAGAATGAAGTAGGAATTATTCTAGGAAGGGCTCAAAGGGAAAGTCCATAAATTTGTGGTAGGATGCGTGGTGTGTTAGGAAAACAAGGATGAGATAATTAATATTTTGGGTCTTCTAAAATAATTATTTATTCCTAGCCACAAGTGGGCGGAGGTGTCCATGGATTTCATCACAGGGTTACCCAAGTCTGGAGGGGAAAATGTCATCATGGTTTTTATGGATATTCTTACCAAATATGGCCATTTTTTTTGCCTTGTAACATATTTTTGTATCAAGTAGAGTAACATCAGATTTTGAGTATGATTACAATATTAATAATTGATTATTCATGTTATATTTATTATATTTTGTGTTTTATTAACTTAGGAGGGTTATTTGATTTAGTTATTTCCTAGATTAATTGTTTGGTCAATTTCAGACACTTTTTAGGATCTTCCAAAAAAATAGATAGAAGTTCCAATTAGAATATAATTCACTAAATGTTTAGTTAATTGAATTTAAATTTATTCTATTCAAACTTCTATTTTTAGACTTCTACTTAGAGAGTTCTATTTTTTGACTTTCACTTGTCTAGTGTGCATGTTTGATTAACTAATAAAGAGAGTTTTTGCATGATGTCCATATCTTATCAACGAGTTATTTTTTTTTAATCTTAAAGTATATTTTTAGTTTACTTAATTTTTAAGTAAATTTCTTAATTTAGCATTAAGTTATCATGTAAGTTTCTTGTAATTGGCTAGTTTTAGCCTTTATTATTAATAAACAACTGTGCACAAGTGTGGCACAATAATTCATTTTGGATATTCATTTTGCATATTTTTATCTATAATTTTTTATTATAATTATTCAAAATAAAAATAAAATCTTTATTATCTTAATTTGAAGTTATTCAGTGCAATTTTTGTCAATAATCACATTTACAACACTACCATATTAACAATTAGTAATTCTGGGATAGATTAATTGATATATACCTTCAATTTTAGATTAAATTAGAGCTGATCTAAACTCCATGCATGCATTTAAAACCTTTATTTGGTATTAGATTCATGTTTAAAAAAGGTTTATAAGGGTTTCAGGGCATTATTAAGAGAAACAATGGCTTTAATGAATTTTGATTCCATAAATATTCCCATATTCAAGGGTGACAACTTTAAATATTGGTGAGATAAGTTGAAGAGAATTATTGTATAGAAATGAGTTTGGGATAATGTTATACATGGGTACACACCACCTAAAGATTGAAATAATTTGACTCAATATCAATAAAGAACAAAAAGGATGAATAAAATGGAGATGCATAAGCTTTCTTCTATCTACAAACCCAAACATCTATCCAATAATTTTAGGATGCAATAATGCCCATGAAGTATGAAATACCTTGGAAACTTCATATCAAGGATATAATAGAATTTTAAAATTTTTAAAATGTTTGATAATGAAGGAGTTAGATAATATTGTATAAGGGTAAATGATTTAGTGCATATAATGAGGGTTTATGGTTAAATTAAATAAGGTAGTGTTATAGTAAGAAAAATTATGAGATATTTAATTCAAAAGTGGTTGTATATTGTGATATGTATTTAATTATTTAAGGACATGAACAATATAAGAGTTGGTAAGTTAGTTGGTTCTCTCTTGTCCCATGAAGATAAAATGAGACTATACACATTAGATCAAGAAAAAACACCTGAAACTAAAGCAGAGGTTTCAGATACCAAAGAGAAATAAAAATTAGAATCAAGGGATTTAAAAAACTAAAATTCAAAGGTCAAAACTGAATATAACTATTAACATATTAGTATTACCTTAAGATATTTTCTAAGGTATATTGTTGTTATAGTGGTTTTAACCACTTAGGTAAGTAAGTTTCATGGGCCTAGCTATTTTACGCTACTCGATGCATTTTGTTCTATCCACCTCTTTCTTTTTTGGGTGTTTCTTTTGTGCCTATATAATAGAATTTCCATTGTATTATTTGGTATGCTGGTAAGCTAATCAATATCATTTCATTCGCTTTGCTGGTTCTAATATGGTAATCAGAGCTTGCAATTTAAGAAGCTTAAGAGGAATCCTGTGAAGCAAGAGAGGACAATCTTATCAGGGAGGAGCGTGAAGCACCCAAAGGAGAGTCATGAGAGGAAGTTTTTTTTTTCTGTGACCAACCATTCAACTTGGAAGAAAAGTCCAAAAATTTATTTGAGCACTATTTTTGATGATTATTATTTCTATAAAATTCTCTAGCTTGGGATTCATCTGCTGAATCAAACAAAATTGAATTTCAATGAGTATTTTACTCAGAAATTACATTTGGAGTTTTATAGTTGGTTATTTCCATATGGTTTAGGGAAGAGACTAGATTTTTATTCAAGCACTTTTTTTGGCATGTGAAGGCTCTAAAAATTTCTATTTTTTGGGAGAATCTCACTGGATCTAATGAAATTGAATTTGGATGAGAATTGGCTCTGGAATCAGTTGTTGAAGATTTGTAGGTTGGCCATTTGTACAGGTCATTTTTGATTGGTTAAAAATCTTATGAATTTTTTATACTAAAGTTTTAATCTACCAATCAATTTATTTTATCAAGCTTTAGAAATTGATTTTTACCAAAAGTTTTGCCTAGAGTAACACATTTAATTATGTTGGGAGATAATCGTAAAACCAAATTGGTTAAAAATTTCACTATTTTATGGCTTTTGTATCTAGATATTGATGGAGAAGAAAATTTTGAAATTGAAGTTGTAGATCTCCCATTTTAATTGTTTTTGTATATTTTTTGGTGTTTTTAAAGACAAAAAGCTTAAAATTTCCCAAATGGTGTTGATTTTTTTGCTAAAAATTGGAGGTATTGACCAGTTTGTGATTTGAATCAATGGGTAAAAGAAATTTTATACAAAGTCATTATATTTTTTTTGGTATTTTCATTTTTTATAAAAATTAAGTCAAAATGGCTAGTTCACAACACCTCTTATTGCTAGATTCACAAAAATTGATAGGCAAAATTTTTATTTTATAGAGTCACAAGGTTATGATGATATGTGAATATCAAAATCTTGATCAAATAGTGCTTGATTAAGAGAAAATGCCTGCTACTGCTAATGAAGACTATGATAAATGTCATCATGAGGCTCTTATATTTTTAAAACTATCAGTAATAGATAATTTAATCTTAGAGGTCAAAAATGTGACTAGTGCATTAGCTTTGTAGACTAATTTTACTTCTAAATATCAAACTTCTAAAGCTAGTAGGTATTGTATTTGAAGAATTTGTTATTTTTCACTAAGATGCAAGAAGGTGGATCTATTTTTGAGTTTTTATTACAGATCAAGGACAAAAATGATCACTTAAAGGTTGTACAAAAGTTTGTTGATGAGTAAGATTTGATTGCTTTGACTATACATAATCTTCCACCTTCATTTGAGTCATTTATGGAGTCCTTGCACATGATTACTGAGATGCAAACTTTGGACTTTGAAAAGTTGTCCACATTGATATTGCAGAAGGAGAGATAATAGGAGTAGATAGTGTTGTCTACATCTATTTCTTTAGACATTGCATTCTTCATCAAGGAAAAGGGTAAGTAGTTTGGTAAAACTACTAGTTCTCTGATAGAAACTTCAAAAGTAAGTGGTTTTAATAAGAGATCTAAGTGGAAATGTTTTTATTGTAAGTAACTTGGTCATCTTAAGAAAGATTGCAAGAAAAGACAATAAGATATGGCTAACCTCAAAAAGAAAGCTCATCATGCAAATATAGATGAAGGTGAGGGCAAGGAAACATCTCATGATTTTATTTTCATGGCTTCCAGTGGTAATTGTATGATGGATCAAGCTTGGTACTTTGATGTAGGGGCATCTCACCATTATACATGCCATAAGGACTTGTATGTGGATTTTGTTGAAAATCATAGTAGTAATGAATTTATATCTTTGGGAGATGGTATAACTCATTTTATGAAGGGATATGGTAATGTTTAGATTAGTTTTAATGGTGTAGTTTGGTATACATTTAAGAATGTTAGTTATGTTCTTGATATGAATTTTTTTTCTTTTAATTAGTGATATCACTTCAAAATTTGATTTTATTATAAAATTTCAAAAACAATAATGTTTAATGACTACTAGAGATAACAAGATTATTGAAATTGGGATTGGTGAGAAAATCTTGTATAAGCTTGAAGATCCATTGAGGGAAAAGGAAAGTACACTTGAAATAGTTGATAGCACAAGTTCACTATGGCATGAAGGATATGGGCATTTGAATTTATAGTATTTGAATACATTGAGCAAGACTAAGATGGTTAAGGGGATTCCTTCTATTTGGGATAGTCATCATGTATGTACTAGATGTCAATTGGGGAAATAAGTTAGACATTTTTTTGATGTTAGTAAAGCTTCAAGAGCTAAGGGAGTATTGGATCTGATACACATAGATTTACATGGTCTAATGCAGATACCTACCCCTTATGGAACCCATTATTTTTTGCTGTTGGCCAATGATTTCTCTAGGAAAAAGTGGGTATACTTTCTAGTGAAGAAATATGACTATTTTTCTGACTTCTTTATTGGAAAACTATGAATGAAAAATAGGTAGGATGATTAGTGAAATATATTAGAATAGATAATGGGGGTGTGTTCATCTCAAAACAATTCAAGGATTTTTATGCCATTGAAGCCATACATAGTATATTACCCCTTACACTTTGCATCAACATGGAGTGGTGGAAAGGCGAAATAGGATGGTGATGGACATGGCTCATTATATGGCCTGAATTAGAAATGTCCCATATAGATATTGGGTAGAAGTAGTGAATACACTGGTGTACATCCTTAATATAATTCCTACAAAATCACTGGATAAAATGGCTCTAGAGGAGGCTTGGTTTGGTCAAATTCTAGATGTAAGTACTTTTCAAATTTTTGGTTGTGTAGCTTTTGTAGTTATTCCTAGTTAAAAGAGAAGTAATTTGGATGCAAAAAACAAAGCATACATGTTTGTTGGGTATAGTGAGTAGTCAAAGGCATACAAATTACTTGATATTTATACTAATAAAGTTGTGGTAAATAGAGATGCCATAGTAAATGAATAGATGCCATACTTCATAATAACTGGTACAGTTTTAGATATTGAGCCATTATTTTCCTCTAATTATTCTGTTATAAGTTATGATGTGAAAGTTGAGTAGGATTCTAGTTCATTAGTGGAATCACATTCTAGGGAGGGAATTATTATATGTCATTGTGCGGTTCCAACAGAACAACCAAAGAAGCCAAAATGGTATTATGCCATAATAGAAGCACTAAAGGAGGGAGACTTACCACAAGGTGTGGAAGGAAGAAGATTGAGATCAGGAAAGAAGTTTGGTAATAGAGGTGAGAATGACAATTTTTCTCTAAAAACTACTATTTCACATATATTTGAGCCTAATTATTTTTTAGAGGCCAAAGGGAAGCATGAGTGGGAATCATCTATGCAATTGGAATATGATTTATTGATGAAAAAAATACTTGGGAGCTCATAGAGATACCACCATAAAATAAATCCATTGGTTGTAAATTAATTTATAAAGTAAAATGCAAAGTAGATGGTTCCTTAGAAAAATACAAAGCTAGACTTGTTGCAAAAGGTTATGCACTAGAGGAAGGGGTTAAATATTAAGAAACTTTTGCTCCTACTACAAAGATGGTAACTTTTCATTTGATTGTTGCTATTACTACTCAGTTTGGATGGTAGGTGTACCAAATGAATGTCAAGAGTGCCTTCTTGAATGGATATCTAGAGGAGGAAGTCTACATGGTTCAGCCATAGGGTTTTTAGGTTTTTGGTAATGAACATCTTATTTTTAGGTTAATCAAGTCCTTGTATGGGCTTAAGCAGGCTCCTCAAGCCTAGTATATGAAAATAGATTCATATCTTATGGAGTCTAGTTTTAAAAGGTGTAATTCTAAACCAATTCTCTATGTAAAGGTGTCTGGTGATGATATATTGATTCTCATTATATATGTTGATGATATATCTATCACTGGGAGTCGTGTTGGTATCATTCAACAAATGAAGGATGATATTTGTTGTACTTTTAACATGATATACTTAGAACTACTAAAATATTGTTTAGGTGTTAAATTTTGACATGTCATAAAATAAGTATGCCAAATCATTGCTAGAAATGTTGAGAATGATGGATTATAATCCAACTCACACACCTATGGAAGTTGGAGATAAATTTCAACTGACACTGCTTCACCTCTGATCAATGAAACATTGTATCAATAACTAATGATTAGTCTCATTTATCTCACTACCACAAGACTGAATATTTGTTTTACAATGAGTTTTATATCCTACTTCATGTCTAAACCATAAGAAGTACATTGGTTAGCTATAAAATGGGTATTAAGATATGTCAAAGATACTCTTGACTTTGACATACTATATAAGAAGTATGTAGATTTTGAGCTTTCAGGATATTTTTACTCTTATTGGGTAGGATCAATATATTCAAGAAAATATATAACAAAATATGTATTCAATCTTGGTTCAAGAATTTTCTCATGGTAGAGAAAACTACAAACTATAGTGTCATTATCTTTAATATAATCATAGTATAAAGTTATGGTCAGTGCAGGTAGTGAAACTATGTGGATAAAGAAAATCTTGGAGGATCTTCAGTTTCAGTCATTAAAGCCTACTTTGATTTTTTGTGATAGCCAGAGTATTCTAAAGATGATGAAAAATCCATTATTCCATGCCAAGATCAAACACATTGAGTTTCACATCATTACATCTGATAGTTGTTTATGAAAGAAGACATAAGTCTCTTCTATTGCCCCACTATAGAGTAGCTAGTTGATATAATGACCAAACCATTTGGTTCAAATAGTTTTTTCATTAATGGAGGGTATTATCACATTGGTATTAACTTAGTCTATTTGCTAAGGTATATATTTTTTATAGTGGTTTTAACCACTTAGGTAAGTAGGTTTCACATGCCTAGTTATTTTATGCTACCCGATGCATTTTGTTCCACCAACCTCCTTTTTTGGGTGTTTATTTTATGCATATATAATAGGATTTTCATTGTATTTTTTGGTATGATGACAAGATAATCAATATCATTTCATTCTCTTTTATGGTTCTAATAATAAATTCATAGGTAAAATCAATAAATACTTTACTTATCATTACTATAAACAACCAAGACACATGATAAAAGATTTTAGGATACTGGATCTAAGAATCAAGAAAATTAAGAGGGTGAAAAGAAGGCATTTTAAGTTAAACAAAGTGATGTTAAAGAGCACTATAATTATTGTCTCACATGTAATTTATGAATAAAGGAAGCAAAAAATTAGTGGTTTCTTGATTTAGGATGCTCAAATCAAATGATAAGTCACAAAGATGATTTCAACAAGTTAGATGACTCCTTCAAAATCCAAGTGCAATTGGGAGATGGAGAGTCCATCCAATTTGGAAAGGGAAAAATTAAAATAACCACAAGTCAAGATTAAGGTAAAATAAAGGATGTTTATTTTTATCCAAATCTAAGTCATAATTTTATTAGTGTTGGTTAATTTATAGAGAAGAGTTTCAAAATACATTTTGAATCCAGTGTTTGTTTTATTTTTGATAAGAGATCTGGAAATGGATTGATTTGAAAATATTATATGAAAAAAATAGGATGTTTCCATTAAGATTATATTATTAAGGAAGGTACCTATTTCTCCACCATTGAATATGTTATCATGTTGTGGCATTCAAGATATGGTCATATCAATTTTAAGAGCTTACATATTCTTAACATTAAAGGTATGGTAAGAGGCCTTTCCAAGATAGATTTAAAGAAATATGATACATGAAAGTCATGTATTGCTGGGAAACATCATAAGTAGTCTTTTCCTATCATAAAATGGAGATAAAACACACTTTTGGAGTTAGTTCATTCAAATTTATTTAGACCAATGTCTTGTAGAAGTATTGTTAAGAATTTATGTTTCATTTCCTTCATAGATGATGCTAAAAGGTTTATGTGGGTATTTTTTTTGAAGGAAACGAGTGGAGAATTTTTATATTTTCAAAGTTTAAAATATTTGAATAAAAAATAATGTGAACATTCAATCAAATACCTAAGAACAAATAAAGGAGGTGAATTTTTTTCTAATGAATATATTGAGTTTTGTGCTTCACATGGAACCAAAAGGCAGCTAACAGCTCTTTACACACCTCAAAATAATGGTGTCACTGAAAGAAATAATATATACATTATGAATTTAACAAAGAATATTTTTGAGAATAAACACTTGGAAAGGTGTTTTTGGGTTGAAGCAATAAAAACATCAATCTAAATCATTAACAAGAGTCCTACAATGGTAGTCAAAGACAAGACACCTTATTAAGCTTGGTATGGCATAAAACTAGTTGTTGCTCATATAAAGTTATTTGAATGTTTAATTTTTAAAATTTTTGGAGATGAGAAGAGGAAAAAATTAGATCCTAATACGTTTCTTCACATTTTCACAGATTATAGTGATGAAATCTAAGCGTACAAGTTTTATAATCATGCTAGTAAATTCAGAATTATTTCTAAGGACTATTTTTTTGAAAATGAGGTGTATAATGATTCTGATAATGTAGATAAAAAGATCATACATGAAGTGAGGGATCCTATTGAATTTTATTTTTATGGATTAAGAAGTCTTACACATGTTTTAAGTTCAATAGGAAATAATACTAGCTCTTCACTAGAGACTTGTCATCCATATTGATCAACTCCAAGCAAGAACAAATATTTGTTGAATCCACATCCATATAATCAAATGTTAGATCCTAATTATGAGAGGATAATCACAAGGATTAAAATTATGAATATATATTTTTTGATGATACTTATGATAAAAATACTATGTTTGCATTGTCATCTATGGTTTGTGAACCTAACAATTATGTAGAAACTAGTCAAAAGAAAGGTTGGGTTGATGCTATGAAATTAGAGACAGATTAAATTGAGATGAATGATACATAGACTATTATTTAAACTAAATTAAATAAATATGTAATTGGAACCAAGTGTATTTAAAATATCAAATTCAAGCGTGATGAAATAATTAACAAGCTAAACACTAGACTAGTTATAAAAGGGTTTGCAAAAACATATGGGATTGACTATGGGGAAATATATGCACTCATGGAATGTCAAGATAATATAAGATTAATGATTGATTTATATTATTATAAGGGAATTAAAATATATCAAATGGATATAAAAAGTGCATTTCTAAATGGAGTGATTGAAGAAGAAGTATATGTGGGGCTGCCATAAGGTTTTGAGGTAAATGGTAAAGAATTTTGGGTATATAAGTTGAATAAAGATATTTATAGGCTGAATCAAGATAAAAAATATTGGTAATAAAGAATTTTTACTTTTTTATTGGATCAAATATTTTTAAGAATTCAAAATGAATCAACTCTTTACATACAAGCATTAGGTTTTAATACTTTATATGTTTGTCTCTATGTAGATGATTTGATCTTTACAAGTCGCTCTATAGAGATATTGAATGTCTTAAAGAAATAGATGAAATAATAATTTGAGATGAATTATATTATATGTATGAAGTAATTTATTGGTGTGGAAGTTCATCAAAATAAAATGGAAGTATTTATTGTCAAGCCAAGTATGTCCAAGACATGTTAAAGAAGTACAATCTTCAAGATTCAAAACCCATAAACACTCTAATTTTAAGTGGATAAAAAATAATTATAGAGAATGGAAGTAATTTATCTAATTAAAATAATTTAATAATAATTTTGGAAGGTTTTGTGTATCTCACTATGACAAGACCTGATATCAGTTATGGGGTTTCACTAGTTTCTAGATTTATGGTCAAACCGTCACATAAAATTTACATGCAGTGATTTTTTTTTTAGATATGTAAGAGGTAATTATGATCATGATATTAATTTCATAATAAAAATTAAATTATGTATAATTAGATACATAGATTCATATTAGGGAGGATCTCTTGATGACAAGAAGTCAATTTCATGTTATTGGTTCACACTAGGAAGTGGGTTGGTTTTTTGGTCTTAAAAGAAATAAGTTAAAATTAAATTATAATCTATTGAAGATGATTATAAAACCATTAAATTAGATTGAAAATAAGGATTATGGTTGAGAAGAATCTTAGATAATTTAAAATAGACTCAAATTGAGTCAACACAGATTTTTTTGATAACAATGGGGTGATATAATTATCCAAGAACCTAGTTTTCCATGCTAGAACCAAGCATATTGAGTTCAAACATCATTTTTAAAGATAATTAAATGATAAAAACTTTTTCATTGAGTATTTTATAAGTGAAGATCAATTTTTTGATATTTTCACCAAGTAATTGCTGAAGAAGATTCATGGAAGACTTAAGAAGATGATAAGTATTTCTGCTCTTTGCATCAAAGAGTGGAATGTTGAGTATGGTGCAAATATGGGCACTTGAGTATTCATGTTATATTTATTTAATTTGTAATTTTTATTATATTATGAGGGTTTTTTTATTTCAATTATGTCATAGATTAATTATTTGATCAAATTTAGACACCTTTTGGGAACTTTCTAAAAAAAGTTAGAATTGCTAGTTAGAGTCTAGTTCACTGAATGTTTAGTTAACTGAACTAAAATTATTTTAGTTAAAATTATATTGATCAGTGTTTTAGTACATCAAAAATAGGGAGGGGATAATAGGCCCTCCCTCTCCTTAAATAAAGAATATCTGGTGAATAAAATGCTTTCCCAAGATATAAATGTATCAGGTCTTGGTATGTTAGTCTTCATTAAGTTGGCTAAAGTGGACTATTTATTTTAAGGAGTTTATTTTAAAAATTAAGGTGAAAGTTTATTTGATTAAGATATTAATTAAGAGGTGGGATACTATATTGACAATGCTTGTAGGGCTTGGCCTTAAATAAAAATCAGACTTCCTAAAACTTGATGATAGGAAGTCAACTTCATGTTATTGATTACACTAGGAAGTGGGTTGGTTTTTTGGTCTTAAAAAAATAAGCTAAAATTATATTATTATATATTGAAGATGATTATAAAACCATTACATTAGCTTTAAAATAAGGATTATGGTTGAGAAGACTCCTAGTTGATTTAAAATAGGCTCAACTTGAGCCAACACATTTTTTTTTTTTTTTTTATAATAATAGGGTAATACAATTGTCCAAGAACCTAGTTTTCCATGCTAGAACCAAGCATATTGAATTCAAACATCATTTTTTAGATAATTAAATGCTAATTTTTTTTCATTGAGTATGTCAGAAGTGAATATCAATTTTTTGATATTTTCACCAAGTGATTGCTGAAGAAGATTCAAGGAAGACTTAAGGAGATGATAGGTATTTCTACTCTTTACATCAAAGAGGGGAATGTTGAGTATGATGTAAATATGGTCACTTAAGTATTCATTTTATATTAATTTTATTTATAATTTTTATTATTGTATGAGGGCTATTTATTTCAATTATGTCATAGATTAATTATTTGATCAAATATAGACACCTTTTGGGAACTTTCTAAAAAATAGTTAGAAGTACTAGTTAGAGTCTAGTTCATTGAATGTTTAGTTAACTGAACTAAAGTTATTTTAGTAAAAAATATATTGATTGATGTTTTAGTACATAAAAAATATGAAGGGGGTATTAGGCCCTCCCTCTCCTAAAATAAAGAGGATCTCGTGAAGAAAATGCTTCCCTAAGGTATAAATTATCAGGTCTTGGTATGCTAGTCTTCACTAAGTTGGTTAAAGTGGACTAAACCTTTTAAGGGGTTTGTTTTAAAAATTAAGGTGAAATTTTTTTTTGATTAAGACATTAATTAAGAGGCTAGATAATATATTGATAATGCTTGTAGGGCTTAGCCTCAAATAGAAATCAGACTTCCAAAGACTTGTATAGAAAAATCACAATTGATTTATCTAATAATTTACCATGTGCATGAATATAAAAATGTTTTAATGATGGTAATTAGAATATGAAAAGAAATAAATATAAACATTCAAATTATATTCATTGATATTAAGGGGACAAGAAGTTTCCAAGGATTTTAATGCTACATGTACTTTTATTAACACCTCCCAAATGTTCTACAGGTTCCACCCTCTATCTTAAATGCCACCATTCATTCAAATTATGTGTTTCTTTTAAATAGTATAACTTTTATTTTATCACTTTATCCTTGGTTGATTGCATATGCTACAAGTAAACTCACCATATTCACTTGAAAACTCATTATGCCATCAATTCATTGGTGAAGTCTACCTAACACTTGGCTACCTATTGACAAATGCACTACAAGTTGAAGTCACTAATTACCATTTTGCTAGCTAGGCCTAGATATGCATATGCCTAGAAGGCCATAAAAATTTGAATTCTATTTATTTGAATGATTTCACCTTTAAATCTACCTCTATTAGTTATGTCTATGTTCCCATAGGCTTGATCTACTCACACATACACATATCATTCTATACAACCATGAAGATTGTTGGATTTCAATGAAACTATAAATGCCTTACTATGTTGAATTAATCTTGGCTCCACAACCTTGCTCCATAGATTTATCATTTTCCTATATACCAAATTTCATTAGTTTATTAGGTAAATTTATAAGTGCATACAATCATTTTACTATTGAATTCCATTATCCATTTCAAATAGACCTTCCCATGCCTTTATTTTATTGATTACGTGCTTCGATGGGCAAGACATGTAATATGGGATATCAAATTGAACATAGTGGTCTATGAATATAATTAAGGAAATGCATCCTTTTCTTATGCTCTTGGGATATTTATGTGCCATATGGCCTTTTGTTTCCTTACTCAGTGAACTCTTAGGTATGTGGTCTTCTTCGATGTCACCTAGTCTTTATGACACTCCTTATTTTACCACATGGCAAGGATATATGCCTCAAAGCCTTTCACTTTCTCCTAGTATTTCCACACCATTGATTTACCCCCCAAAATTTTGAGCTCCTATGATGTCACCACATGCCAACATTGTGGGCCTTTAGGCCTACATGGGTTTCTATGAATAGCCTACCGATAATCTAGGCTCTAATTTCCTAGATTGTGCCACATTGTACCATATCATGCCTTTAGGGATTGAGGGATTTTTTACTGGTCATTGATTTCTCACTAGGCTAGACCACCGAGATCATTCCACATGGTACAATCTCAGGGCCTAGGGGATTTAAGACTTAATTGATAAAATGTTTGGCCACTGAGCTTCATATTAATGTGATGTAGATGTGTGGAAGGATATGGGGGCTCATTTGAAAGACTTTAGATCTAAAAATTCCAAGTATAGAAAAGGTTGGATATCTTGAAGACTAATATGCATAAAATATATAAAGGGTTTATAGCCAAATGAATAATTTTCTACACTTAAATTGATCTTTCATTAAAATCAAGACCTCAACCCATAACTCATTTCCTATAACTGATCCAAAAATTAAATATTGACCCAGTATTTATAATGAAACATTATAAAGATTGGGTCATTCATAATCAAAATAAATCAATTGATGGACTCAATATCATTTAAAAATTATAAGGTACATAGATCATCACATTCTATAGGGCATAATTAGACTTTGAGACTCATACATTATAAAAGGCCCAATGAAATTGAGTAGATATTTTAGACCAAGGACTTAGTATAGGAATGATGCAAAATATTATCTAATAACTGAAATTGACCAACCCTCTACATAATAATCAAAGGGCTAGGGTTCAACCAAGCATGCAAATGAAAAAAAATAAATATTTTCAAACAAGAATATTTCCTACTCAAATAAAATCTTATAGGGCTAAGCCAAACATGCTCCAAAAGGCACCTCATTATGAACATTATGCAAATATTAAAGTTCCAGCCCATGGTAAATGGTGCAAACAAGTGTTATATCATAAGAACAATTCACTAACACAAATATGAGTAAATTAATACCTCAAGGCTAAGCATCTAAACATGAAAAGTCCTATCAATTTAACTTAGCCTTCTTCAATGAGGATTCTCAAACCCAGCTAGATAAACATATAAGATGGGGTCACTAGATCAAAAAAAAAAAGAGGATCCTCATTTTAGGCTAAAAATGGGGTATGTTGTATGAGTAAAAATAAATGGCAAATCCTACTAGGAGATACTCCTAAGTATCTCAAAAATCTAAAATACTTAGTTCTCATTCAAACACAAGTATTATCTACAAGAAATCTTCCAAAGTAAAGTCAAAACATGAAGGCAAAAATTTCTACTCCAACACATGACATACTAAACTATAATTTTTCCTAAAGACCATCGATGTGTTAGTTCATGTGATTAATTTAGTTATTTTTTAATATACACACAATAAATTAGATTTCTCTAAATGATGGGCACTATTGAAACAAGAAAGGATTTTATAATTTAGCTGAGGGGGGAATGACATGGGCATTGATTTATTGCTATACGGGCACTTATATCCTGGATAGAGATACCTCTGGTCCCTTTTTAAGGTTTTGTTCCACTATCAATTGATCCAGAAAGCCCATGGTGGATGTTACCAAGATCACCCTTTCAAGAAGTTTTTTAAAATTTACCTTTTGTAATTTTCTTTTGAGAGTATTTTTTTCTTGATTTTTATCCATAGAGGGCTAGGGACTAATCCATGGATCGAGTGATAATCAACAAGTGCATATCAATTAAAATAAAATTAAAAATTTAAGAGTTACATCATGCTTCATAGTTTATATTATATTCATTTGATGATATTTAAAACAATAAAATAAGCCTTTATAAATTCATATGATCTATTTCAAATCATTGGCCTTCAACATTCTAACCATACAAGGAAAATGTACTAGTTCATGCAAACAATTGAACAAGATTTTAAACATTTTTGCACATAAGTATTACATTGGTGTTATTCATGAATAATCCATCCATTCACTATTATTCAATCAAGTAGAGGAAAATTTCAAGTCAAAACAATAGGTTCAACTCAAAAAGAGATGCAAGGAGGCTGAACCAAGCAATGAAAAACAACAAAAAAATTAGAAAACAAATATAACAGACCTATGCTAAAATAAGGGACAAGAAATAAAATAGAACATCAAAGCAAAGAAAGTAAAAGAGAAATTATTTAAAGGGATTTCTAAGAAAATCAAGCCTATAAATAATGTTTGAGGAAATTCCTACTAATGGGAAATGGGACATACTCTTCAGTGAGACACCTTAGGCAGAAACATTCTCTTTTAAGATTTTGGAGATTTGATAAGGACCTAGCCATAATGCATCAAATTTTTTATGTTTTCCCTTTTATTTATGATAATTCTCCCACATAATAATAAGGTTGAAGATCCTAAATGCCTTCATTTTGGATTGTTTGTCAAACCAACATTTTGAAACCTCTTGATGCTTACTAAAATACTATAGGGCTGCATCACATTTTTCATCTAAATGCATGAGATTCAAGAGGTGATCCTCTATTTGATCATTTAATTCCAAGTAATAATTCATAAATATTAAGGTAGGGATCCTTATGTTTATTGGAAAAATAGGGTCTTGACCATAAACTAGGTGGTAGGGAGAAGTGCCTAGAGCAGCTTTCGTTCTAGTCCTATCTACCCATAATGTGAATTTTAATTCATTATGCTAATTTCTGGGATTATTTTCCAATATCCTTTTAATTATACATATCAAATTGTTGTTTATGGATTTAGCTAACCCATTGCCTTG
Organism: Torreya grandis; assembly: GCA_037957365.1. NCBI lineage: Eukaryota > Viridiplantae > Streptophyta > Pinopsida > Cupressales > Taxaceae > Torreya > Torreya grandis. Next base: position 3,230,080 of record JARHVA010001074.1, read on the forward strand.
TGAATAATGATTAGATGATAATTTTAGTTTTATTTGATGATCGTATGCCCCTTCTATGAATTACAAAGAGAAGGTAAATCCATTATCACATACCAACATGTAAAGTAGGCCAAACCTTGTGGTAATGTGTTACTTCAAAAATTGAATGACTATGTCTATTATATAATTCTTAAATGGTTGAACCTCAATCCAACAAGTACAATAGTCAATTTTAGTAAGAATAAACTTGTGGCCTATAGATGAATTTGTGTTGATTTCCCCCACAAAGTCTAGTCCCCACTTTACAAAAGGTCAAGTTTCAATAATTAGCAGTAGATGCATTGATGGAGTGTGATCCCTATGTGCATCATCTTGAAAAATATGGAAAATCCAAACATGTGCATGTATGTCTTTGAAAAGGTGTGGCTAGTATTATCCAACTCTTAATATTTGGTGGGTAGTGGAATTCATTAATCCATCCGTAGTACCATGCTTTCCATGGAGGTCGCTAAACACATCAATTGTTTCTTCCTTATTAAACACATCAAATATATGCCCTCATGGTTCCATCTATAGAGAACCCCTACTTTGATCATAAAGTGGCTGATTTTCATGCATAACTCTCTCTCTTCTATGTGGAATTCAAATGTCTATGACACTCATTGTTTATTAGGTAGTGAACCAATTACTTATACCAATAATCATTAGTAATTTCTTCAACTATTTAGTATTGGTAAGTAATTTATGGATGTAATTCAACCATTATTATTATTAGCCCATGTCCTCTCAAAATTGTCTTTGATTGAAGCTCAAGGTCAAACTCTTAAAGGATGGTCATCCACTTTCCTCTTCGCTCACCCAAATCATTTTTTATTAACATATATTTCACCATTGGGTTAGGGACAAAAATAAAGATTTTATTACATAATATTTAATTCCATAATTTATTGACAAACTTGATGAGTGTAAAGGCTTGCTTATCCATCATAGTGTATCCCAATTCCAAATTTCTCAAAGGGGAATTCATAAATAAAATAGGTGTCTCATCCATAGCCCCTTTACTTTATGTTAGAAAAACAATAGTAAAATTCTCTAAAGTGAAGGAGTAAATATAAAAAGGTTGAGTGTAATAAAGGTTGATCAACACTAGTGTGTGCATAATTTCCTCTTTGATTTGGGTGAAAGCTGCCTATGCTTCACTTCTCAATTAAATTTTAATGTCCTTCTTGAGCATGTTATTTAGAGGTCTAACTATCATTAAAAATCTAGATATGAACTTCCTCACAAAGTTAGTCTTGCTAAAAAATGAATTCAAGTCATTCTTTGTGCTAGGCAATGGGATTTTTATAATAACTTCTACCCTCTTGGGGTCTATTGATATACCCCACTATGAAATGACATGGCATAACAACTTTACCTTGATGATTCCAAATATATATTTCTTTGGGTTCAAGGAGATTCTATGGTCTCTACACTACTGTAAAACTTTTCTCAAATATTTTACATGGTTTGCCCTTATTTTGGAGAAGACTATCAAATCATACATGTACACAACTATACACTTACCCATATGGTCTTTGAATGTAATGTCCATCTCCCTTTAAAAGGTATTGCCCACATTAATCAAGCCAAAGATCATTCTTTTGGATGTGAAGGTGACCGACTTGGCTATCAAAGATGTCTTAATCCATTCTTCGTAGTTGACTAATACTTGGTTATACCTAGAATATCCATCCAAGAAAGACATCATGTGTGCCTTGTTCATGATTTATAGAACTTCATCTAATAAAGGAAAGGGATAGTTGTCATTTTTAGATTCCTTGTTTAAATTATGGAAATACACACTCAATCTAATCTCCCCATTCATTTTCCTCACTATAACTAGGTTTGTAACCTGTGTAGAGTGTTTCATCGGGAATATGATCCTTGCTACAATTAGTTTTTGCACCTCCTTAAAAATCAACGATTCTAGTAGTGGATTGACATGCCTTTGTATCTACCTAAAGGGCTTGACTTTAGGCTTTAGGGAGATATTATGTGTCAAGATATAAGTATTGGAGACCCTTAGATATTCATAAATACAAGCAATTACATATTTGAAGTCTTTAAGAGCTTGTGTTATTTCCTACTTCTCTTTTGAGGTACTGGGTGTACCTATAAGCATAATTTTTGGATCACTTGCATCACTGAAAATGCAATGCTCATTCAACATGCCATTAATAGGGGTTGATTTATACTTTTCCCTATTGTAATCCATGTTGAATAGCCTCTAAAGTAAAACCATTCCCTTGGGTATGCTATTTGTCTTTATATTCATAGTCTCATCCTCATCTAGCTGAAAGTCTTCTTAACTAACTTCATCAATAATTTGATTAGAAAATATCTCTATATTGGTGATGAATCCTAAGATGTGTTGGTCATCATTAAAGACTTGGAAACTCATGATGTTATTAATAACTAAGGGGGTAGATATTATCTTTACTAAGAATCTCATCATCCTTGAATTAACAATGGGCTCTAGAGTACTTGCAACAGTAGCCAGTGCATTTGCTATGTAGCTAGTTTGCTTGGGTAGATTCTAAATGATAAAATAATTGAAATATTATATTAGGTTCTAGAACTGGCTATGGTACCTTAACAAGCACTTATCATTACATGAATAGAGGCTCATCACTTCTTTAACCACCAATTTTGAGTCATCTAACACTCTGATATTCTTCACTTTTTTCCCCAAGGAAAATTGAAGTCCATTGACCAACACCTCATACTCAAACACATTATTTGTACAAGTAAACTTCAGGTGGATGGCATCTAGATAAGATCTCCCTCTTGGATTAATTAACTCAAATCTAGTGCTACATCCACTTTTAGACTTGGAGTCATCAAACTTTAATGTCCATAATTCTAATTCAACTATGCACATTGGTGGCATTTTCAAGGGAAACACTACTATAATGTTAACTCTTGGTGTGTTTGATTGATGCTAGGAACATATTTACTCTATTTTCCCATTGGTGGTGAATTTATAATCTAGTGTTTAATAAAAGAATAATCTAATGTTAAATCTATATTAATTACCTTACCACTAATAGAGTCTACATCCCCTGTGTCTTTAATTAGAGAGTTGATTTGTTTCTTAATTAGTGATGGCCTCTCATCTATATCTTCAATATCAAGAGTAGGCTTGGGTTTATCCAGATTTGTAATTTCACCATCTAAATATCTTGAGCTATATTCTTCATTCAAACTTGGGTATCCCAAGCTCACATCTTCAACTCTCATTGAGTACACACTAATTATTTCAACTGACAAAGGTGATCTAAATAATTATTCTATGAGAGAAGCTAGGATAGATCTACCCACTATGGCTATCTCATCTTGTGAAGAGCCTAAACACTCTTCATTCCTACTTAAGTCATCAGATTTCAAATTCTCACATGTTAGAGTTGCATTCTATAATGAGATTATTTTAGGGGCACAATAGAAGTCCTCTTCATCCAACAAGTCTAACTCTTCTAATTATAAACTTTATTTCACATTGAGAATGTTAATATAGATGCTACCATGGGTCCCTTATTATTTGTCAAGTGAGTATGTTCCTAGTTCTTATTCTTCATAGAGGACCTCATTCATTCGATTATACTTGGTGATCATATGTGTAATCTTTGATTCTCATTCAATTATGATCTAGTTAGGAATACCATGCCATGGTAATTACATGTGTCTAAAGTCAGTCACCATGTAACCATTCAATATTCTTGACCAGTCTTGGATTATCAACATGCCATAAGCATCAAAGATATACACCACTTGGATATCAATGAATTGTTGAATCCTTGGATTTGAGGCCAATTGCATGTGTATATGCTTCAGTTCCCCCACTACTTTCACCTCCATTTTGTCTAATTGGATGACATTTTGATTTGATTTTTTAAGTGTAAGGCCTAATTTTTGGTAAATATCATAAGGCATGACATTATTGGAGGCACCTAAATCAATCAAGTAATTATGTAATCTTTTTCCCAAGCTCTTGACTATTATAAGAAAAGGAAGAGTCTATATTTTTTATTTATATAGATCAACATGAGCATCGAAAGTTTTGTTAGATTGTTTCCCTTTATTATTATAAAAATATTTAAGTAACAACTACCTTTGATTAAAAATCTAAAGTAGGTCAAACATAGTTATATTAGCCTTAGTCCTTTTCAGATCTACAATATCATGGTTAAATTTTATTTGCTCTTATTGTTTGCTAGGTGGGGTATACACAACATATTTCTTGGGATAATAATAAGTAGAAGGCCCTTTATGAGGGTGAGGATTATTATTATAATTCACATCAAATGGGATCTGAGTGTTTCTTAGAAGATTAAAGGTGGTTAATGGGTAGGTTGATTTACTCCTCAATTGGTAATTGTTCCCTCTTTAGAACTACCCAAAATCATGGATATAATCAAGGTTGTCTTTGGGTTCATTATCATCCTCAAAAGGAAATCCATATGTTTAAAATACTAAATCTATGGTTGGGTTGCCTCCATATTGGTTCTAACTCTCATCGGGAGTAGGCACAATTTCAATGTTGTCCATCTCCTTTTGTAAGATGTTATAAGCATATATGAATTTGATATAGTATGTATTTGCATGGTCAGTTGTGTTATGAACTCTACACTAGGAGTTTAAAGACAATTTAATGAAGTTCATAGAATTGAAAGCATGATCATTGTTATGGTTTCCAGTATCAAGAAGACTGGGCACATTTATGTTATTAGGTAAGGAATTCCATTATCTATTAGGATTTTGAAAACTAAAGTTCTAACCTTGAGGTGTGTTATTAGTACTCTGATTTTCATTGTTGGGTCCCATACCTTTGCATGTTAATCACATCATTTGATAATTTTTGGAGCATTTATCTCAATTTACCTACTTAAGGGTTTGTGCTAGTACTAAGTTGGATCATTATTTGAGGTTGTGGATTAGTCACAGGTGCATTTACATTCAAGAATACATGGGTAGAAGTGGGAGCATGATTGTGAGAATCGCTAATATGTGTATGGGGATTCAAATAGAATGAAACTACCTATTGAGTGTTGTTAGATGTAGCATACCCACTAATGCTTGGTACAACAAAAATGTCATTAGGACCAAATTTTGATTTTTCTCTTGGGGAAATACATGGTTAGGAGGCATATAATACACGTCACTAGGCATGTGATTCATTAGAGCTAGAGCATACACTAAATTAGGGCTACCATACATAGCACCCAAGATAAAATTCATGAATGGGGAATTTTTCATAATGGCATGATTCAACATAAGGATCTAATTATATGTCCCTAGTTGTCTTAAGGATGGTAGAGATCTTGCACTAAACCCTTGTGGAACCATTTGGTGCTTTATATTCACCACTTTGTTGTAGGCTAGAGATAGAGTGGCAAGTGTAGCTGGGGTTCTTCTCAAAAACATTGAAGTTAATAAATCGAGAGCCCTCAAATATTTATGGATTGTAGGACATTTTGTTAATATATAAGGTGATTTGAGTCTTTGGTATAGCTTATGGAATAAAGTATTGAACATGCTCATTGACTCATTGTGTTCCCTTCTTTTGGTTATAAAATGGTTATATAATATAACAAAATCAATGGAAAGTATGAAATGGTTCACAAACACTATCTCTAACTCCACATAAGAAGTAATAGACCCATGGGGTAACCCTAGGTACTAGGAATATGAAATTTCTCCTAGGGAATAGGGAAAAAACTTGCATGCAATATCCTTAAGTTGGACCTACATTCTGATCAGTGCATCCTTAAAGGATTGAATATGTTACTCTACTATTTAGATCCCCCAACTATGAATTTGGGAAAAAATTTGTCTATATTTTTAGAAAGATCATGAGATATGATTGGGATAGCTAAAATTAAATAACCTCCTTACCCAAGCCAAGCCATGGGATTGGCTATTGGTATAGGTTGGGGGATAATGAATAGATTGACAAAAGGAGTATTCATAGTTGATGGTGAATTACTAGATGATTGAATGAGGTTAGCCTTTTTTTTTCCTTTGTCATCTCTTAGGTTTCTATTTTCTTTAATTTCTAAGATCTCTAAGTTGATCCCAAAAAACTTATATCTAATATATATCCTTCTGATTTCTAGATTAAACTATGGTATAACTCAATGTGAAAGAAAAGCTTTCTAGAATGTCTCAGTTTAAACTTTGGATGAAAACTCAACTCATGGTTCATATAGGCCCTCTTTCTAGTGATAAATATGTTGATCAGTGTTTTAGAACATGTTTAAAAAATAGGGAGGGGTTTTTAGGCCCTTCCTAACCTGTAATTAAGAAGATATCACGAATAACATGCCTCCCCAAGGTCTAAATGTACCAAGTCTTGATATGTTATTCTTCACTATGTTGGATAATGTAGAATATTACTTTTAAGGGTCCTATTTTACAAATTAAGGTATATGTTACTTTTATTAATACATTCATTAAGAGGCTAGATACTATCTTGACAATGCTTACAGGGCTTAGCCTCAAACAAAAATTAGACTTTCTAAGACTTGTGTAGAAAAGGCACAACTAATTTCTCTAGTAGTTTTCCATGTGCATGAATATAAAAAAACTGTAATGATGGTAATTATAACATGAAAAGAGATCAAGATAAACATTCATATTCATATTTCATTCATCGATACCTAAGATCTAAACTAACACAACCATAAAAATAAAATGCAAAAGAGTGAGAGTAAAGAGAAAGAGAGCCTAATACCATGAATATCAAGGTGAGATGTATGATTGAATGAGGCTCATTAAACTAATATTTTGTGCAGCTAAAACTAGCACAACTCTAACTAAAGATGGTATAAGAGTTTGGGGAAGAGAAAATTTGAGAAGGAAAGGGCACAACCACCATATAACATGTGCAATAAAATGTCCACACACAATCCCAATTGTCTTAAAATATCAAGATTTTCCTTTTTGATTAACAAAGTTTAAAGCACATACAATCATATAGCTAAAAAATTCACCTCAACAAAAACAAAAATCATAAAAAGTGGAGAAGCAAAACTAATATAGAAAATTGTAAATAATCATAAAAAAGAAGTGTCTGGTTTTCTATGTCTCTCTTACAGTTCACAAAGAGATATCCTTGAGAAAGGCCTTAAAACTCCTACATATAGGAGAGAGGGGAGATATCAATTCAAAATTTCAAATTCAAAGAGGAGGCCATGCCTTGCCTACCAAAATTAGTTGAGATTTAAATTTTGAGGATAAGGACCATGCTAGAGGTGGGTGAGTTAATCACTTCATAGGTTCTAATAATTGAGATCATCTTATCAAGGGGATAAGGAGTTTACAAGGACTTGAATTCTAGAGGTACTTTTGTGAACACATCCCAAATGTTTTACAAGTTCCATCCTTTTCCTTAAATGCCATGCTTCATTCAAATTCTATGCTTATTTAAAATAATATAACTCTTTTTTTATCACTTTGTCCTTGGATGACTATGTATGTTATAGGTCACTTGACCATTATCACTTGAAAACTCATTATGTTATTGATTCTCTAATGATGTCCACCTACCACTTGGATACCTATTGACAACTGTGCTATAGGTTTAAGTCATTGATTACCATTTTTATAAATAGGCCCAAATATGCATATGCCTAGAAAGCCACTAGAATTTGAATTACATTTATTTGAATTATTTCACATTTCACTCAAGATCCATTAGTTAAGACTATGTTATCATAGGATTAATCTATTCAGACATAGACATAGCATTCTGTACAACCATGAAGGCTACCAAATTTCAATGAAACTATGACTGCCTTGCTACGTTGAATTACTATTCTCCCCCAAACCTTTCTCCATGGATTTTTTATTTGCATGTAGACAAAATTACATTAGTTTATTGGGTAAATTTATCAGTGAATACATTAATTTTAATGCTTAAGTCCATTTAACATTTCAAACAAAACTACCCATAATTTCATTTTGTCAATTATGTACTTCGATGGGAAAACATGCAATATAAGCCATCAAATTTAACATAGAAGTCTATATATGTCATTTGATACACACATCCATTTCTTATGCTCTCAAGATTTTTTTTTCCACATGGACTCTATATTGGCCATGTGGACTTATATTTCTTACTCAATGAGATCTCAGGCACATGGTCTTCTCTAGTGCCACCTGGCCTTTTTGATGCTCATTATTTCACCACATGGCAATGATTTATGCCTTGGGTCCTTTCATTTTCTCATAGTATTTCCACACCATTGATTCATCCCCCATTGGTTCATGCTCCTGTGATGTCTCCATAAGGTGAAATTATGGGCCTTCGAGCTTATGGGGGCTTCTATGAATAGCTTGCCAACCCTCTAGGATCTAGGCTCTTGGGCTGGTGCCATGTGGTACCATATCAGGCCTTTAGGGATTGAGGGGTTTGATATTGGTCATTGGTTCCTCACCATGCTGGGTCATTAAGATCATTCCACGTGGCCTAATCTTGAGGCCCAGGGGATTTAAGACTTAGTTGATAAATATTTTGGCCACTGAGCTCTAGATTAACATGATGTAGATGTATGAAAGGATTTGGGGGCTCAATCATAAGACTCAACACCTAAAAAATTCTATGAAAATGACTAAGTATATAAAATGATAGATATCTTGAAGACTTTTCACAAGATAACACAAAAAAATATATAAAAGGTTTATATCCAAATAAATAATTTTCTACAACCAATTGATCTTTAATTAAAACCAAGACCTTGACCCACAACACATTTCCTCTAACTAAGCCAAAAATTGAATATTTACCTAGTCTTTATAATGAAACATTATAAAGACTGGGTCACTCATAATTAAAATAATTCAATTGAAGGGCTTAATATTATTTATAAAGTCTAAGGTACATGGATCATCACATTCTATAGGGCATGTTTTGAATTCAAAACTTAGACATTATTAAAGGCCCAATTAAATTGGGCAAATATTTTAGACCAAGGATTTAGTGTATGAATGGTGCAAAAGATTTTCTAACAAATGAAATCACCCAACCCTCTACTTAATAACCAAAGGACCAGAATTCAACTAAACATGAAAATGAAGGAAAAATAATATTTTCAAATAAGAATATTTATTATGCAAAGATAATCCTATAGGGATAAACCAAGCACACTTCAAAAGGTAACTCATCATGAACATTATGCAAATATTGAAGGGCTAACCCACGATCCTTACAATGTAAATGGTGAAAACAAGGGTTCTATCACAAGAAAAATTCACTAGCACAAAGATGATTAAATTAATACCTCAAGGCTAAGCATCTAAACATGAAAATTCCTATCAACTAAACTTAGCCTTTTTCAATGAGGATTCTTAGACCCAACTAGATAAACATATGAGATGGGGTCACTAGATCAAAAAGAAGAGAGGGTCCTTGTTTTAGGTTGAAAATGGGGCAAGTTATGTGAAAAACAAATTCTATTTTTATATTTATATTTTGAGTTCTATTTTGAGGTTTTTACTTTTAGAGTTCTATTTTTAGACTTTTATTTGTCTAATGTGCATGTGAGTGTGCATGCTTACTTAATTGATGAAGAAGCTTATTACGTGATGCCTATATCTTATCAATGAGTTATACTTGTTATCTTAGATTATATTTTTATGAGTCTATTTTTGGTTTACTTATTTTTTAAGTAAATTTATTAATTTAACATTAACTTATCCATCAAGTTTCTTATAATTTGCTAGTTTTTATCTTTATTATTAATAAAAAGATTGTGCACAAGTGTGGCACAATAATTATTTTTGGAAATTCATTTTGGATATTTTTATCTATGATTTTTATTTTAGGTATTCACAAAGGGAAAAAAACAAGCTTAAATATCTTAATTTGAAGTTATTAAGTGCAAATTTATGTCAACAATCATACTTAAAACACTACTAGATTAGCAACTAGTAATCTAGGACAAATTGGTTGATATATAGTTTGAATTTTATATTAAATCAGAGTTAATTTTCAATCCATCCATAGATTCAAAAAAATCATAATATTTTATGGATACAAATAAAAATATATATGACACCCAAAAGATCATAGTAAGTGATTGTAATCATATATTTACCAATAATTTTTGGACCAATTTCTTTTCTTTCCTCAGTACTTAGCTAGTTCATAGCTGGTTATATTATCGCAAATATAATGAAAAAAATAAGGTGGTCAACAAGTTATTATAGGGTTATTTATATATTTTTACTCTGAATAAACAATATTGATGGGTTTAATGGCTACACTATCATAATGGTGGTATATCACTTCTTGTCACACTTCATCCAAAATATTTCCATTTTTCACATTATATGGGTACTAGCCACCATCCATCACCTCAATTGTGAGGGTTAATCCAAAGGTTTAGGTAGTTTAAGACCAAATTAAACACCAGCAAGAGATACTTTTTAGTATCATAGAGAATTTGACAATATCACAAAACCAAATGAAGCAACAAGTTGACCAACACCACACATAAAGATAATTCAAAGTAGGAGATTGAGTTTTTTAATGATTACAACTATATAATAAAATGTCCTCAAAATAATAGAATAAGTATAAAAATATTTCAAAAAATTATTATGGGACCTACGAGGTCTTGGATAAGATTGATAGTATAGAATAAAAATTGGAATCACCTCACTAGAAAAAACACATTCAATCTTCCATGTTTCTTTCATAAAGAAGGTCATTAGACAAAGGGTTTTAGCCTATTAGATTTTCAAAATCTCTATGAGGAGGGAATAATCATTTTGGAACCTAAGGAAATACTCCAAACACACACAAATTGGTTACTATGAAATAATATGGGTAGTGAGGATGTGACATGGGAGGATGTAGTGTTTATATAGAAGCATCAAGAGATCGCCAATATTACACAAAATTTTAGTTTAAAGGGGAGGGGCATGCTATACCATTAACCACCAACATTTATTGGGATATGTGTGGCTGATTTGTGAATATAATAACCTTTTAGTTAGTCATAGGATTATATATATATAGGTAGTAGTGTTGGCCTATGGAGTATCTATAGCCTAAATAAGGTATATATAGGAGGTAGTGAATATTAATATACTATAATATTATACATTATGTTATTATTGTAAAGTTTTTAAGGTTTCCCCCTCAAAGTGGCTCACTCATATATTTCCAATATTTTATGTTTCTTGCAATAATTTTATGTGGATTTTCTATATTATTCCCTTATTATTTTTATTTATTAATTTTATTTTGCTCTAGCTATTTTTATTGAGATACATTGCCTTTATTTTTATTGATATCTCTAGGTGATTTCATTATAATTATCATATAACGCTTCTTCCTCTTGATCAGTACACATATCTTTGTATTTTCTAGTGTTAGTTCCTCTTTTGGTTGTCACCAAAACTCACAATTTTTCTTCTTCAATTCTTATTCCAATAATTTTCTTTTTATGGATTTATTTACTCTCCTTTAGTATCACTTCACACTCTTTTAACCTATCTAAAATTGAATCTCATTTTATGGAACATTATAATTATTCCTATTTATTATGAAATTCATGTCACCTTCTTGTGGTTTTGAAAATGATTTTTTTTTGATATGCCATACCCCTTTATGTGGAGGTCCTCCTGCTAGATCAACAATATTTTTTCTACCATTCTTGTAAAATTGTGTGGCTTTAGGACAATCCAAATAATCATGGGTTCATTTTTCATGACAAAATACATGCTCTACATATGGTTCTTCTAAAAAATTCTTGTCTACGTGTCCAGGCTTACCATACTTATAACATGTAAGAAGTACACCATCCTAATTATAGCTTCTTCTTCCTTGATAACCCATTATGTATCCTCCTATAAAACCAATATATAATACCCCACCTCACACCCCTATCCCCCATGATATATTTCTTAACCACCTCCTCCATATCCTCGTTTAATATTGATTTTGTAGGGCCTAAGGTACCATAGTGGGATCTAGGGGCATGATTTGGTATATAAGTGGTGGTTAGAGTACCATAGCTGAAATTGGTGATACAACATAATTATGCGTATAAGGAATTTTTTTTGTATGCTAGATCCACTCTTTATCTCATCACTTTGAGGTCTTCCCTTGCATCTTGTCTTGGGAATGCATGACTAAAGTGAATGAATGAGCTGCAAGTAGTAAAATGAATTAATTGATTATTAGGTGGTTTAATCTCTATTAATGGATACATATTCTCAAGATGTTGGTCACATGTCTTAATAATGTGAAAATACACTCTTTATTTATAAATTAGCTATTACGTTGAGGGCATCATCCCCAATGGAGTTGACCTTATCATTGCTTCTCTCCACACCATCTCATAATGTGGGAATTATATCCTTGAATGCCCCTCTATGCATCAAATAATGCACCACATTTTGGGCCTTACATTACCTCCATATGGTTGTGAAGAGGTGTACAAATCCATTCCATTTATATTTCTTTGTTGAGATTTATTTTTTCATCTCTTGTTTCACCTATTCCATTTATTATTTTATTAATAGATTAGTCTATCTTCTCCATGATTCTACCTCTAATCTAGAATCCATTACCATGGATTCTGCATATGTTGTAAATATTTTCCATCCATCAAGTCTTGTAGTTATGGAACTAATATGAATATGAACCACACCATGATTTTTTTCTCATTAAAGGGTTCCTTAATTTCCTTAGTATTGTTTTAAACCTCTAATCATAGTCTTTCATAGTTTCTCTTTCTTTTTGTATTAATTCCTCATCTAGCTATCACTTTTAGTAGGGAAAATTGAAATCTCTTTTGGATTATTTTTGAAAATCACCCCATGATATTTTATGTCTATGGTTTTCTTTCATATACCACTTCAAGGTATCATCTCTTAGCATTCCCTTTAAATTAAATATTTTTATTTGAATATCCACAATGTTATGACTTATCCAATATGAGTCTAGTACAAATAAGTGCTTATCTAAATTCGTGGCATATTTTCCAAATAATGGAAACTTCTTTATATTTTGGATCATTTTATATTTTGATATTTTTCAAACACTACATAATTTTATGTTATGTTGCCTACTACTACTAGTCTCATTCCTTCTGTAGTAACTACTAGTGCTTTCTTCTATGTTTTTCTTCTGATTATATATTTTTTGTTTTACCAACTGCCAATTCCTTCCTTGGTATCTTTTTACTTCCTTTGTAAACTATTTCCTTATTAATACTTATTCTAAATTCCTCAAAAAATCTCTTCTCTTTTCTATGTATTTATAGAAATTAAGGAGGGCCTAATAAAACTTTACAATGAACATCCATCCACTCAATAATTTCTATATAATAGAAACATATTCACCAAAAATATAAATTTTATTATACTAATGAAATATATAATGTACACGTGTGCAACTATAAATGATTACACTAAAACAAAACTCTCTAATAGACTACATCTCCTCCAGCTCTGAAGATGACTCTAAGCTCTGATCTAACTTTTTATAATGATATAAAGGGTCCTTATATAGGAAAATTTATAGGTGTGTGAGAGATTATTATTTATTGAGTGGAATGTGGGATTGGATCATTACCCAAGTTACAAATCAACCTTCTCACACATGTGAAGATAACTACCACTTAAATAATGTTGAGCACATAAATAATGCACATAATAAGTCACACATTGGTAACACACCACATAAGGTGGAATTCACAATAAATGTGATTATGACACACACCAACACCCACCTAAAGATAATATTAGGTGATGTGATAAAATAAAATAAATCTTAAGCTCATAAGTATGGGTCCCAAAAACTAGGCCTGATGAGGTACCAATGTACAATGATAGAGGAAAATAATAATGAAGCTATTGATGTAAATGCCTATCGAATATGATGAAGCCTCTAAAATAATGAATCAAAATTTGTTTTCATGAATCTGGCTATGTGAAAAATAGTGACTATTGATACATGTTCCATCTAAGAAAAATACGTGTTGAAAACCAAAGAGAGTTGGCACCGAAACTCTTCTAAATGTTTTCAAACCTTTAGCTAGCTTGATTAAAAGTCTAGAATAATAAAAAAAAACATAATGATTTGGGTTAGAATATAAGTTATTTAGCATAAAAAATAATCATAAGGTACATAACATACTTGAACAAACAAGTAAACATTAGTAGTACACAACACATCCCTGATAATGCTAATTATGGAGTGAAGATAAAGAATATAATGTAGAAAAAATCACCTCTCAAGGCTTTATAGATCAAAATTTATGAGCCACACAAATACACAACATCAAAAACTAGGTCCAATGGTATAGGGTTAACTCTTGGATATTAACTCTTCTCAATGGGTGGTCACATGGTGGCCCTAGGATGTTGCTACTGTAAATCATTGGTGGTTTGCAACTGGTGGTTAAGCATAGTGGTCATGTGCTATGGTGTGCATGGAAATTAGTAAGTAAATAGTTAATGTGATCTCTTTGGTACTCCATCACACCAAAAACCAACTTCAAATGCATGCCACAAAAGCCTTGATGTTCCATTTTATAAACATTATAATTTTTTATAAATCTCTCAAAGAGAGGAATTTGATGGTGTGAACCTTGATCCACATTTTTGAAAAAAATATGCAAAAAATTCCACCATTATCTCTACTGCTCTTTGTTCATCCTACAAATATGAACTTAAAAAATTCATAGAAAATCACTAGAAGCTCCAATTTTTCTTTAATTGTTTATTTTTCCAAGTAGAATTCAAAAAAATATTGGGTTAGACCCCAAATTTTTAGATTTTTCCAAAAATTATAAAACCTAAAAAACAATCCTAATAATAACAATTTTGACATAAACAAATAATACCTATTAGATAATTTTGAAAACCCCTAGGATAAATTGGCTCAAAAACTGATTACATGCTTAAGAAGTAGCATGGGAATTTTGGGATTGATGAGGATAAACAACTTAAAATTCCTCCAAATGGAATTTTAGATTCATAAAAAACACTCTAAAAATGAAAAGGTATAAATATCTTCTTAAAAGCCCTTTTCTAGTCATATCTACAACTAATGATGCAAATAAATTTGAAGAAAAATATGGATTTGATACACTTACGAGATGGAGATTATAGATCTACCTCTGATACCATATAGGAGTTGAGGAAGAACTAGGAAAATTCCATAATTAACATCCATACACACAATAATTCTAATATCATTGAAAGATATTCACCACCAATATACATTATGCTACACTAATGGAACATATAATATACATGTGTCTAACCAATAATGGTTGAACTAGAATAAAACTCTCTAATAGAATACATCTCCACTAGCTCTGAACATGACTCTAAGCTCTAATCTAAGTTTCCAGAAGGGCATTACTTATATATGAAAAATAAGAGGTGAGTGAGAGATTATTATTGGTTGAGTGAAAGGTACTATTAGATCATTCCCCAAGTTAAAACTCACCCTTTTGACACATGTGAGGATAACTAGCACTTAAATAATGTTTTGTATAAATAATACACAAATAAGTCACACATTTGTAACACATCACCTAAGGTAGACTTCACATCAAGTGTGAAAATGACACACACAAACAATCTTCCCTAAATGTGTAATAACTATTTGTCACTTCTCCTCTAAGTACCTCTTCTCTTCTTAGTGGGTTCCCTCTTCTACTGTGAAATGACTTGAGGGATTTAAATTGGTCTAAGGGTTAATTTTCTCATGAGGTATCTTTTATTTGGGGTTTTTAAATGATTTTTCTCTTCCTATCACTTTTTCTCTAGTTTTAATTTATTTATCTCCTACTTATACATGTTCTTATTCTTTTATTTCAATATTTCTGCTAGTTAATCCTTCTCTTCCATGATTACTCTCCCCATCATTTTATTCTTTTTTTTATATATTTTATGTTATATTATACACTAACTTCCCCTTATTCTTCTTTATCTATACTTATTGTGGTTTCTATACTTTCCTCATTTTCTTCTATTTTCAATTCTTTTATTCTTCCTTCTATAGTTTCCTCTTCTCTATCTTCTACATTATCCAATGTTATTATTTATTCTACTTATTATTTTTGTTATATATTTTCTATATATTTTTTTTAGTTTATCATATATAAATTCTTTCATATCCACTTCTTCTTATTCTCTTACCTCCATGCCTCTCATAATATCAATAGTATATTGTATTTCCTCATAGGTTTTTGCTCCTAGGGTTGTGATAATTTCCTTGTTTCCACATAGTGCAACTAACTCCTAAAATCATTTTTTCATCTATCCCATCACCTTAAATGGTATGACATGTAGTATTTCATATAATCTTCCTTCCTCTCTCCTTTAATCTATATCTTTTCCACCTAAAGCAGTTAGATCTAGCTATGTGGTTTTGGTTAGGTATGATTTTACAATTATAGCTTGGGTACTTGTTTTTTCAAGACTACTTTGGTTGTCTACTAGAGGATCAATATTGATGCTAGATTATGTTCCTTCATCATACTCCTTTTTATTCATATTATTTATTATCATCATTTCTTTTGTCTATTTACTTTGTTTTTCTCTCCTATTTATTTCATCTTCTAATGCCATTTTACTAACTGGTTCTTTTTATTTTTCTAATATTTTTCATTTATCTTCTTTATACTAATCTCTTTTATTTTTTCACCTTGTTTTATTGCCTCTACATTATTTATATTTAATCCCCCTCAACCATTAGACCATAAATATTCATAATTAATATCTTTTCAAGATCTATCCTCTTTCCACTTTCCATCCCTTAGGTCCCAAGGCCCCTAATGGGAATGGATGTGCCTTTAATCAAGCCTTTATCCATAAATAAGTTATAGTTGAGGATTAACAGTCATTTGATGAACTTGCCTCTAGGTCCATCCTAAAATTAAATCTTTTTGGTGTCAAATATTATCCAAACTTATATTTCCCAAATGATCATAAATGAATCCAAAGTGGTCTCAAACGAATAGTCAATAACCCTTATCTAAGGCTCATCAAAATTTTCAAGTTTTTATATTTTTTTCTATGTTCAACATAATTGGTTTGTTTATCTAAAGGCCTTCTGAATATGTAGTTTTTTCTTGCCTTAGGATTTAAGGCCATAGCAAATGTGGAAATGGTCCTTAACAAGTGGAAATTCTTCCCTAGAGCATTTTATTTCTAAATGAAAAAAAAAATGAGTACTTTATCCCACCAATTTTTAATCTCTATCAATTCTAGTTTCTAGAACAACAATGGCTACTCTCCCATAGACATTAGTTAGACAAATTACATACAGTGTCACTAAAATTTGACATAAAATCTGATACTATGTATAAATTTAGATATATTCATGAGACTTTGGTTAGAGTTGATGTTGTATAGGGTTAAGTAATAAAAAATACATACTAGCCATGTTACTATTCTTAGTATCTAAACATTAAAAATAAGTGGGTTTTGTATTAGATGCATATAACACACATACACATAACATAAATCTTTCTTAAACTATCTCTTTTATTCATATATAAAATACTCTATTACAATGTTTCATATAATTTTTATATTTAATCCTTTCCTCTCTTCCTTACAATATCTATTTACTCTATTACATCTCACATAAACTCAATGCACTCAATCTCATTCTCATTATATGATATGTTACACATTATAATAGTTCAATATAAGTACTGAATCAACACCCTTAGCTACCCAATGTACATTTCTCCTCTTCATAAAATCATCCTTTAGGTGCTACAAAACATCATATGATGTTGTACAATCAAAAACTATATAAGCTTTGTTATGTCTACTTGTTATCATATTTGATGTTGTAGCATGTGGGAAGCCTATGTGGAATATTTTAATTCATATAAGATTTTGATAAATAATCCTACTAATAAGAGGTTACATTATCTCATAGTCTAACTCTTGCATCTTACAAAATTGAAAAAACCTATACACTTTATAATTTGGTGTGATTTTATTGATTTCCAATGTGAAAAGTCATGAATATCCTAGAACAAATTTCCACACTCATGTGTATCAAATATGGAAACAAATGTATCTAAAAACATAATAAAAACATGCAAAAGTGAACTCACTATCTGTGTACATCCACAATCAATAAAATACTAAAATTAATTAGATAAAATGAAAAATAGGAGTGAATGCCCCTCGCTTTGTGGAAATTGTGAATCTATCTTTGTGAAATACATATCTCAAAATTTTCATTGTTTATGAGTATCTATCTCTTTGAGCAGACTATGTGAAATATTATGTATAACACTCTATGACTACTTCATAATGTGTGAGTAAGGATAAGTGTGTTGTATAGCACTTTGTGATTTCCAAATGCGATAACAAGGAGAAGTATGTATTAAAAAACTTTGGGAATTTATGTGTCATCATGTAACTAAAGATATACTATGCGGATCATATACCCACCTTTTAATGTGTGGGATAAAACTTTAAATCACATATCTAAAAATAAAGGGATTACATGTAATACGTGTATGATAATAAAAATAAAAGCTTTAATTTACATAAAATATCATCATGAAAACATGTAAACATAAGGAATTTGGTATAATCACATATATATATATATATATATATATATATAAAGCACATATGTAATAAATGACCTCAACTAAATGTGTCTAGGTCTAAGTACTACAAGTTAAAAATCATCATGAATGCATGTGTGTAATAGATATCTTGATTCATATATGAAAAAGTTTTATAAATGTGGTAAAAGTAGGAATATTTTGACCATATATGGGTAAGGTATAATAAATGTAAGCACATACAATAAGAGGTTCCCCCTATGTGAGAAATATATAATCAATATAAGCACAAACAATAGTATGCCCTAATATGGACAAGGTATAACTAATTTAGGTGAACAAGTATTGTGCCCCTATTACACAATATATAATATGTGAAGCAAAAACAATAGTGTACCCTAATATATGCATGGTAGAAACCATGGAAACATAGGCAAATAATTATATAACCAATCAAGGATTATTTTTTCATGATATAGATCAAGGGACCTATACACAAAGAAAGTAATATGCTAACCTTCATGCACTCTACTTCCCTAGGTTAGACCAAGATAACTAATGATGAGATGATGTGATAGATGGTTTATTGGATTGGTTGATTTTTTTGATTAAGTTGAGGTGGTTGAATGGGTTGAGCTAAAAGATATAGAAGGGATGGTTGGTTTAGATGAGCTACTTGCATTAGGATTTGAACAGTGAGTGTTATAGGATGCTTATGTTTGTATGAAGATAAATTAGTTATATTAAAGTTATTGTTAAGGTAAATAAATTGTGGTGTAATTTCATCCCAATAATATCTAGATTTTATGAGAACTAGGTAGCAAATTTATTGGTCTATGTTAGACTCTTAAAATGGGATAAAATGGGGTTGGATAACTCTAGGTATTTTATTAGATCGATCAAGTCAGTTTCCTAAATAATTTCATCCATGAATATAAGGAAATTTTATGAGTCTAAACTTGATGATGAAAGGAAAAGTCAAATTTGAAGGTTATGGGCTTGGTAGGCTAGGAGATGAATTTATCTAGCTAGTTGGGCTTTAGTCAATATGGTTTGCTCATCTAGAGAATTTAATTAGATGATGATGAGATTAGGTAAAGGGATAGATAAAAATACTTTTAGTTTGACCATAGAGTATATGTATCTTTAAATATTATGAGTTGGTATAAGGGATGGTACTCATGAAGATGTTCTTGATTTGTGTAAATGAGCTTGTCTAAAAAGCATCATTCAAGGGAAAATAAGTATTTATTTTGAATTTTTGTAAAAAATATTATATTTTTAATTTTTTTGTTTTTATATGTATAGTTAGTTTTATTCATTTTCCAAAAGTTTATGCTTACTGATTTCAAAATTTAAATGTTTTGTTTAGTGAAGATTTATTGCTTATTTGTGTAAAGCAAAGATTTTGAAATGATAAAGGAAATTATGATATTGATGAAAATGAAAATATTGAAATTAAATATTCTTAATTTTTTCTATTTTTGAATAATATGTATGAAATTACTAACAATTCTAATATTAAAGATAAACTATACAATTGTTGATTTTTGTTTATTTTTTATTTTTTAAAAGTGCAAAAATTTAATTACACTTGTTAAAAATAAATGTTTTGAATACTATTTTGGTATGAGTGCAATGAAAAATGAATTAATTATTAAAAGTTTAGATATTCAAATTAAATCTAAATCTATAATTTACATTTTATGTGTATCCAATGAATTAAGTATTATAAAAGTCTAATTTTTGAATGCAAGACTAAATGTATTTTTTCTATTTTTGTTTGTTTTGTATGAACTTAAAGAATTAGGATTTGATATTATGAATGTATTGTGAATAAATTTTACTAAAATTTGAGAAGATAGGATGATTGTAAATGTAATTATTTCTTTTAGGATGTTTGGGTTTTCTATGTAGGTGGGTGTGAAAGTTGTTTGTATTGCATGTGAATGTGTGTATGCTAGAAGCTGATTAAAAAAGATTGATGGTTGTAAATGAGATATATTTTTTTCTATTTAATTATAAAATTGACATGAAAGTTAGTGTTATATTATATATATTGTATGCAAATGAATCTACAAAATATTGAATAATTTTTCAATGCAAAAAATATGAAAGATGACTTTTTTTTGATATTTTTATATAAATTTTCTATATACAAACTAATATAATTAAAAAAAGAATGTAATATAATAAATAAAATAATAAAAAGAAATAAAACTAAATCTCTGAACTAGACCAAAGTAGAGGATAGTTGGAGAAGAAGATATTGATCTAATACTATATTTAATTGATCTTCAGGTAGCTAACTATGTATTTTTTGTTGAATGACAACTAAAAAATTATATAGCAAGAGGAAACACAAAAAAATTATGAAGACACAATAAAAAATTGAATAAAGAGGAAAATAAACTATGGTTGGCTTCTCATGAATAATATAGTGTTGTGTTATAAGTTTATGGGTTTCTTCCTTCAATTCATATGGATGACTAGAAGATTGCTATGGAACTTGGGTTGAGTTCTTCAATAAGCTAAAAAAAGCATACCATATCTCTCTTAAAAATATATACTCAAATTGTAATGTAATTTTTGGATCTAAAAATCAAGGTAAAATGAGTTATTTGTAAAGAAAGAGAAGAGGTTGCATGTGGGAGTTAACAAAAACTTGATTGAGACCCTGTTGGAATTAACTTAGAATTAGCTAAAATTGCCTTAAACATGACTAAAAGTTAATTGGAACATTAGGAATGCAAGTGAATTAAAGTAAGATTTAAAAAATGAAAAAAAACATGCAAGATGCATAAAATGTATGTCCTGAGATTGAGTTTTAAAAAACATGCAATGGTGGTGACACCACTACTTTATGTAGGTGGAAGTGGATGAAACCACCAATAATTTCACTGCACCATAAAAAAATTAAAGTATTGAAAGGAATGAAGTTAAAGTATTATAATTAAATACTTGGACAAGGCCTGAAAAGAGACAAAATGAAGGAAAGAGGGAGAAGATGAGGTCTGAGCATATTCTTTTATAAAGGTCCTTACATCATCATTAGATATCATGAAATGTTCTAGCATGAAAAATTTGGGTGCATACATATTCCTTCCTTGGGAGATGCCTCACCATGAATTGGTGAGGGTTTTTTTACTGAGTAATAGCACATTGAACATGAAAATAAGGGTTAGGAAACTTACTTTACTTACCTATGTGGTGTAGTGAAGCTAGATGAAGCACCTTTGTGACCTGTAAGCAAAAATAGAATCAACTATAATTTTTTTAAAAAAGTGGAAAATATGATAATTTATTAAAACATAGACAAAAATTAAAATTCAATTTGTGTGGGGATGAAAATACTATTTTAATTGTCTCATTGTGGGATTGAAATCAGTGCCATGTGAAAAGATGTCAACCTACAAGACAATAATGTGAAAGACAACATATTTTGCAATAAAACTATAGGAAATAATACATTACAATTTTTTACATTCAGGTTGTCTAATGCTTGTTCAGATTTGAAAAACTTAGGAATTCATTAAAATATGTAATAAATATAATTTTTAAGAGACATTTTCAAAAAAGGGATTTTTTCAAAATAAAACCTCTAATTAATTGATCTATAAATTGAAAAACCTTTCAAATTTAGAAATCATGTATTCATTTCAATCTTGTTGAATTTGAGCTCTATATTTCCTATGACATAATCCTATGAAATTAAAATCAAAATGCAGAGTGAGAGGAGAGGATGATAAGAGTGGCATTAGTAATAGATAGGATACATGTACAAGTAATTCTCTCATTTTTGAGCCAGAACCTTAGGTTTTAGATTTTTTTGAAAATGCACCCTAAGGTTAGTAAAATTTGAAATTTTTAGATTGGTTGCATTGGTGATAATGTAGAGGTAAGAAAAGTGCTATATTTTTTTGAATTTTCATGACTTTTTGATTTTTTTTTGTAGTTTTTGGGTTAAGGGGCATGATAGGCAAAACTATTGGTTACACTTTCACATTGACAGTTGTAGAATTATCGATCTAAAAATATTAGTAATTTTAAACCACTAAGATGGTTATGAAATATCCATGATTATTATGTAACTATGTATTTGAAAAGGCTGATAGTTTTATAACCACTACTTCCACATAGTTGTAGTTTAGCCATTGTAGAGGCTATAAATTTTTTGAAGGGAAACTAATAAATTTGGGTCTTTTCTCTATGATTGTAAGGGGATTGTATACCATGGAGAAGTGTTAGGGAGTAGGAGTGGCCCTTAAAGGTGATTATAATTCTCATGGTGAAAGAGATGACCATTTTAGAAAGGGTAATGACTTGAAGCATCTCAAAAGTGGGGATACTTTATGCAACTAATAAGATTCTATGTGATGTGTTTACCTATTGGGACACATACTAGAATATTTTTTGATTTCCATGGGATCATTGGGAGTGGACCATTACTTTGGTCAATGTGGATAGGATATTGGGGTTTTTAGTGACATGCATGACTATCAAACTATGATAGGCAACAAATAGAGCCAAGGCCTAGGAGTGGCTAGAATATTTTGGGGATGTTGATGCACCTAATGTGGGTGATAAATAGGTTGTAAGATTGTTAAGGGTTGAGATGGAAATGAACCTAAACTTGTGTAAGGTCATTTTTGGGATCTTAGCCTTACATTCGGTGGAGGACAAGGGTCAAACCATATCATTTATAGTTGAGATTTGAATGTGATTTCAAGGAACATTGAGGAGTAAGATTGATGATTTACCTTGGCTCAAGATGTGTTATCCCAAACCTATAGGGATATATATCTGATCTATAGATTGGGAGTAATATATATTAGTCATCTAAAATTCATCATGTGCTAAGTGTATGAGCAAATGGTCCCCTATTAGAGAGTTATAATTATTAGAGCTGGGAGAACTATTAAATATTAAAGGTGGATAAGGATGACACACTTCAAATTCATGTCATGGGTAGTTGGTATACTTATGGTGTGGGACTTGATTGCACTACCTTATCAAGGTATGATAATGTAGTGGGGGAATAAGGCCATCACTTTGATGGCATATGAGAGTACACAATAGGTAGGATATAAGTGCCATAATAGTTTGGGATATAATATGTAACCAATCTATTTATCCTCCAATTTTTTGTATAGGGGAGTGAGAAGTTAGAAACACCCAACTCAGGTGATTGGGGTGGCATCCATTAATGCTAAGAACTCTTACTATTATACTAGCTAGTGGTAGGAGATAAGGAGGATAAGGATAAGCTATTTACTAAACTAAAACATGAGGAAGGGATGTAGTGTAGGTACCTACATTAGTAGTGTTAGCTAAAATTCATTCCCAAGTTTTACCTTTTCATTATGGTCAAATACAACATTCAAAATGGTTTATCCCCACAACAAAATGTCAAGTGTGGTTTCCTTCAAAGAATTCTTTTGTTTAGTCTCCTTACAAGTGTTTTCTTTCTTTTGGTAGGGTTTTACTTCAGATTTTTTGCCCAAGTCTTGAAGGAATTATCCACTTGCTTTTCTCAAAGAACTTGGTCCTTTTTACTTTACCGAAGGGTCTCTTCCAAGGAATTGGTACACTTAAACCTTTCCAAAGGGTAGTTCCATCTTTTCGAAGGGTTTCCACTTTTACAAAGGGTCTCTTTCTCAAGGAATTGATCTTTTCAAAAGCTCTAAAGGATCTTTTATCATAAAAATGTCCTTTAAAACCCTTCCAAAGGGACATTTATATTTTTTACAAAGGGTATCTTCTCAAGAAATGTCCCTTACATTTTTTTGAAAGAATTGTCTATTATAGGTTTTTTGAAGGGTCTTTTTCCAAAGAATCGGTACTTTCAATTTTTTTTGGTTAATTTATCCAAAATAATCTTTTTGAAAGGTCATCTTCTCTCCAAGTGGGCAATTTCATTCTATCAAAGGAATTATTTTCAATTTTTTGAAGGGCAATTTTTGGATAGGTGGACCATTTCAAATTTTTTGAAGGGCAATTCCACTTTTTGGAAGGGTAATTCCACCTTTCTGAAGGGTAGTTATATTCTTTCGAAGGGCAATTCCGCTTTTCCAAAGGGTTAATTCTTTGGGTTTGTTATTTATTTTAGAATTTTTGTTTCAGACAAAAAGTCTAAAAGAATTCTCCTTTGTAACTTTTCCAAAATAATTCTCCTTTGCAACTCTCCGAAGGAATTCTTTTGGGATTTTTATTTTGGACAAAATGTTTGAAAGAATTCATCTTTGTAACTTTTTTGAAGGAATTATTTTAGACTTTTTATTCAAAATAATATTTCTGAAGGGTCTATTAGAAATTAATGAAGGGTCCTTTTCTTGAAAGTGTCCTTTGAGAAAATTCTAAAGGGACACTTTCAAAAAAGCTCAAAGGGCCTTTTCCTCAAAGCAAGGTCCACTTTCGTCCTTCCAAAGGGAATCTTCCAAGGAAGGGTATAGTTCAAAGGTTTTGAAGGGTCTCTCTTTCAAAGAAGTGGTCACTTGTAAAAAGTACAAAAGGGCAATTCCATTCTTCCTAAAGGCACTTCAAGTTTTGAGAGGATATTTTCACTTGCAAAGTGCCCTACACAAAAGTCTGAAGGGTATTTTATCTTCAAAAGTGTCCTTCAAAAAAGTGTAATTGGTTCACTTTCAAAGGTCTAAAAGGACACTTGGGAAAATTATGAATGGTATGAAAGCCATGAAAATTCCATAGAAGGATTCTCGATGGGCATGTTTGAGTAGTTTGAAGGGTATAAACAAGTCATGCAGAGTTCATAGAAAGATGGGTCTAAAGAGAATAGAAGGAAGTCCGTAGAAAAAAAATTGCATGAACATCAAACTTCCACCTCAGCAAATAGTTATTGGTATTCAAACAAAATGACTCACAAGCATATCTAAGGGCTCACATCCTTCATCTATAAAAATAATGAGAGAGCCCATATCACCATTGATCAATCAGGATCTAAGTCATTCCTTGAGAACAAATCAAAGAAGGACAAAGCCAAATAGAATGAAACTGACAAATCTATAATAGGTGGATAATTTCTTTGATGCCATGTCTCAGCCCAAGAATATCCTAATTTTGATAAGCACAAACATTGGAGGAGCATATTTGAGAGAGCGGGCTAAGAGTGTAACCACTTGAGATGACATAGATCAATCATGTGGCTGAAAAGAGAATCATTGGTAAAGATGGTTATAGCTAAAGATAATAACTCCTAACAGATTGATTCATCTCTTTGGCACTCAAAGGTCTCTGCCTCTCTCACATCTCTTGTGCTATATATATAGCCCTTGGGCTAAGTTAAAATCATCCACACAATGTAAGGAAAAGCCTTGCTGGAATGATATCACATTTTTCCTTTAAGTATTAAGTACTTGTCCATTTTCTTTCAAGTTTTGAGAAATTGTCTGAGTGTGTAAGAGATGTATAGTGACATCAAGTGATGGTTTTCATCCTTTTGTCCTTTGTCCTTCATTCCTAAGTAATATTTTTGGATCTAACTGGTCATATAGAGTGTGTTTAAGTATATTGAATTTTTGCATGTGTATTACTATTTTGAAATGTGCAAATTTTTCCTTTCACTTCATTTTCCTTGTGTCATTTTACACATCTCACCTCTATGTTGAAATGCTTGTGTTATAATCCTTAGAACTTGGGAATGGTTTATATGTTTTACTCTATCATGTAATAGGTTATGAAATTCATGTGGAGGATAATATTTGGTGCATCACCATTCTTAGAATAGGTTTATTTCATGCAAATTTTAACTCTTTAACTTTCAATCAATTGGTTTAAATAGAGATGGTCTTTAAAAATACATACATGGGGCTAGCCCCTTTAAATCTAGAGGTTAATTTCCCATATAGGCACACCCACATGCTTGGAAATGATCCAACATTGCCCAAATTTGGAAGAGGACTGAACACCCTAGTGCAAGATTTGGAGACAATAGTTTTGGCACACCTGGTGGGACCAATTATTTACATGTCTAGGTGAATGTTGGTATTGCCAAGCTTAAGGTTGTAGAAATATCCTTAATCTAGAATTTGGTGACTCCAAAAGGTGAGAATATTTGGTTTTAGATCAAGTTTACCAAATTATACTTCATGGTCCTCACTAGGTCATCTAGGACTTCCGATCAAGCCCCTCTAGGTGAAGCTCTAATTGAAGAACAATGCCCTGAACCATTCCCAATGCTTAGAGATCCTTAGAAAGGAGGTTTTAGAGAAGAAGTTAAGGAAGTTGGATAAATATGAGATCAATAAAAAGTAATAGAAATGGATATATAACATCCTTTCCCAACTTTTAACACACAAAATCTAATTGACCTTCTTGCATACGACCCAATTCCTCCTAATGCTACCAAGAGTCTCCCTAGTTTCAATGGAGAGGGCCCTATTACCCCATCTGAGCATATTAGGGACATTCCAAATTTTTGTAACTTTCATAATGTCACCCAAGCCAACATAGCCATTAGATTGCTTGCTATGTCTCTAAAAGGCAAAACACTTGACTAGTATAGGACTTTGGAAGGTGGTTGCATTACAAGTTGGGATGGATTTGGGGAATTGCTGGTGACTATATTTGAGAATAAGAGTGACCACACTTTGTTTATTTATTAGTTGAACATGATAAAGAGAGGTCCTAACAAATTATAGGGGATTTCAATGAAAGATTTTAAAGGACATGGCATAGATTACCCCCTGTCATGAGACCTCCTCCAAGCTTTATGTTCCCCACCTATCTCAAAGGTATTGGTATTGATGTAGTAGTGATTTTACAATCTATGGGATGATTCACTCTACCTGATGCATATGAAATAGATATTGAAGCTAAAAATAGTTTAATACAAGCTGAAAGAGTCCCTCCAAGAGTTTTCATGTTATTATTGTCTCATATTTCAATTGAAGATCCAATCATAGATCAAATTCTTAATGCCAATGTTAATCCAAGATCCTTCCCCAAGAAAATGGATAGTGATATGGATAAAGATGAAGAAATCTATTCATTATGAGCTCAACTCAAGTAAGCTCAGTTCCATATAAGTGCTCCACCTAACCATCAATACTATCCTCAACAAGGCTATAGAGATCCACCCCAATACAACTACCAAGGAAGAGGATAGGGTCAACAAGGTTTCAATAGGCAGCCCAATGCCTATAATCCTAATCCCACTCCTTCCATGAAGCTTATTATTCTAGTACATGCTAATATGGTCCAAGGAGAGAATCATTTAGACCAATGGGGACAACCTCAAGGTCAGTTTATGTATGATGGTGGAGAAGACAACCAAGCTTTGGTAACATAAGAGGAAACTACTCCTTGTGTAACTTTAGAAGAAGAAAACCTTATGCAAAGGGATAACCATGGATAAGGTAGCAGCCAAAGTGTAGGCATGATGAACTTCCAAGCAAGAGATGATTATGTGTTAAATCAAATCATGTTAGTTGCAGTCAACACAAGAGCCAAGAGGAGAGCATTGGAAGAAGGTCAAGAAGCATGAGTAACTCCAAGTGATGCCTCTCTAAGGCCACAAGGTGTGACTCCTAATACAATTCTTGCTACAAGTCATGCTCCTTAGCAAAATTAGAATGTAAGTAGGATTGTCAAAATTATAGCACAAAAGGTTTAGGCTCCTTCTCTACCTTTAAAGGTCTAAGAAAAGGTGAATTATCCCTGTCTAAACATTTTTTTTTTAATAATTCCAAGACAAGAATATCTCTTTAGGAAGTCTTACACGTGCCTGGTCAAAAGGAGCTCTTACAAGAATAGCTTACAAATACCCATACATCCCCTTAAACTTCAAATCACAATGGTGTATCCCTTTTAAATGATCCAAGCCATGTCTTAGATCCCTCCAACAATTATAAAAAACCTTCACCCTTCTATCTCACCCTCATTATGGGAGACAAGCTGGTCCATAATTGCATTATGGATAGTGGAGCTAGTACCACTGTTATGCCTAAAGTGGTGGTTGATAAGCTATGATTAAAATATGAGCCACATATAAAATGTGTATTTCAACTTTATGGGACTCAAACTAAGATAGTGTGATTGGTCAAAGGTCTTTCTACATGATTTCCCAAGTTTCTTAATTTTTCAAGATGTTGTGGTGGTAGACCTTCTAGCTCATTTTGCTATCTGCTTGTCAAGGGAATTCACAGCTAAGATAGGAGGGTAATTTTATACTTATTGGTATTTCATAGATTTTAAAAAATTATATGGAACCAAGGTGACTATACTTACTCAACCCTTATCAAGGTTTCATATTAAGCCATACATGGAGACAAACTCAAATCATAATTGTCTAATTAACAAAGAGCAAGAAAGTGTTATGGATGGTGAAACATCCTTCCCCACTGAAGGCATTTATGATATCTTACTTGATAAATACAAGATTTGAAAACATGGACTTGATCCATGTAATTTCATTGAAGAGACTGATTTGGGAGTTTATTATATGCGTGAAGGGAATGTTCCAATCCCTTCACTCACTAATGAAGACCATGAACTTGATGGGATATGGGAAATGTTCTTTGATGGATCAAGAAGAAAATTAGGTGTAGGAGCTGACATTATGTTATTTTATCTATTAAAGAATCATTATTACTCCTCATATAGATTCCACTTCAGTTGCATTTGCAATGTGGTAGAATATGAAGGCCTAGTCCATGGTCTCCAATGGGTAAAGAAGAGAAGAGCCAAGAGTTTAAAGGTTTAAGGAGATAGTGAGTTGGTCATCCAACAAGTAAGAAATTAGGCTACATCTAAGAATACATTACTCAAATCCTACAATCATAGGGTATGGGACCTAGTTGAAGACTTTGATGCCTTCAACATACAACCCATACCAAGGAATTCCAATAAACATGCTGACAAATTGGCTACCATAGGGGCATGATTTGATACAGCTACTAATGTGGGATAAGAGAAAGATCAATCTCTTATCAAGATAATTTTAAGGCCCTTTATTCTAGATAATTAAGTGTCACGATAGGTGTTTAAAGTGATGAACACATTACACACTTCTTACAAAATGAGGCAGGTTTCTCCTCAAGAAACCAAAAGAGACTACATGATCAATATGAAGAGCAAATCATTCAGCTGAAGACAAACAAGACACCTAAGGGAATGATTACCTTAGAGA
Source organism: Torreya grandis (assembly GCA_037957365.1). NCBI lineage: Eukaryota > Viridiplantae > Streptophyta > Pinopsida > Cupressales > Taxaceae > Torreya > Torreya grandis. The sequence goes on from JARHVA010001074.1 coordinate 3,259,816, forward strand.
GTGTTTTGAATGAGGATGATCATAAGAATAATAAAGGGTGAGCATGTCAACAAAGGAAGATAACTATGAAAGATTCTTAATTTTTGAGGATAGACTTTTGAAAATTGGAAAGGTATGTTCTCCTCCTGAGAGGCAGGCTTTTATTGAATTGTGTAAAGAGTTTCATGACATCTTTGTTTGGGAGTATAAATACTTAAAATATTTAGATCCAAGTCTATCTCATCATACCATCGAGTTATAACCTAGAGCTACATCTATTAAGCAAAAGCAAAGGCTTATCAATCCCAAGATAGAGGAACTCATGAAGAAAGAGATGACCAAGCTAATTGAGTCTAGGATTATCTTTCCTATCAAACACTCAACGTGGGTGGCTAATATTGTACCTATCCAAAATAAGAATGGAGAGATCATAATTTGTGTGTATTTTTGAGAACTTAACAAAGTGTCTCTCAAGGATCATTATCCACTACCTTCCATGGAATAAATTTAACAAGTTGTTTCAGGTTCTCAATGTTTCTCACTTCTTGATGGTTATTTAGGCTACAACCAAATATTGGTAAATGAGGAGGATCAGTTTAAGATAGCCTTCACTAGAAAGTGGGGAACCTTTGCCTATAATAAGATGCCTTTTGGTTTATCTAATTTTGGAGCCACTTTTCAAATAGCAATGGACATGAATTTTAAAAGTTTGATCAATAAGTTTATACTTATGTACCTAGATGATGTAACTATTTTTTCAAAAGATGTTTCTAATCATATGAAACATCTAAGGTAGGTGTTTTAGAAATGAAAGGAGTATGTCATATCCATTAATCCAAAAAAGTGCATCTTTGATGTTCATGAAGGTAAACTTTTGGGGCACATTATTTTAGAAGGAGGCTTGTATATTGACCCCGAACGGATTGAGGATATTCTAGGCTTGTCCTTGCCTCAACACAATAAGGGACTACAAATATTCTTGGAAAAATAAATTTTGTTAGAACGTTTATTCTAGACTTTGTAGCTATGGTAAAACCTATTATAGCCATGCTAAAAAGGAACCAAGTTTTTACCTGGACAAAGGAGGGAAAGAGCAATTTTGAGATAATCAAGCAAGCAATTGCAAAATCCCTTACTTTCTTAAACCCAAACTTTACCAAGGATTTCATACTCTATACCTTCAACAACCTTGATACAATATTAGCCATGCTCATGCAAAAGAATGATAAAGATATAGAGCAACCAATTACATTTTTTAGCTAAGGATTGGAGGATTATGAAGTTAGATATACATTTTTTGAGAAGCAAGCTTTGACAGTGATAAGGGGATTGAAAAAATTTAGGCACATAGTCTCAAACAATAAGATACATGTCATGGTTTCTCATCCCAGCACCAAAGAGTTTCTCCTAAGCAAGGATATTAATGAAAAGAGAGCTGGCTAGATCATAAAGGTGATGGAGTATGATGTGGCTAAGGTATGTCCTCAATGTGCCTTATTTCTAAGCAAACAAAAACTTTCAGCCCTTACATTGAATCCTATCCAAGTGGACCAACCTTTCATGTAATAGGGCATTGATTTCATTGGTATGATCAACCCTCCAACAAGTACTCGACACAAATGGATATTGAATACTATTGACTACTTCACATGGTGGGTAGAAGCTATTGCATTGAAGAAGGTAAATGAAAACACTATCTTGGAGTTATATGAGAGCATTATAATAGGTTTTGAGTTCCTCATGTCATCATTTTTGATGATGCAATTGATTTTATAAGTGCCAAAACTTTTAATTGGGAAGGTAGGAATGGAGGTCACTTGAGTGTCTCATCCAATTAATACCCTTAAGGTAATATATTGGCTAAGTCTACCAACAAGAAACTCATTAAGAGAACATTAGAGAATAATCAAAGAGCTTGACATAGCAAGTTGAAAAAAACTTTATGGGCAAACAAAATTACTCCTAATAAATCAATTGATAACTCTTCCTTTGTAATTTTTTATGGGAGAGAAGCCAAGTTGTCCATATCCCCAGAACTCCCTGCCTTAGAACTTTCACAGTAGCTAGAATTAATTAAAAACACTCTAATAGAAGTCAGGTTGAAAGAACTAATGTAGCTATAAGAGGCAAGGGATGATGCACACAAGGCTATGGAACACCATAAAGTACTCATGATGAAGTCCTTTGATAAAAGAAAAAATAAAAGGGTTTTCAAAGAGGGTGACTTGGTATTGAAATGAGATGAAGACATAACAAAGCTAGGTAGACATACAAAGTTTGACACTTTTTGGAGTGGTCCTTACATCATCAACAAGTGCAAGCAAAGCAACTCCTTTTAGCTATCCAAGATGAATGGAGAAGAGTTGCCTATCCCTATGAATGGGATACACTTGAAATTATACTATTAGTCCTTGCTTGTCTTTTTGTAAATACTAGTTTAGATATGTGTTTCCTTCTTTGTGTTGGTTTGTGTCTTTGCCCTCATGTGTATGAATCAATCAGCTTGTGTTTTGAACCAGGAACTTATTCAAGTTATTTTGAGTGCCTTATGCATGACTCCATGCCAAATGGAAGGATTTGGGCAACTGGTCTTTGGCATAACAGGTATGCCACCCCCCTCATAATCACCAAGAATATTAGCCAAAATTCACTCCCAAGTTTTGCCTTTTCATTATGGCCAAATACAACATTCAAAATGGTTTATCCCCAAAAAAAATGCCAAGTGTGGTTAAGTTTAGAGAAGGCTTTTCTTCAGTCTCCTTACAAGTGTTTTCTTTCTTTTGGTAGGGTTTTACTTTGGGTTTTTTCCCAAGTCTTGAAGGAATTGGTCAGTTGATTTTCTCAAAGAACTTAGTCCTTTTTACTTTGCTGAAGGGTCTCTTCTAAGGAATTGGTAAACTTCAACCTTTCTGAAGGGTAGTTCCATCTTTTTAAAGGGTAGTTCCACATTTCTTAAGGGTCTCTTTCTCAAGGAATTGGTCTTTTCAAAAGATACGAAGGATATTTTTTCATAAAAATGTCCTTTATAGCCCTTTTGAAGGGAAATTTCCATTTTTTCTAAAGGGTATATTCTCGAGAAATGTCCCTTACATCTTTCTGAAAGAATTGTCTATTACAGGTTTTTTGAAGGGTCTTTTGCCAAAATAATAGGTACTTTCAATTTTTTTGAAGGAATTATTTTGGATAATTTGTCCGAAACAATCTTTCTGAAAGGTCATCTTCTCTCTAAGTGGGCAATTTCATTCTATTGAAGGAATTATTTTCAAGTTTCCAAAGGGAAATTATCAAGAAGGTGGACCATTTCAACTTTTTTGAAGGGTAATTCCACTTTATCAAAGGGAAAATTGACCTCTCTAAAGGGCAGTTCCATTCTTTCAAAGGGCAATTCCACTTTTTTGAAGGGTTTGTTTTTTGGGTTTGTTATTTATTTTAAATTTTTTGTTTTGGACATAAAGTCTAAAAGAATTCTCCTTTGCAACTTTTCCAAAAGAATTCTCCTTTGCAACTCTCTAAAGGAATTCTTTTGGGCTTTTTGTTTTGGACAAAAAGTCTGAAAGAGTTGATCTTTGTAACTTTTTTGAAGGAATTTTTTTGAAATTTTTATTTGAAATAATCTTTTTTAAGGGTATAATACAAATTAAAAAAGGGTCATTTTCTTCAAAGTGTCCTTTGAGAAATTTTTGAAGGGACACTTTCAAAAAAGCTCGAAGGGCCTTTTCCTTAAAGAAAGGTCCACTTTTGTCCTTTCGAAGGGCATCTTCCAAGGAAGGGTATAGTTCAAAGGTTATAAAGGGTATCTCTTTCAAGGAAGTGGTAACTTGAAATTTTTTTGAAAGGGCAATTCCATTATTTCAAAAGGCACTTCAAGTTTCGAGAGGATCTTTTCAATTACAAAGTGCCCTACACAAAAATTTGAAGGGTCTTTTATCTTCAAAAGTGTCCTTTAAAAAAGTGAAATTGGTCCACTTCCAAAGGTCCAAAGGGACACTTAGGAAAATTTTTAAGAGCATAAAAGTCATGCAAATTCTGTAGAAGGATTGCTGAAGGGCATGTTTGAGCAGTCTAAAGGGTATAGACAAGTCATGCAGAGTCCGTAGAAAGATGGGTCCAAAGAGAATAGAAGGGAGTCCATATAAAGATAGTTTCATGAACCTCAAAAAATAGCCATTGTTGTTCAAACAAAAGGACTCAAAATTAGATCCAAGGGCTCACATCCTTCATCTGTCAAAATAATGAGAGAGCCCATGTCACCATTGAACAATCAGGATCTGAGTCATTCCTTGAGGACTAATCAAAGAAGGACAAAGCCAAATAGAATGAAAGTGAAAAATATACAATAGGGGGATAAATGATTTGATGTCATGAATCAGCCCAAGAATATCCTAATTTTTCTAAGCATAAACATTGGAGGAACATATTTGAGAGAGTGAGCCAAGAGTGTAACCACTTGAGATGACATAGATCAATAATGTGGCTGAAAAGAGCATCATTAGCAAAGATGGTTACAACTGAAGATAATGACTCCTAATAGATTGATTCCTCTCTTTGGTTCTCAAATTTGTCTCCCTCTCTCATGTCTCTTGTGATATACATATAGCCCTTGGGCTAAGTTAAAATCATCCACACAGTATATGGCAAAGTCCTGCCAGAATGATATCACATTTTGCCTTTAAGCATTAAGTACTAGTCTATTTTATTTCAAGTTTTGAGAAATTATTTGAGTGTGAAAGAGATGTATAGTGACATAAAGTGATGGTTTTCATCATTTTGTCCTTTGTCCATCATGCCTGAACAAGAGTTTTGGATTTAACTAGTCATATAAAGTGTGTTTAAGTGTATTGAATTTATACATGTGTATTACTATTTTGAAATATGCAAAGTTTGCATTTCACTTCATTTTCCTTGTGTCATTTTACACATCTCACCTCTATGTTGAAATTCTTGTGTTAGAATCCTTATAAATTGGAAATGGTCTATGTGTTTTGTTGTTTCATGCACTAGGTTATGACATTCATGTAGAGGACAATATTTGGTGTATCACCATTCTTAGAATAGGTTTATTTCATGAAAATTATAACTATTTTACTTTAAATCAAATGGTTTAAATAGATATTGTCTTGCATAATACATATAGGGAGCTATCCCCTTTAAATATAAAGATTCATTTCCCCTATAGGCACACCCACATGCCTAGAAATGATCCAACATTGCCTAAATCTAGAAGAGGACTGAACACCCCCTTCTAGGGTGCAAGATTTGGAGACAACAAGTAGTACATGCAACATAAGGGGAATTAGATGGTGACCAACTTAAGGCACAAACACAACCACAACTATAACCATAACTACATTCACAATAACAACAACAACCAATAGTGGTTGTAAAAGAGGGAGGGAAGATATGAGTAGGTGCAGAGGGAGGATATGCCCCTATAAGAATGATCTTATGGTAGAAGGGAAGGAGGAGGAAAATATGAGATCTGATGAGGAGTTAAACCCTGATTGTTAGGAGGGGAATATGGGTAAGTTAGTGTTTTATTTTGAGTTTTTACTACTATTCAACTTGTTTTTCTCATTTTATTGACTTTATTTACTCTATGAATAGATTTATAAATTATATTCATGTGTGCATGTGTTGAAGACTATATGATGAAGTGGAGGAGGTTTATTTAAGACTCCTTGGTGGAATTGTTACATATAGCTTTAGGGCTTAGTAGGGAGCACATCCTTACTAATCCAAGTCTTTTTGAAAATGTGGGTAGACATAATGACATGTTTTTTCCTAACTACCATGGAGCATAGGAGCTAATTCATTAAAGATAAAATATAATTAGCATATAGGCCAAGGTAGCATGGATAGAGTTTCAAAAAAAGACTCTTAGTGACTTGTTTATGGATAGAGGTAGATGCACCTCTTCCAAAAAATAAATGATAGGACAAGAGGTATCCCATGCATGAACTAGTTATAAGAGACATAGGAGTAAGAGTCAAAGTCCTCATAAATTTGCATCTAGACCTTATTAGAGGAGGATTAGGAGCCTTCAACACTTCACTTTAGGAGGAGCCTAATAACATGGTTGACTTAGGACTTAAATCTAGTACTACTATTTTTTTTTGGTTTTTGATTTTTGAGCTACACTTTCCCTCTTAGTGTGGATATGATTGTATTATAACTTGATATATACGAAAAATTTGATATACATGTACATGATCCATTTTTAATTTTAAACGCTATCTAACATCTCTTTTATCTTTTGTAATGCATGCTTTTTAGTTTATGCACCATAGATGGCTAGGAACATGATGAAGTGCTATTGATATTTGTTTGTGTTAAAATGCTATGGATATGCCTAAATTTGAATTTTATAATAGAATACATAAAAATGTAATATGGTGAATGTTTTAAAAATAATAATGTGATAATGGTTATTTATAGGTAATGATAGAGCTAGTTTATTCACATGACAAGTGATCAATTTACAACAGGGAATTAAGGGAAGATGTGATATGCAGAATCATGAAAGAAGAAAGCTATACATAAAAATTTCTTAAGGATTAAGAGGTTGAATTAATCATTACAAGTTGAAGAATTATCATACTTATTTTTTTTATAGATATTCAATTTTGGTTGAAGCTACGAACTAGTCTAGGACATAATCGAGGGACCATCTACGCAAGTGATTATCTACCACATATACTAAAAATACCAATAATGGCCATAATCAACCTAAAAGTACCAACAAAGACCACCACCATCTATAAGAATAACTAACAACCATTACCAATCCCAATAATATAAACCATAACCACAACCAACCTCAATGCCTTTCTAGATATTTGAACTTGGGTGGGGCTTGAAATAACCAAACCACTTAACAAACTCACACACATCTCATTGGTTCATTATTATAATTCTTATTAAGCTTAAGAAACACTAATTTTATTGTCTTTATCTACAATTAGATCTAGATGTGTCCAACTATGAAAAAATTGGTAAAGTTTCTCTTTTTAGCATAGACATCCAATAATTTTTTTATGGATTTGATTACATTTAATTTTTGGATGCATTTTGCATCACTTTTTATTATGATTTTACTTTTTTGAGCCCCTACACTTAGTCTAATGCAACTAAGAAGATGCATGGGCTCATCACCAAAAACTAAATGTAGGTGAGTAAGGGCATCACCCCTGAATGTTGACCCCAAATAACTAGTAAGTTGTGATGGCTCATCACTGAGGATCAATGAAGGGTGATATACATATAATTTACTTTTGATTTTCATAAGCTTTATTTTTTATGGTGTGTTTTACCTGAGGGATCTTATCCCCAAGCCTCAGACCCATATAACTAGTAAGATGCAAGGGATTATCACCAAGGATTAAAGTGGGTGGATAATATTACTTTTTTGAGGATGCTAGTGTTTTTGATAAGAGGGGCTAAAATTGGATTATGCCATGGACAAGCTTCTAGACTAGGTTGTAGGATAGAAGATCTAAGATTACAAGAATATGCATGGGAATGAGGTGTAAAATACCCATAATAACTAATATGAGATTCCTATTTTATGTTGATTTTGAGAGTATTTTTATAATAGGAAAGAGGTTAGTGGTAAAATGTTAAATGATATAATTATTTGAATTTTTTTGTCATGTGAACTTTTAGCTAGACAAGTATCCTATAAAAATAACTGAAATACAAGAACAACACAATAATAATAAATATTTTATTAATACAAAAATGAAAATGTGAGATATGAGATATATATGAAATAAAATTTAAGGTTTAAAGAGTTCAAAAATTCATTGAACTCCTTTCTGTTCAAGGTGCATAATTGAAAAATTCCATTCTTAAAGTCTTCTATTACCAAATATGGGCCTAACTAGTTGGTATGAATTTTCAATCTTCTCCTTTCTTTTTATCAATTATTCTATTGAGTCTTAGTACAAGGTAACTTAATTGGATATGGTGATTATGGTATTGAAAATACTAATTTTAATGCATGATCATTCTCATATCTCGTATTGTAACCAAGTAACGGAAAAAAATATTGTGAAAACTTGATCAAATTTTTATGGTCTTGTATTTTAATAAGGGAGAGAGAAGATCCAAGATTGAGGATTTTTGGTTGTTCCTCATAACCAATGTTAAAATATACAATGTCTTAGGTTAAAATGTGTCTTATTCATTCAAGTGATTGAGGGAAAGGAGGATGTCAAGGGTTTCATTATCTACCCTAGTGTTTGAAAAAAAATCTACCTCTTCGTAATGAGACATCGATTGATTGCACATAAGGGGTGGATCATTAGGTTCTTGGGAGGTTTTTATTCATGACCCATGACTTCTACCATGCCAATATGATGGAATTAAATAGTATAATTAATAAATTATAAACTAATAGGCCTATTAGGATTGTAAGTCCCAACTCTATGTGGGTTGAATGGGGGCCTGATGGATTTATAATTCTCTAGGATGTTAATGATATTAGTCATTCAATTGGTTGAGATAACTAGCACTATTGCATGTTTTTCCTCAACCATTTTCTCCATTTTTATTATGCCATTTTCCTCAAGTTTTTGGCTTAGTGACATTTTAATACCCTTAGAGCTTGATTTTAAAATGTACATCAGGGTTATAATGGGATTATTGTATTTTATGGGTGTGGGGGATTTGATATCTTATTGTTAGGTAAGTGATAGTCAATGTGAATCCCTATATTTTTTTTAAGGATTTACCAATGAATGGCAAATGGATTTGGATCACCTTGGGTAATGAATACCTTTACCAAGTGTAAAAATCTGATTTCTTGGAAGAGAGTGGATGGGTTTGCCTTCATCTTCTGAATCTAAGGCCTACCTATAATCATGTTGTAGTTAGCATCCTTATATATGACATAAAATTCAATGAGCATAGTTTTGGGACTGATTTTAAAAAGTATCATTATGATCCCAATCAAAGTGGACTTGAGGATATCATAGCCTTGCAAGGTGTTACTTATTGTGGAATAATTTATTTCTACATAGCCAAGTTTTTGGAGAAATGATAAATGGACTATATTAATAGAAATGGTATCAACGCCCATTTATATTTATACATAGTTATTTTAAATCCAAATATGTAGGTACAAGGTGGGATCTCCTCTCCTAGTCATCTTGGAATCTAGAGATAGGCACCTAAGGTCAAATAAATAGTCAACATCCCTAGAATCTTACCCAAGAGGATACATGTCTAAATATATACACTTTATTTAGGATTGTGGAGGGGGTATAACATTAGCAATATGTTCAAGACATAAGGCATCAAGTAATACTAGGTGATGGGTATGAGAGTTATTGACAAGTTCTATGAAGGAAATGTGTGAAAATGTATTTGTGAGGTTGATAATAATCATAGTTACCCATGGGTTTGGGGTTTCATTGAGTATCAACCTCTATGAAATTTGTAAAATGTGGAGTCTATGGTTGATATTCCCTTGTACGAGTGATGATGTTAACATTATAATATATTTATAACTCAAAGAAACCTATCATCCTAGTATTTCCCTAAGGTCCTAGTTGAGTGGCCACATCAATATTGGTTAGCATAGAGGTGGATGCTTTGACATATTGAGTCACAAAAAATAAGGGTTAGTTGATAGGATTATCTTTTAGTAGAATTTTATTATTTAATTGTTGATGATTAAGAAATAGGTTTTGGTAAATGTGCAAGTTAGAATTTTGAGGCACCAAAGGACTTGTCAAGTAAGGTTGGGGATTTACATTAAAATTTATGAGAAACATGTCTATGAACATTTGTCATTGGTCTTAAAGGAGTCATTATATGAAATTTTTATACTCCCTACATGTGTGAGTGTCATGACAAAAAATCCTATGAAAATGAAAATACACATTGGGATCATAATCCTTTAGGCTTTGGTTATGATTTTGTTGAAAAAACCTTTGTTTATTATTGTTTTGATAGAAATGTTGGTTTTGGAATTGAAAATATAGTTTTGGTCAACATTTTGGTATTAGTTTTGATATTAATTTTGATAGTGATTGTCACAAGTTCTAGAAATTTGAAATCTATTGCATGAACTATAGGTGGAGGATTTGGGTTTCTCTCACTTCCATTCTTATTTTTGTTCATGAATTTATTCTATTTGTTATTTGCAACATCTATCTACTTGGGTTTGTCTATCACATCATCTGTGGTGGCATTACAATTATGGTTCCAAATCTTGGGACCTTGATTATTGGGGTTGTTTTGATTAGTATTTTTATATTCCACACTATTTTGGTTAGGGTAAATTATCTACCCATTCAATCCATAGGTCCTACAACCACTATTTTTGGCCACTTTATTTATTCTAAGTTAATTTTATAACACTTTTTTATAAGATATATAGGGAAAATTTTGGTTGTCTTCCATAGTTTATTTGTTAATAGAGTGTAATAAAATATCACATAGCTCTTTTTGGTCCATGTGAGGATCACTAGGAGAGGATTAGAGTAATTTACACCACCTTGAAATAAATCAAGAAAAAAAAAATTAGGATCTAGATTAATGTGTAGAAACTCCCATATACTAGTTCAAAGTAACTTGTTTAGGTTGAATACCTTTACAATTCAACCATGAATGGGCAAAAGAAATGGATGTAAGCCTCAGGGAGGTGGTAATACCAATACAAAGTATTCAATTTAAGATTCTTGGTAAATATGTTTTTGACTACCCCATCCTAAGGTAAAATATCTCTAATGGCCATATCATATGCCTTAACATGTCGATTTGGAACTCCTTATCCTTTGTATTTAGGGTATTCAGGTCCTCATGGTGTTGAAAAACACTAGAGGAGTGTTCAAATAAGCTTGGGGAAGAGGGTTAGATAAGAAGTGGGTATAAAAACACCAGGGGTAAAGGGCACTTTAGAGTGGGAAAAGTATAGTATGTCATAAAATAGTTATCTATCTGGGAGGAATTAGAGAATTGTGATAATATGATGGTATAGAGGTTCAAGGGGGTGTGATAATTGGTGCTTTAATGGGTGGAACATACATTGGTGGCATGTTAACTAACATGTAGTTAGGAAGAGCCATGGGTGGTGGTGTGTTGGCCACTATTTTTTTGTGGCAACATATGAGAAAGAATAACCAATGGGAACATGAGTAGGAGGTTGATTGGGTGGGGGAATGTTTTATGCCATGTGATTGGGGACTCAAAAGGTAAGAATATGCCCATGGTTTTGTCTTGGTTCATATTCAGTTAGAAGATAAGTGGGTTGATACTTTGGTAGTTGAGAATAGAGGAGGAATGACCTTGACTATTGAGGTTTGAGGCCATTCCTTGGTTAAAATGACTAGATTGGAGAGAGGCTTGGTTTATCTCCAAATTTAAAATGCAACCCACTGAGGTGGAGATGATTTCATTTAGTGTAGCATTGGTAGTGGGTTTAGGAGCCTCTCTGGTGGGAGGCTCTAAAAGAAGAGATTGATAGCCCATGGTAAACTATTTTGTGTTGGATGGATTTTGAGGAGTCATCATGGGCTACTTAGGTAGTGTGAAAGTAGTTTGATTAGTGTTTTAAGGTGGTGGAGGTAGTTATAATCTGATTATCTCATCTCTTAAAATAAAAATGATTTTAGTGTACTGATTGAATCTCACCATACTTTTCATGTAAAATATTTATATATTAATATGAGGTATATTCATATTTTGAGGGTAGATACCACCTTTCATGGTAATATTTATTTAATTAGAGTCATGGTAATTATTGGTAGTCTTCAAAGGATATCATAACTCTTGAGTCACCACATGATGTTTGGTTTATAATTTAGAACAAGAAGAGTTGTAAAAATGATATTGATTCTCCATGTTTTGATTTGATGTGTTATTCTACCTAAATATAGAAGGTTACTCTATAGGGTGAACACTTCTTATATAAGCTTTAAGTTTAAAAGTCTTATCAAGAAATAAAAGTATAAATGATGGAGGAAAGAAAGAAAAGTATAAATGTAAAATGAAAATCCTTTCATGTCAAGTTCAATAGATTTATTAAGGAATAAAGTAACATGAAGAGATAGCCAATGAAGAGATGATGTGATGGATGGTCTTTTGGTTTAGTTGATTCAGTTAGTTTGGTTGAGATGGAAGGGTTGGTTGGTTTGTCCAATCTACCTAAATGGGGTTTTGAATATCGAGTGGTAGAGGATGTTCGTGTCTGTACCAAAATAACTTAGTTGTGTCAAAGTGCTCATCAAATGAAGTAAATAGTGGTATAATGACATCCCAAGTATATTCAGATTTTAAGAGAACAAGGTAGCAAAGTCCTTGGTCTATGTTAGGATATGGAAATGGGTTGAAATGGGGCTGGATATCTCTATGCATTTTATTGGCTCTATTGGGTTGGGTTTTGCTGGACAATATTATACACAAAGTGAACTAAATTTAATGAGGCTATACCTAAATATGAAGGGAAAAGTCAAATTTGGATGTTATGGGTTTGGTGAGTTATGAGGTGAATTTGTATAGTGAGTTGGGCTTTAGTCAATATGGTTTTCTCATCTAGAGTTTTTAATTTGATGATGATTAGGTTAGGTAAATTATAGAACAATACTTGTATCCCTAACTCAAATTTGATATCACTTTGAGTTTTATGATCTAGTACAAGGGTTGGTAATCATGGAAATGTTCCTAATTTATATAAATGATCTTGTTCAATAAGCATCAATCAAGGGTGAAGAAGTGTTTTTTTGAGTTTTTAGAAAGCATTGTTTATTTTGTTTGGTTTTTTGATTTGATGTGTAATTTTGATTTGATTCATTTTCCAAAAGTGCATGCTTGTTGATTTTAGAATTCAAATGTTTTGTTCAATGAAGTTTTATTACTTATTTACATAGATAAAGACTTTTGAAATGATAATATAAACCATGCTATTGATAAAAATGAAAATTATGAAAGTAAATAAAATAAGACTTATTCCTATTTTTTTATTTTTCTAAATAACATGTATGCAATTGCTAAATTTTTTGAAACTAAAACTAAATTATACAGTTCTTGATTTTTTCTTTAAAATTTTGTGAAACTTGAAAGTGCATAAATTTAATCAAACTTGATAAAAATGAATGTTTTGATTATTGTTTTTGTATGTGAATAATGAAATATTAATTAATTCTTTAAAATTTAGATATGTAAATGAAATCTATGTCTACAATTCAGATTTTATATACATGTAATGGAATTTCTAACTTTTAAAAGTATAATTTTTTATTGCAAGACTAGATAAAATTTTTATATTTTGTATGCAAATTGATTTAATATGTAATAAAATAATTATAATTTATGATTATTATTTTGTTTTTAATGAAATTTTCAAACATACAAGAAGAGAGGATGATTCTAGATGTAATCATTTATTTCGGGTTTTCTACGTTTCTATGCAAGTGGGTGTGAGGTAGTTATTTGTGTTGTATGTGAATGTGTGTATGCTAGGAATTGGATTAAAATATATTTATGGATATAAATGAAATATAAATTTTTCCATATAATTATAAATTTAACATGTTAACTATTGTGCTTTCAGATCTATTGTATTCAATTGAATCTACAAAAGATTAAACAATTTTTCAATGCAAAGTATGAAAGATGCTTTTTATGGTATTTTTTGTATGAATTTTATATATCCAAACTAATTTAATTAAAAAAATAATTTAATATAATAAATAAAATAATATCAATAAATAAAATTAAATCCCCCAACCTGACCAAAGTAGAGGACAATTAGAGAAGAAAATATTGATCTAATACTAAAATCAATTAATCCTTAGGATGATAAGTCTATATTTGTTGCCCATTAATGACCCTAAAATTATTTAGAAAGAGGAAAAACAAAAAAAATATGAAGACACAATCATAAAATTGAATAAAGAGGAAGATAAACTATGGTAGATTCTCACAAATAGTAGAGTAACATGCTACAAACTTGTGGGTTGAACTTGTCTTTGTATCTTTGCATTCTTCTTTGGAGTTAGTTTATGTGCCACTTTGATCAATAAACTCAAGATTGGAATCAAATACATGATATGAGTTATGATTATCATCATATTTAATCCATTTAGGAAGTTATTAGACACAATCTCCTCTAACTCACTTCGTATGTGATAAGTCCAAAATATGGCTCATTATTACTATCAATTATCCTTGTTCTTATTATATTATCTCTCCTCTATACTAAGCAATGAAAGGATATTAAGATTGTATCTAATAGTAGTGTATTAAATATTATGCTTGATCTTATTTAATTTAACTAAAACCTAAATGATTAACTCTATTATTTAATTCTAACTCTTTGCATGTTTAGTCTCTGCATTTTGTGCATATACAAATATACAATTGTCTATAAGGATTAAAGACCTTTTTGTTATAGAAAATATTATAACATTTTGGTGACATATAGTCTTTTCTATACCAAGATTCAAACATTATGCAGAAGCTGTAGACTCTCAAAATTCACTACTTTGGACTCATCTAGTAGCTTCAGACTCACCCAATCCGTAGCTACAGACTCATTCAAAGATCCAATTTCATTCATCAAATCATTCGACCCAGCTTAACAGCTTCATTATGAAATTATTCAAACATTCAAGTTTATTGAAACAAGTTTATATGAATTTTATTTAGACTCTATTATACGTTACTATAGAATTGCTTCAGACTCTACTAGATTGCTTCAAACTTCACCATATTGCTTTAGACTCCACTAGACTACTTCGAACTTCCCCAGAATCACTCTAAACTCTTCCAGTCCAAATTTTGAGTATGCAAAACAAAAAATATATACTTGGAGATTATTTTGGTCACTTATTATTTATAGAACTACTATAAATAATAAATTTATAAATATAGACTTTCTATATATATATATATATATATGTCTATATAAATATGTCCATAGTCTTGAATAAGTAAATCTATCTAGTAGATCTATATAGCCATTCTTAGTAGATATGTAGTGAATTTTTTAACTGATGGATCTTCCCATTCTAAAAACATCAAATGTTTAATTTCAAGACCCATTAAAACTAGGATATTTATCTTGATAAGAAAAGATTTAATTCTAAGATCTAGGGATCTTCTGTTACAACATTATATAAGTAGATCTTCATATTTTGATGAAGAGAGACAAATTTTGAGAAATATAAAATATATTTATTTAGTTCTAGCCCAATTACTATTGTATTTATGTAATATCTTTTGATTAATGAAGAAAGCTCTAATTTGTAAGTACTAAGTCTTTTTTCATTCTTGTTCCCAAGGTGAGTAAGGGCCCACTCTCCTTAGGAATTGGGAAAATATTTTATATGGTATTTTATGTATTTAAAATTTCTAGTAATCATTTTATGTTTACAACAATAATTATAAATAGACTTTAAAACATGCAAGAAGTTATCTTCTAAAAGTTAATTCAGGATTTTAGCAAGTATGTTTGTTTTTAGCAAGTGAATTTATTTACAACAAGTGTGTTTACTTAAAAAAAGTGTGTTTATTTCAAACAAGTGTGTTTATTTCCAACAAGCATGTTTATTCTAATCAGTGTGTGTATTTTAACATATTAGATTACATAGTGTTTTAATTTTTCAAGTGAGTTTATTTATTACATAAGCAAATACTTTATAGGATAGATTAGACTAGACATTTAAAAAGATAACAAACCCCCAATCATATTTGTAAGACCTACATCCATAAACCTTGATACACACAACTTTAAACCTTGACCTTGGTTTGAATGACATCAATAGATCAAGTTGATTAAATGAAGGGATTAATGACACCCATTATTTTTGGCACCATTATCAAGGATTGTAGGTGTTAGTAAGATAATACTTATTGGTCTATAGTAAAAATACAAAAATATTAAAAAACCAATCAAAAATCACAAAAACAATTTATAAACTGACCTAGAGATGCTAAAGAAAGGCTAATCTCCAAAGATCCTGAATTAGGACCAGAGGAGGAAATAATAAAAGTTTTGACTGAGAGATTTGAAAGTAAAAGAAAAAAATTTAAATAATTATTAGATTAATCACTAGAATTAGGATCATCCTCACAAAAAAATCTTGTAATAAGCTCACATTTGGGAGATCTTACCTTATAGGAAGAAATAATCCTGAGGATCATTTATCTAGAACAATAGATTCTAGACCTCAATCTTTACAAGACCGAGAAAAAAATTGGATCTCTAATACCGATTGGGAATAAATAGAAACCATGGCTGATAACTAAGGAAATATAGAAAACTTGAAGAAAATAGAATACAATTATAAGATAAAACCTTTTCTTTTCCTATAGTCATAGATCCAACAGAACAAACCTCAATGAAAAATATTTCACCATCAATTATTCCAACTTTTAGGGGTAAATATTTGAAAGATCCAGATCAATTCCTATTTGAATTAAAAGTGATTTTTCAACCTATGATTATATAATTAATAGTTATAAACTTAAACTTTTCCCTTCTATACTTGAGGAGGCAGCCATAAGATGGTTCATGGGTCTTTCAGGTGATGCTATCAATACATGGAAACAACATTTCTTGATAAATATCAAGATTATTAAAGAGTAAGGGATAGAAAATAATATTTATGTAAGATCAAACAAAATGAATAAAAAAGTTTGGAAGATTATCTGGATAGATTCACATTTGCCCATAAACATAGTGGTTATCCACTGACATAAGAGGTGTAAAAATGGATTTTCTTAAGGGATTAGGTGATGAATCTAGGTATACTTTGAATCTATTAGGAAAATGACATATTTTAAAATTAACATTCCATCAAATTTTAGATCTATGTACTAATTCTTCCAGAATAAAACTAAGCATCAAAAAAGAAAAATTAGGCAAATCCAAAGAAGTAAGTTGATTGATGTAAGAATTTGCCAATCTAAAAATTGACATTTTAGTCCTGTTAAACACTACATTAGATGGAATTCAAGAAAAAACCAACTCTACCATATAACCTTTATTCATCTATTGTCCAAAATGTAAATTGAAACATGCTCTCAGAGATTATCCTTTGGATAAAATAGAAATATGTGGGATATATGACAGTAAAGAACATAACAAAAATTATTGTAGACATCTTTCTATTTTGAAAAATTAATTGAAACAAAATACACAACCCATAGAAGAACTAAATTATATCCAGAGACAAAAATTATTTCTATAAAATTAGACCCAAGGTAAATTTGGTCCATGAAATCCCATTAATCCATGGATGACAACTTGGAATACTTTGGCACCTCAACCTATGTGGGGATAAGTACAACCACAATGGGTTAATAAAAAATGGGTGATGACCTAAAAATCATGGATACCCTAACCACATTGATAACAATGGGAAAATACACACTAGAATGTCAATCCATAGTTTAACCCCCACAGAAGGTTTCCACCATAACAAGCTTTGATGGAACCTCTTGTAACTCAACCTATAAAACAAGTTAATCAACCTCAATTTCCTGCTCAATTGGTGGATAAACCCAAGAATAAACTATCATCCCTTGTCTATGTAAATTTAAAAAGGAGAAACCATGAATATAGGAGCTATTAAACTTGCAAACATTCAACTAAGATTAGGAAAGACAATTCAGTAACCTCTTATTACTATATTTGAGCTACCCAATGAAAATTCAAAACTAGATACACAAAAATCCATAAGTAGAAAAGAGGAACCTAAAAAATTATCACAAAATTCAAAGGAACATATTACTACTTCTCCACCTATTCCTTTTCCTAACATACTAACGGAAATTGAAATCAAGCAAGAATTTGATTTGATTCAGGAATTAAGAAAATTGAACATTGAAGTATCCTTATTATGTGCCATCAAGGATATTCTAGAATTAAAAAAAATCATTAATATCCTATGTATGAAGACACCCAAAATAAATAAACAATACCTAAAAACCATACATGTAGATGGAACTTGTTGATCTTTTAGGATAAAAATTACTATCACCTAAGTATGCAGACCTAGGTAGTTCGGTCATAACAATTACCATAGAAAAGAAAGAAATACCTAATGTTATGGTAGATTTATGTGCAACAATCAATGTGATGACAACTAAAACTCTCTAGATATTGTCTCTTATGGGAATACGACCTAACTCCGCCATTATTCAAATGGCTAATCAGTCAGTTGCTAAACTAGAAGGTACTATAGAAGATGTGACTGTAATGATTGAATCATGGGAATATCCTATAAATTTTATGGTGTTACAACCTAAAATAAAAAAAATTATAATATCTTCTCCTTTTGGGAGGATCTTGGTTAGCAACTATAATAACATTAATTAATTGTAGATTAGGAGATATGACTATTTCAAATGGTCTAAAAATAAAATAAATATCTTTATATCCTCCTGCAAAACCATCATTGGATTACACTAAAACACTTTGGGTAGATGAAATCAATTAAAATAAGAACATGTTTAATATTTGTCCATGATAGTTGTACAAAGACACATGAATTAATTAATTGATGAGTTGGTACAAGATCTAAAATAAACTACTGACCTCATGAGCCTAGTTTTGAACTCTGTTAGTCAATCCACTTTGGACTCTATCAGTCGATCCACTTTAGAATCTGTTAGTTAATTTACTTTAGACTCTTCTAGTTTATCCACTTTAGACTCTGTTAGTTTCTCAACTATGAAATCTATTTGACTCATTACTACAAACTCGATCTTTGAACATTCAACATATGACCATAAAAAATTACAAAAAAGTATTTGGAGTTAGATAGAAAACACACCAACTATTAATTTTAACTGCATTCCATTGTCTATTAGATATAATTATTCCTCCAAGGGATGGATTTGTAACAAATGTCACTACATTTAATCTATTATTACCACATCCATGTCATCTTAATTACTTGATGAGTGAATTTAAAAAAAAAATAATCTATCCATTCTGACACTAAAAAGATTATGGTATTACCGGGAAAAACATTGAACATAAATAGTTGGTTTAACCATGATCAAAAAATCAAAGTTTTTGATGTCCTAGGAAAACATACCAAAGCATTTGCTTGGGATTATACATATATGAGAGGAATTCATCTGAGTGTTGTACCCATCACATTTACACAAGTTAGAAAAAATCAGTTAGATAGCCACAAAGATGAATAAATCCAACATTAAGAGATATAGTAAAAACTAAAATTGAAAAATTATTGGACATAGAATTCATTTACCCTATTTCAAATAGCCAATGGGTTTCCCCACTGGTAATTATACCAAATAAAAATGGGAAATGAAGAGTGTATATAGATTATGGAGAGTTAAATAAATCCACTGTGAGGGATTATTTTACTCTTCTTCTTATTAATCAAGTGCTTGATAATCTGGTAGAGGAGAAATACTTTTTATTCTTAGATGGATTTAGTGGGCATAATCAAATAACTATGGTAGCTGAGGATCAAGATAACCACTTTCACCTATTCATGGGGTACATTTTCTTATAAAGTTTTACCATTTGGCCTTTGTAATGCCCCATCTACTTTTTAACAAATAATTCTAGCTATATTCTCTGATTTGACTAATGATTGTGTGGAAGTATATATGGATGACTTCATCACTCATAGTGATACATTTGATGAAGCACTACACAATCTTGATAAGGTTTTAACCAGTTATGAAGAATACAAATTGTCATTAAGCCATAAAAAATGCTTGATAATGGTGGATCAGGGCATATTATTAGGACACCACATCTCTACCAAAAGAATCCAAGTAGATCCTAAGAAAATTGAAATAATTTTTAACCTGCATGTCCCATAGAACTAAACTAATATTAAGAGATTTTTAGATCATGTTGGTTTTTACAAACACTTTATAGAATACTTTAATAAATTTTCTGATCCTATGTTCACTTTGTTGGTAAAGGAAAATGAATTTATATGGAGTGAGGGTTATCAAAAATATTTTGAAGCCATCAAATAAAAATTGAGTTCTACACTAGTACTAAGAGGACCCAATTGGGAAAAACACTTTCATATTTACACTAATGCTTTTAATTTCGCAATTGGATCAGTCTTAGGAAAAAAAGATGAGAATGATCATATATATGCCATTTATTATATCAAAAATAATCTCACACCAACTGAAAGGAATTATACAACTACAAAAAAAGAATTCTTTGTAATTTATGCCATCAATAAATTCAGACACTATATTATAGGTTATAAGGTCTTCATATACACAAATCATTCAGCCATAAGGTATCTTATGAATAAACCTATAGTAGGGGGAAGAATCATAATATGGTTGTTACTTTTACCAAAATTTGATATAACCATCATTGATAAACCAAGAAAATTTAATATGGTTGTAAACATTTTATCTAGATTACATAATGTAGGTAATGAAGAACCAATTGAAGATAACTTTTCAGATGAATAACTGTTTGTTGTTTCAATAGAATCCCCATGGTTTGCTGGCATAGGCAACTACTTAGCAACAACAAAGTTTCCTTCTCATTTTACTCATAAATAAATAAAATGTTTAATCAAATAAATTTATTCTTTCAAATCGATTAATGTCATGTTATTTAAATATGGACTTGATTATGTGTTTCACAAGTGTGTATAAAATAATGAAACATATGATATTATTAGAGCTTTTCATGATGAACCAGGAGGAGGGAATTATTTAAAAAAATAAACCATGCACAAGATCTTAGGAGTAAGATATTAATGTCCTTCCCTTCATATGAAATTAAATAATTATATCAAATAATGTGATCCATGCCAAAGGATGGAACAACCTACACTATCAAGAAAGATGCCTCTTCATCCACAAGTAGTATTAAAACCATTAAAAAAATGGGGAATAGATTTTGTTGGTCCTATAGATCTTCCATCTCAAAAAAAGAATATATTTTAGTATTTATAAATTATGTCACTGAATGGGCTGAAGTTTAAGCCTTGAACTTTGCTAGAGAAGAAGTGGCAAATTTTTTGTATTTTAATATCATGCAATGATTTTGTGCACCTAGAGATATAGTTTCAAATCAAGGACCATAATTCATGTCTAATATGATTGAATTTTTTATTGAGGTATACCAAGCCAATCATAAGAAATCCTTTTCTTACCATACATAGTCCAATGGCCAAGTAAAAGTTACTAAAAAAGAGTTGGAGAATATTCTGACCAAGATAGTTAGTAGCAACCAAAAAAATTAGGTATTCAGAATACCAAAAACATTATGGGCCTACAACACTACTTAGAATACAGCCACTATATTTTCACCCTATGAGTTAGTATATGGTAAGAAGCCTTTACTTTATATTTAATTTGAATTACAAACTTTGAAAATAATAATGGAAATAGGCATTGATTTGGATAAGGCACAACAAAATATAATTATTCCCATATTGATGAAATGAGGATAAAAGATTTACAACAAAAAGATATGATGAAAAATCAAAGGAAAATATGGCATGATTCCCATATTTAAGTTAGAATATTTCAAAAAGGAGGTTGTACACTTTTTTTTTACTCCAAATTTTAGCAATTCAAAGGCAAGTTGAGGACAAGATGGTTAGGGCTATATCAAATAGAAAAGATATTTAAGAATGGATTAGTGCAATTATTGCCAATATATTAGAACCAAAAAAATTTGATGGTAAATGGATATAGATTTAAATTATACCATAAACCAATCAATAAAGAGGAATTTGTTCAAAACATTAGACATGAGGTAGTTTTCATGGAAGGACCTAGTTATTCCAAGTCAACAACTCCATAATGATATATTCTATAAAAAAGAATAAGAGGACCACTTTTTGGTCTTCCTTCTTCCAAAAATATTATATATATGTAATAAATTAAAAAAAAAGTCAATAGTGAAAATCCTTTTAGAACATTATTGGAAATGTTGATTAGAAAACCAACTTGTTCACTAGTTATGCATTGAATAATGAGCCTTAACTTGAAAACTAGAAATGGCTAGTCAAGGGAAAAATACCAAAAATTAGAAAAATAGTAAAATTTGATTAGTTTTTCCTAATAAGCAAATCATTACAATATTTGTTTGTATACATTTATATAAAGATTAATTTATGCATTTTCTTTATGTTGGAATCAAGTGGCAAAAAAGGAATGAAGGTTAAGAGTATGATTTGGTAAGTAAAGAATTTTATTTATTTTCATTAGATTAATACAAGTCTTTTGATTCTTATATGTTCATTTTTAAGATGGGATTTATAAATAAGACATCTTGTATACCATCAAAGTAAATACCAAACAAAACCATTTACCAACATCAAAAAGTCATAAGTAAGAGGACACGTAAGCAAAAGAAATGACATTTGATGATAAGGATAAATAATGAGTGAAATGACATGCAAAGAAATGGAATGTCATATCACCTTTATTTATGGATGCAACTGTCATCTGATTCATTCCAAAAAATATTGAATAAGCTACCAAAATTGATGATGCACAAGTCTCATGAGTATGAAAGTACATCAAATCTTTTCAAAAGATAGCTTCATGTAAATTCCACATCATAGGATGATTGCTTTAGATTATGTTAGCAACTAATAAACCAAATATCCATTTGAATCATTCCTTTCCATTTTAAATTGCACACTATTATTTTTATTGACATTAATTGTTGCACGTTCTACCCCTTAATTTTAAATAAATTAATAAAATCACCATAGGACATAAGAAACATCTGAAACCTATGATTATATATGGATTGATGGCAAATGATATCTCTGTGTCAATTTTTGAAGAGGTTGGTTGGTTATCATTTTTAATTTTTTTTGAAAGATATGATGAAGCTCTAATGAAGGAATTCATTACCAATCTAAAATAAGACTACATTATAGTGTGAGGTATCTGCATTCCAATTTCTAGCTTAGTCATTAGTGAAATTTATGAAATTGTCAAAGAAGGTAAGAGAGTACTTAAAAGAACCCCTTTTTTTGAGTTAATTACCTAATTAAATGGAATGAAATTTTGTCTATTGCATTTGTTCAAACCATCAAGGAAATTAAAAAGGGATTAGTAGAGAAACCCTACCTAACCCTATAAGTCTATTTCTTTTTGGGTAATGAAATATTTCATGTGTGAAGGGTAGTATAACATTTTATGGTGTGAAGCAATGTGTATATTTCTTCACCTTAAATATGGACAACAACAAAATCAACATAAGGTTAACCTTCCCTTATTCTTGTATGGATCCATTCAAATTCTAGTTACTAATAGATCAACTCCTCTCCATCATCATGGTTTTATCCATTTAAAAATTCAACATCATTTTCTTTAGAAAATTAAATCAACATGGAATAATTTTTGGACCAACATGTTCAGTCCATTTTCAACATCAGTTTCAAAGTCCTCCAAAAAACCATCAAGTGCCAAGATAAAATAAATAGCTTCCTCCTCTAAGGTTAAATTTTTTCCTAGTGAGAGATGCTAAACTAGATCACAAACCACACATATGGTTGCATAGACTTCTCAAAAAACTACTAAAAAGCAAAAATTGAGACCAAGGGCTTCATAGTCTTGTGCAAATCCTAAATCTCTAGATCCTCCTTCACAAGCTGATGAGGATATTTCTATAAGGGAACCTAGTTGCATTGTACAAACCAAAAAAGATGTAGAAGATTAATTTTGGCATAATATGATGAATAAATATAAGAAACTACTACTCTTGTCATCCTTAGATATTTACCAATGTTTTCTTCCCCAACACTAGTAGAGACAATAACAACAGTCCCTTATAAATAAGCCATCACATCAGAGATTCTTGAGGTAGTTGCAGTAGTTCCTGATGAATAAACTATCATAATAGAAATCTCTAAGTCAATAGTAGTTCTTGAATAAGAATCCATAATAACAAAGATTCTTGAGTCATCAAAAATAATCCCTGATGAAAAATTTATCCCATTATATATTCCTACTAAATTAACTAGTCAGAGAGAAAACATACTTATAGAATAAATTATAGTACATGAAACATAATATTTTACATCTTCTTCAAATCCTAAAGCGAGATCAATATTAGATAAAGAAAAAAGGTATAATGGTCTTTGAAGAAGAACAATCATCTAGCTCAACTGAAGACCCAGAGTTGCGTCTTATCCTTGCATTGTCAAGAGCTGAGGTCATCATCAAGCACTAAGCAACAGATATTATTGACCTTTTAGCTCAATTATGACATAAGAATTCACTCAACTTTTCATTGATTCAAGGATTATATGATTTTAAAGATAAACCTTTGGATCACATGACTAAGAATAAAGAGATTGAGAAACAAATAACTCATTTTGATGAAGAAATGGTTAACTCTTGGATATACATCACTGAGTTAGAAGAAGAAAATTTGTTGTTAAAATAACAACTTCAAAAGTCTCAGATACAATCTTTATCTTCTTCTAAACCTTCAGTAGATAAATCTTGTCAAACCATTATTTATCATATGAATTATCAAGATAAATGGAATCAAGTATGTTGTGAGTTAAAGGAACTCAATGAAAAAAATAGAGTTTTAAAAAAGGAAAAACATACCCTAAAAGAAAATTTTGAGTAAGAAAAATAGTAGAATAACAATATTGAAGTAAACCTACAGAATGCATGTCAGACAGGTGAAAATATCCTAGCTTGTAGATCTCCTTCTCCTTGTTATAACATGTATTTACATGAATAGTTTTATAGATGACAATTATTGAGAATTGCATGTGATTTACCACACAACATTAAAGATACTCTCATGTTTTTAAAGATATTTTAGGACTTCACTCTAGAAAAACAAGATTTAATATGTGAGTTTTATTTATGTAATATGATTTTGGAAAATTCTAATAAATTCATGGTCAATATATATGTAGGGGAAGTTTAGCTAAGAGATCTTCTTTCTAATTTTAAAAATTAGAATGCCTAGAAAGCTAAACATGAAGAATATATAGAAAACTCCATAACTACAGGGTTGTGTATTAGACCTACTTTTGCTAGTGCCAATAATTTATTGATCAATTTCAAAACTATCTATTTGATGAATCCAAATATTATAGATTATTACTTACATGCTTTGTATAACTATAGTGTCTCTTTTGATTTGTATACCAGAAAATATTTTGATAATATGTTTAAAACTAGTATCAGATGTTGGGACACCTTGATAATTTCATTAAAAAGAAGAGAGGTGATATCTCCAACTAATTTAAGATGGAGCTTAAGAAGGGAACAATATTTTAATGATATGATTGTGGATGTCTTAAATTTAGGAGGAGAACTAATTTGGGTTGGCATGAGATTCCATCCACCACTTATTTTGATTCCCATTCCACTATGGTGTAGATGGGGTCCTCAAATAAAAAAATAATTTCAAAATTGTCAAATATGGTACTAACATACCAAGGTTTCACTAGTCCCTTGGATAATCACTAGGCTGATGTATTTGACATATATGATCTCAGTTAGTGTATACAAGCTAGAATTTAGAATTATGAGGGAACAAGAAGCAACTAATTTTACAAAAGAGACTTGTAAAAGGTAAAATGTGGAAGAAATGATGAGTCTAAAATATGGATCATTATTAATATCAATTATCCTTGTTCTTATTCTATTATCTCTCTTCTAGACTAAGCAATGCAAGGATCTTAGGCTTGTATCTAATCTTAGTGTAGTAAATATGATGTTTATCTTACTTAATGTAACTAAAGCTTAAATAACTAACTCTGTTATTTAATTCTAACTCTTTGCATGTTTAGTCTCTCCATTTTGTGTATATACAAATGTACAATTGTCTATAAGGAATAATGACCTTTTTGTTGATCTTACAAGGTGACCTATAGAATTTTTTTTGATGTTTTGGTGACCTATAGTCTTCTACGAACCAAGCTTCAAACTTGTTCAGAAGCTATGGACTCTCATAGTTCATTGCTTTGGACTCGTCCAGTAGATTTGGACTCACCTAGTCCATAGATATAGAATTATTCAAAGATCTAATTTCATTCATCAAAGCATTCTACCCAGTGTAGAAACTTTATTATGGACTTTTTCAAACATTCTAGTTTCTTGAAACAAGTTACTACGAAGTTGCTTTGGACTTTGTCAGAAGTTACTATGTGTTGGTGTATTTATTTACTTTATTGCATTTACTTGTATTTATTATTTATATTGGTGTCATAATTACTTATTGTAATTAGTTTATTAAATTTATTAATAATTTACACTAGATAAGATAAGCTTGCTTAACTCGTAGTCAACTTAGACACCTATCTTGGTACCGTGGAGTTGAACTCCACTATTTAGGGTAAGATATGATAAGATTGCTTAACTAGTAGTAAACTTGTGTTGATCATTTACACAAGTTTGACACCAATCTTGTTATTATGGAGTTACACTCCAGTATTCATGTAGTCAAATATCAATTAAACTACACGTGTTGTGTGAGTTTCTTGATCTTTATTTTGGATGCCTTTCTCTATATAAGTAATGGTTATTTGTGTATTCTATATCAGATCAATATTAAATTATCAGAGTAATTCATCATATTTGAGTTATTTATTCATTTCAATTATTATCTAAGATATACAGTTATTTTTTATTAATATTACTATTTTATCTCTAGTTCATGATTTTTATTAGATTAATTATATCTTGTATGTTAATTCTAACATGGTATCAGAGCTATCTTGAATCTATAGATTATTAAATATTCAAGAAAAAAATATCTAGATATAGGATCAGTTTTTTTATTTTGTATACAATAAAAAATTAGAGCTTTGTGGAGAATTTTTGAGCTCACCATTGAGTTTAGAGTGTTTGAGATAGTCAAAATCATCTACAATTTTGTCTAAATTGGGCATAGGAGGCAAAATTGGCATGGGTTTGATCCAGAAGCACCATGACCAAATCTGATGGGTACCTAAAAATCAAAAGCATTTTTGAGAAAAATGGACCTCATAATTTCATTAAAAATATGTCAAAACCTACAACTCCATATAAAATTTATCTAATTTGGATACAGTCACCTAGAAGGCATTTTTTTTTGCTCCTAGGTATGGCCATACGGACTGTGTAGGACAAAAAAAATAAACAATTTGAGCATGCCTCATGGATCGATAGATAGATTTCAAAGGGAAACTTTGGGAGCCTACCATTTGAACACTAGGAGGTATTTTGAGTGAATTATTTTTTGAAATAACTTAAAATTTTGTGCTTTTCTCTAATATACTTTCATTTTTTTTTAGATTTGTCTAGATTTTTCTACAATTCAAGTTTTTCAACTCTTGCCTGTCCTCATTTCTGCAAATTCAAAAGCTCATAACTTTTACATACAACCTTTTATTGAGGTCACTTTTTTTGAAAGTTAATATTTTTTTGAGCAAAATGCATTGGTATAAAAATGTTTGTAATAAAGTGCATATTTTTTATACTTTTAGACTAGAGGGCCAAATTGAGTTTTTTGTAAACTAGAATAATTATAATCTAGCTTTGTACATGCATTTAATTATAAAGTGCCAATAAATACTTGTTGGGTGGGATAAAACTAAGTAATTCAAGGGGGTTTTGTGATGTGTTCTATACTTTGATTTCTACTTTGTGATGATTTATTTCTAATTGCATCATGGGGAATCCTAAGTTCCTACTATTAACATAATACAATTATAACACATGAAAATAGAATTCTTGGAATGCATTAA
This sequence comes from Torreya grandis, assembly GCA_037957365.1. NCBI lineage: Eukaryota > Viridiplantae > Streptophyta > Pinopsida > Cupressales > Taxaceae > Torreya > Torreya grandis. The sequence goes on from JARHVA010001074.1 coordinate 3,287,493, forward strand.
TGATGATATAATATACACCTTACATAACAAATCTTCTTACTCCACCTACTGATGCAAAAGAGTTACAACACTTTCTCTTTGAAAATACTAAGATTATTGGATGCATTCAGTCTTACATGTCTTTAGATTTGAATTTTTATCTTGACAAATGTATAGATCCAAAAGATGCTTGGGATAAATTAGGGTCATTATTTGGAAAAATAGATGATGTTAGTGGTTACCAAATTGACAACAAACTCATTAGTTTGGATCCTTAAAGTTATGCTACAATACAAGACTACATAACTAAAGTCATAGATCTTAGAGCACAACTTTCTAAATGTAAAATTGATAAAAAAGATATTCAATTGATTTTTAGTGCGCTACACAAATTATGACTTGAATATTCATCCTTTGTCTCTAGCTTTCAAAATCATAGGCTCATATTGGGCACAACATATCAAATACCCACCTTTGAGGTATTATCTAAGATTTTAATGGTTGAAGAAGAAAAGTTAATAGCTATGGGTCTAATCAACCCATCCAAATCTCAAGCTCTAGTTTGAAATCAACCTCAGTATAAGCAATTTTCAACATCAACATCAAATACAGGTTCAAGTAAAAAGAAGGAGAATAATCAAAACAAGTCACAAAAATATAATAATAAAGGGAAACAATCTTTCTCACAAGTAGATTATAAATCCACTAATAAGAAAGTAGATTCACAAAAAAGGATTGGCACTCCTTGCCCTTATTGTAAAAAGGGGTTTCATAGTGAACAAGATTGCTGGAAGAAAGAGCTTGATGACCTTAAGGGTCTTCTCAAGAAGAATAATATCAATCAATCCTCTTCAAAGGATTATTCCACTCCAAATTTAGGGAAAAGAAAAGCTATGACACTAGTTGCACTAGAAAATTCTCCCAAGTCATGGGTACTTGACTCAGGTGCTTCAAACCATATGAGTTTTGATCAAGAATAATTTTTTAGATTAGAACCATTTCCTTGCCTCATATTATCATAGGTGATGATTATAAGGTAGATGTCATAGGAAAAGGTAAAATTGATGTTGATAGTGGTATATTTGAGGATGTCCTCTGTGTGCTAGAGTTATCAACTAGCCTTCTCTCTATCTACTAAATCACTCACTTTGATACTGGTAGGAAAGTTCAGTTCACACCCGATTCTGTATCAATTAGAAAATTAGAGGATAATGCCTTAGTTATAGTAAACAAAGTTGATAATCATACTTGGATTTATTCATTCTCCCATTTTGTGCCTCAGTCTTCCTCTACAGCTTTGCTCTCACACACTGATTTAGTGAGAAAGTTATGGCATGAGCGGTTTGGTCATCTAAATTACCACTATTTATAGTAGCTAAGTCAGTAGGAGATGGTTACATGACTTCCACAGATTTAGTTTTTAGGGGGTGTATGTCATGTTTGTGCCTTAGGAAAACATCTAGAGGATAGTTTTGATAAAGGGAAGGCTTGGAGGGATATACAAGTCCTTGAACTTGATTATAGTGACTTAGTGGGTCCATTACCTACTTTGTCTTTTAGTAAAACCTACCATGTTCTCACATTAATTGATGACTATTATAGATACACTTGGGTTTATTTTATGAAACTCAAGAGTGAAGTGTTTAATAGATTTATAGAGTTCAAATATTTATTAGAGAAGTAGAGAAACAATCTAAAAAGTTATTCAAGATCCTATGCACAAATAATGGGAGGGAATATGTGAATAACAAGTTTGCACAATTCTGTGCTCTTGAAGGAATTGATCTTCAACATTAAATTACATACACACCTCATTAGAATGGTGAGCAGAGAGGAAGAATACATTCTTAAAATAATGGAAAGTTGTATGATTCATGTTAAATCATTATTACCTGAGTATTGGGTAGAAGAAATTATATGTGCTACATATATGCAGAATAGGGTTGCTCACAAAGATTTAAAGGGGATAAAACCTCTTAAATATTGGTGTAACAAGAAGCCAATAGTGGAATATTTTAGAGTCTTCAATAGTCTAACAGGGCTTACATACCTTCTGATAAGCATCGTACTTTAGAAAAACAAAGCTAGACTTGCATATTTGTGGGACATCCTAATGGTGTTAAGGGAAATTGGCTCATTGATCTAGATTCACATGAGATTATTATAGTGATAAGTGTTTACTTTAAATAAAGTCCTTTAGAATTATCTTCTAACATTTCTCCTTCTTCCTTAGAAGAATTAGATAACAATGATGATGATACTCATACTTCATCTACTCACAGGGATAATGAGGTAATACCTCTCCAATAGGGTTTAGTAGGTCATGTTATTCCTCCTCCTCCTCTAGATCCTTACCTATTGATGCTTTTATGGACTAGATAGACTTTGGCAGATGTAGACCCTCTTATTATGGGTCCATTAGATAGAAGGAAAACACAGTGACAACATGATCTTCTACATTCCTACATTGCCACAACTTCTGATCCATAGTCTTTTTAGGAAGCCACAAGGACAATTGAGTGGGATTCAATGATCGAAGAAGAGTATGACTCATTTATTAGGAACAACACTTGGGATTTTATTCCTTTTCCTAAGGGAAGAAAATTAGTATGATGTAGGTGGATATATCCGACTAAGTTTATAGTGGATGGAAATATTGATAAGTATAAAGCATGCTTAGTGGCCAAAGGTTTTTCCCAAGTGGAATGCATTGACTATACAAAAATATTTGTGCCTATTGCTAAGATGAATTTCATTAAATTGATACTGGCTATTGGTACAACTCATGGTTAGGCTATACATCAAATGGATGTGAAGAGTGCATTTATTCATGGGGATCTTCATGGGGAGATATATATGGATCAACCACAGGGGTTCATTCAAGATTATTCATTGGTGTGTTGATTTTAGAAGTCTTTATATGGTTTGAAACAAGCCCCCAAGGCTTGGTATTTCAAGATGGACACATTTCTTCTTTTAGTTGGGTTCTTGAGATGTCACTTAGATCTGAATGTCTATATTCTATGGTAGGAGGATTCACTATTGTAATTGGTGCTCTATGTTGATGATATCATTTTTATAGGGAACACAATATCCATCATCAAAAATGTTAAGAATACACTTCATGATAGGTTTTCTATTATATACATGGGCCTATTGCACTATTTTCTCAAGATTCAGATGTCATAGTCTTCTTTTAGGATTATACTTTCAAAACCCAAGTATGCCATGGACTTGTTAGCTCAGTTTCACATGGCTAATAGTAGTCCTACACCAACTCCTTTCTTATTTAGAGTTAGACTTGAGGTTCATTGTTCCACTCCCTTGGTTGATGGCACATTGTCTCACTAGCTTATAGGTAGCCTCATCTATCTGACTCATAAACAACCTAACATTTCATAGGTAGATGGCATGGTTTCAAACTTTATGCAGACACCACATGAGCTTCATTGGAGAGCCACTAAGTGCATTTTAAACTACATTCAGGGCACTATCAAATATAGTATTCACTATATAATAGGTACATGTTTAGACTTGGAAGAATACACACATTTTGATTAGGCTAGCCATTATGATGATCATAAGTCCACTTCTGGTTACAACTTTCACTTTAGATCTAACCTCATTTCTTGGCAGAGTAATAAGTAGCATGTTATTTCTCTTTCATCTACAGAGGCTGAGTATCATGGTGTTGTTAATACCACTATTGAGGCTATTTAGCTTCAAAATTTTTCACTAAGCTTGGTGTTCCATTTTGAAATCCATCAATCATCTACTATGACAACCAAAGCACTATTTAAATCTCAAAGAATCTAGTTCATCATTAGAGAACCAAACACATAGAGATACATATACACTTGATCAGGGAGCTGATTCAGGTAGAGATCATTGATCTTTAATATTGTCCTACAAAGGAGTAGATTGTAGATATTTTCACCAAACCATTCACTGAAAACAAGTATCTACACTTGTGATCTCTTTTGGGGATGCGAGACATAAGTTATTCATAGGACATCAGTACTTTAGGGGGGTATCCTAGACCTTCATCCTGAGGAGTTTTTTTCCTTTGGGTTTTCTTCTTTCCTCATTTATTTGTATAGAGTAACTAATATGGCTACACATTATTGGGACTCTTATCTGCATAACCCTACCTAAGCTTCACTTATAAGGGGGTGTTGGTGCATTTATTTGATTTACTTGTATTTATTATTTAGATTGATGCACTAATTACTTATTATTATTAGTTTATTATGTTTATTAATAATTTGCACTAGATAAGATAAGCTTGTTTAGCTAGTAGTCAACTTGGACACCTATCTTTATTACTGTAGAGTTGAACTCCACTATTCAGGGTAATATAAGATAAGATTGCTTAACTAGTAGTAAACTTGTGTTGATCATTTATAAAATTTTCATACCTATCTTGTTATTGTGGAGTTGCACTCTACTATTCATGTAGTCAGATATCAGTTGAACTACACGTGTTATGTGAGTTTCTTGATCTTTATCTTGGATGCCTTACTCTATATAAGAAATGGCTATTTATGTATTCTATATTAGATCAATATTGAATTATCAAAGTAACTCATCATTTTTGATTTATTTATTCATTTCATTTATTATCTCAGATATATAGTTATTGTTTATTACTATTACTATTTTATCTATTATTCATGCTTTCTATTAGATTCATTAGATCTTGTATGCTAATTATAACACTATGGAATTGATTTTAACTCTACCCGATTGCTTCAAACTCCACTAGATTGCTTTAGACTCCACCAAACTACTTTGGACTTCATCAGAATCACTCTAGACTCTTCTAGTCCAGATTTTGAGCATGTAAAACTAAAAATCTATACTTAGAGATTGTTTTGGTCACGTACTATTTATAGAATTACTATAAATATACTTTCTCTATATATATGTTTATGTAAATATGTTCATAGTATTGAATAAGTAAATAGATCTATAGATCTATGTAGCCATTCTTAGTAGATATGTGGTGGATTTTATAACCATCAGATCATCCTATTCTATAATGTCAAATCTCTATTTTGAAGACCTACTAAATTAGGATATTTGTCTTGATAAGAAGAGATTGACTAATAAGATCTAGGGATCTTCTGTTACAACATTATATAAGTATATCTTCATATTTTGATGAAGAGAGATAAATATTCTGAAATAGATAATATATTTATTCAATTCCACCATAGTTACTATTGCATTTATGTAATATTTTTTGATTAGTGAAGAAAAATCCAATTTCCAATTACTAATTATTATTTCATTCATGTTCCCAAGATGAGAAAGGGCCCACTCTCCTAAGGAATCAAGAACATATTTTATATGGTATTTTATGTATTTACAATTTCCAATAATTCATTTTATGTTTACAATAGTAATTATAAATAAACTTAAAAACCTACAGGAAGTTATCTTCTAAAAGTAAATTCAAGATTTAATAAAGTGTGTTTATTTTTATCAAGTTTGTTTACTTCTAGCAAGTGTGTTTACTTACGATAAGTGTGTTTAATTCTAGAAAGTGTGTTTATTTCCATCAAGTGTGTTTATTCGAGTCAGTGTGTTTATTTTAGCAGCTTAGATTATAGAGTGTTTTAATTATACAAGTGAAATTATTTACTACATAAGCACATACTTTCTAGAATAAATTATAGTAGACATTTAGAAATACAACAAACCCCCTAATCATATCTATAATACCTATAACCCTAAGCCTTGCCGCAAATAACATTGGACACTCACCCTGGTTTGAATGACATCTACAGATCAAGTTGAATGAATGAAGGGATTAATGACACCCATCAGTAGGAAGAATATTTTTTACTAATGTACCTATGCTTAGTTCTTGTGCTAGTATATAAATAAACACTTAACATGCACTCTACTCTTTCACTTATTTCAAGAAATATTTTCCTAAAGTCATTAAAATATTTAGACACTAGACCACTTCTTCACACTTATCCTTATTCTAAATTGTGTATATATTTTCACAACCATCATACAACGCCTTGTGGTCAAATTTATAAATCCTTATAAGTAAAATATGACAAACATACATAGGCATTATGTCATATAAAACCTCTCTTTATATGTACTAATCTAAAAGCTTACCCAACATCATTCATTCTACAAAACTTGATGTCTCTTCAACAAATATGAAACATTATACAGATTTAGATGCACAATTATTTCTAGGCCAAATTTATCTACCATTTATTGTAAAATAATATTATTAGTATTGCCACTATCAAAAACCAATTTAAAATACTTACCTTCAAACTTACAAATTGTTATAAATAAATCCTTTCGCTATGTAGGAATATTCTCTTCTTTTGAAAGTTTTAACAACACCGTCTTCATCATGAGATTTTCTCTTCTAATTTCTAGTACATTTATGTGATGAATAGTTATGGTACTTTATTCATGTACTTATGCAATGTGTGCACTCACATCATTCATCATATTTCCTTCATTATGAAAATGAATACAATCAAATTATCTATGTCATGTTTTGCCACATATAAAACATTATTATTGAATTGTTGACCTCTATCTTGTCCATAGGGTCCTCTACCTCTCTAGGTAATAGAATAATTACATTGTGCATTATTTAACTTGTCTTCTTTTGCTTATATAGAATAACCTCTGCCACTTCCACCTTCTCGTCCACATCTATGATTGAATTTTTCTTTTCCTTATGCCACTCCTTGTTATTTTCAAGAAAAATTCTTCTTTACCTTAGTGAACATTGATAGGATTCTTTAAAAAATCATAATCTGATCATTAAAAACTCCTTTTAAATTTATATATGCAATCCATTTACATACCTTGAGATAGTATCAACATCATCTTCAACATGACAAACTTTGATGGTAAGTCTATAATAATCTTCAGTGTAAAATTTCACTCATCTTGTTTTGTCATAAGTTTTGAAACTTCTTGAACAAACTCATGTTATAATCCACATGAATGAATTTATCTTTATGAAAAATCTATTCCAAGACTGAATTTAATATTTTCTTTTGTGCTAAATTTTATCTCGAACATGTTCCCACCATAAACATGTATGACCTTTCAAAATTTCACCAAAAAACTTAAATCACTTGGGATATTTTATAATTTCATACTCAAAGTATTTTCTAACTCATTGATGTAGTTAATGAGCTCTTTAGGACTAAAAATCTTGAATAAATGATGTGGTCCAACCTTGGTTTACTTTTCATTCTTGCAACAACTTATAAAAATCTATATTCAGGTTGATCAACCTCTTATGCATATTGATCCTTAGGTGCTTATTCTAATACTTCATTATCATTTTAATCATCCAACACTCTAATATCTTATCCTTATGTGGTCTTGATAACTTCCAATCAAGCTTACATATCTCTCATCAATCTTTCCATATTTACAAGTCTTAGTGCTCTAGCCCTTTGGGCCTTTTTATCACCCAAGCCTCCTATTTTTGACATTTCCTTATAAATATAGATCCAATACCAAATGATGATATCAACAATCCATATCAACAACTTCAATCTCAACTTGTACCCAATACTCTCACTGGAAAATGTCTACAAATACTTTCTACACACACTCGTAAATGCGTAAAGTACAAATAAATTACAAGACTAGAACCTTGCTTTGATACTAAATGATACAACCATGGTTAGGGTTCTTAATTAAGAGATGCCTTAGACAATAGAAACCTTAGAATACACTGAAAAATATGTAATAAAATACATGAATTCAAATCAAATCTTTATTAGATTTCAATGAAAATAAATAAAATAGGCACAATAACAATAATGACACTATAATCTCAGAATGAGATGTGTTACAACACTAGTTCTATAGATCTCTACTTGTTAACTCATAATATTTACAAGTGTAAACTAAATATTATAAAAATTTCTCATAATTATTCCCTAGATCTAATAATCTAGTCAACATCCTTTGCACAAGTGTAGGGGAAGGACTATAAAGGTATAATACCCACCTACTTACATTAAGTTCTCAACCATCAAATAATAGAATTAAGCAAACTTAAGTGTGACAACAATATTAAATATCACTCAAAATTTTAGGACATCTACATATCATAGATTAATACATCACATGTTAATATTAAATGAATTCATATCCACTTCCCATGATCTAAGGGATTAAATGAAACAACTCCTTATATAATACATCACAAGAATATATGCACCAAACTAAGTGTGGATGAAAAAATTCACATGAAGGTCACAAACTCATAAGATAGAGTCACAAGACTTTACAAATAAAAACTTCACAATTTTTTTTTGCACCATGGTCCTTATGTTTGATTAAGAACATCATCACATATTATTTCATGTGTCCCCATTGACACATAAATAATTGAAAAACTTGCACAATGAAGAACCAACCCATTCAAGAACTCTCAATAACCTTGATGTTTTTGTGGTAAATAATGAAATTTATACTATTCTAGAATATGTCACAAACTTCTAGCATTACTCCACAAATATATACAAGACTATGCTTGTGAAAAATACCAACATTATATATTGTATAAATATTTGAAAGGTTATTCAAATAAATAAAAAATATATTTATTTCTAACAAAATATGTGTGGAACATTACAAATATATGCATGCTTTTTTAGAGTTCAAAACTACATAAAATTGATGCACACACAAAGGTGGCACAAAAAAGCCAAATAAGGTTTGTGCAATACAAAATACTTGTGCAAACTTACAAAAAAGACACATGCATAATGAGAAAATTATGCAAAAAAACAATTATAAAAAATTCTTAAATGAACATATTTTTTCTTGATGCAAGATTGCACATTAGCCCAAATGCTCCTACATCAATTGCCCTGTGCACCTTTCTATATTTTGGTTTTTTGGGTCGTTTCATAATAGGATGTTGTATATGGGTTCATTGGTGATTTGTGAAATTAGTGGAAAAAATATATAATTTTGTTCTATAATATTTTGACCTAATTTTCCACAATAATAAATGTAAAATGAGAACATAAGAAGTAGTTGTGTTAGGAAACCACAAGGGAGTTGTAATCGCATATCCCTCATGCTAGAATCACACCCCACATATTTTTTGTACAATGGGAATGGATAAATTGAGTGAGGTATTTTTACTCCTTTCCTCTCACTTGGGATACAAATACATTCACTTTGGCCTGAGCTTCTTTTCATATAAGGTACAATAAATATTTGATGCAAGTCCTTGAGTAGTGATAAAGTAATGTATATTGTGCCTAAACTTGAATGTCCTTATTTTAAAAAAATATAATTCCTTGATACTCACATTAAAATTTATCTAGATAGTTTGTGTATATATATATACTTATTATGTTTTAAGTAAAGACATATTTGTATGCAAAAATTGACTAGGAAAAGAAAAAAGTCTAACATATAGTTCCATACCAAAAAAGACACAATAATAGGAAAAAAGGCCCAAAAAACCAAATAAGATGGATTGAATGGGCATGCCAAATTTTCCTAAGGTAGAATAAATGAGACCTAATAATCTTCCCCAGAAGAAGAAACATAAGTAGACAAATAAAAGATAAATAAAACAATCTTGTAGGCACAAAATGAAAAAAACAACAATAAAAACATAATAAAAGAGGACCACATTATCATGCATGGAGGAGGAGAGAGATAAAAACACATAATTAAGCACCAATAAGCTCCTAATTCAAAGCTGATAATCCATATGCATAAAACAATACTAAAAACATTACAACAAGAAGCCTTGTACCAAAAGTCGGTGTTTACACAATGCCCCTAATTTGATGTGTGTATGCGAGTGAATACGTGCATGCATCAAAATAAAATAATACACATTTGATGTGTGTATCTTGACTTAATTAGGGAATGGAGGGTGAATATTTTTCATGCATCCATCCACACCTTATCATTTTGTAAACTTTGATATACCTATTAATAATTGCCATTTTACAATAAATTTTTTTTTCCATATTAACTTGATGTGAGTATATAAACTTAAAAAATGAAAATGAAATTGAAAAATGAGCATAGGAATGAATACACATGTTTGTATATGAAAGCAATGTGGTCATAACTTGAAAAAAAATTAGTTCTCCAGTTATTCTAATTAAAACTCTTCTGATAAGTGCTAGACATAGCCACCACTTCTCTAGGATTTTTGATAACCTAATTCCCTTCTTGATATATGAATTAGATAAATTTTATCCAAACTAAGTTACAAGGTGAAACCTACAGAACCTAAAAAGGAAATAACTACTATGGTTAATATAGTGTCACAACAACCTAATCAACTTGTCTTATCCAATGCGTCAAGAAGACAATTTTCATGCTTATCTAAGTATCTAGATCCATTAATATTGTAACATTAGTTTTCACCTTTGGAGAGGGTTATTTAGGCTCCTTCCAACTAAGCTACACAATGGGAACAACCTCAGGCTGTGGGTATCCTATAGTACGATTGAACCTCCAGAGAAGGCCTACTTCCTCTTGGTAGATCACCTAAACTAATCTTCTTCTTAGAAAAGGGTTAGAAAGAGGGAATAGGGTTACTAATAAATATAAAAAGGTGATGCACCAAATTTAAATGAGACACTCACATAAGATTTAAATCAACATAGATTAGCATAAGATACTGTTTACTCACATAATCTCACAAACTAGCTAATTGCATAAGTATTTCATGAACTAGGCTCACCAAGCAATCAAGGAAGCAAAGAGGATTTTAAGACTCACACCAAACATCTATTAGTGGTAGAAAGAACACAAGTTTAGACCTAAAAATAGCTTGAAAACACCTTAAAAGAGGTAAGAAGGAAGGACAATGGATATAGAATAATCTCGTTCACAAAACCATCATGTACAAGCTTACTAAACACTAGTCAAAGGTGAGATATAGTGAAAAATAATCTTATTAAATCAATAGGTAGTTCTTAAATTTTTTTATAGGGTCTATCCTTGTCAAAAAATGAGAGTCTCTTATTCTTCAAAAATTAGAGAGTCCTTGTGAGAGTCCAAAATCAGAGAGAAAGAGTTACAATGAGGGAAAAATAAGAGATATAAGAGAAAGGGTGAAGAGAGAAGAGAAGCATGCAATATAAAATAATAAATGAGCTACCACTACCCTTCAATGAATTTTCAACCACATTTTGATAAAATCAAGACCAATCCTTCTTTAAAAATTATCCTTCATTTGTCCTAATAACCTTTGAACCCTCTCATTGGCTGAGAAATACACTAGAAGACAAAAATATGTTTTGAAAATGATGAGTCATGATCCTTAAAAGGAGGAAAGGTCCATAAGGCTCTAAAAATAATTGAATGCTCCAATTACAATCCTCAACCACCAAATCTCTCTTTTTGAACTTCTATGCCACCTTCCACTTATTTTCTTTCTAAGGACAAAATCTTCATATCTATGGACCTAACAAAGTCATGACTATGTCTACTTTAAATGGCTATAGGTACCTATTTTTTCAAGGATATGGCTATGTCAAAAGATGAGATAGTTCTCTCATAATCACAAATCTATCCCTATTCTAAATCTAAACCTAGGTTTACTATAGATGAAAACCAATCCCATTTATTGGTTTTCATATAGTCATAACCTCAATGAAGATCCATAGGCACCTAATATCTAGATCATGAATAAGACATAAAACCTATGTCTGAAATATCTTGAGAGGTCTAGCTAAGCTTTAATAGCATCTTACAAATTTTTAGTGTCTGCTCTGGTAACCCAAGTCATATTTTGATCTTGCTTTTATGCATTTACTTGCTTGAGTGGTGAAACCCTTCGATCTGATATGTCAGTCTATGTGTCACCCTTCACCATGATGTTATTTATCTAAAACATATGACTGCTATAAATCTAAACATGTGTCCTCATCTTGTGCCCTCTAGAGATTTAATCAAATTGATCTATTGATCTTCTCAAGAGTCTCTTGGCTTTAACCTTCATCATTACCATCAATCTACATTCTATGTTCTAGATCATGCTACTTGGAAATCATGTGTGCTTTTTACAAACCCAGCTAATAGTTCCTTTAATTGAATTAATTTATGCCATGTAGAAACCTCACATCAAATCTAAGTTTGTTAATCTTTTGACTTTGATCTGCACCATCGATCTTAATCCATGTGGTTGAATGTGCTTCAAGGGATCTAATTCTATCTGATCAAATGCAATTCATCAATTTATTTGGGATCTCACCATGATTGAGCCACATGTCATCACCACGTTCCTCCTTAGGATCTTTTGACCTTTTAATTTTGAGCTCACTGTTAGATCTTTGATGCATGATTTAATGTGCACCATCGATCTTTCTTTGACCTGCTAACTTTGATGAGATTACTCGTGTGTCATTGATATTCAATATTGGCCTTTGATATCATGCCATTTGTCAACCATAAATTTAACTCAAAGTTCGTTAAGAATTTTTTGAATCTAAATGGTTATTTCCCATGACTTTAATTTGATGTCCCTGGGCATGTCTCATACTACTAGATCATTTTGGAGCCTTATATCTTGAGATAGAAAACTCATCAAGACATCAACTTTGTAGGGAATGATCTTGGCACAAATTACATCATGTTCATGTAATTATTAAGCTTTGGTTGACGTCTTAAGTGTATTTATCAAATGATTAATCAAAATGACCTATTCATTCTTGCATGATGTGCCATGATGGTCTAGCTTCTTAAGATCACCAAATTCACACTTTAAGCTTTTTTAAAGTGTTTCAAAAGCTTGAAAATGATATGAGGTCTTCCTGAAGTATGTATAATTTTTCCACCATTGGATCACTCTTTAACCAAGACTTTGCTGAGCTTTTCTCTCTAGATCTAGGTAAAATTTTGTATGTAGGAAAAAATTGGCCAACATCTCTAGAGACTCGACTCAAAAGCATACCTGCTATGCTTGAGAACCTAGATTAGTTAACTTGTCTGATCTATTGGGAAATAGGGTCACAAGTATTTGTTCCTAACTAATTATGAAGACCATACAAGGCTTCCCATTTTCATAAAAACTCTCTTGAAATAATAAGGACCACAAGAAATAAAACTAACAATGTGCCCAAGGCACTTATGGAAAGGAATACACAACTAAAAATAATGTGCACAAGGCACTTAGAGGAAAACATAAAATATAATCTAATATGTACAAGGCTGCCACTTACGATTACTTTCTTGTTGGATCAAATGGGAAACTTCTAGAATCTCTCACTTGTAATGGACCAAGATGGAAAATACCTTGCTTTTAAGAACTCATTCTAGATGGGCCAAGATGCCTGATTGCTGACTCTTTTGGCTTGCTCCTTGGTGGATGAAGTGGGATAAACATGTCTCTAATATAGACATACTAGTCTAAGTATTCAAATCCTAATTCATGTTGGACTATAGAAGCACTTGAATTTTTCCCACTTGATGGCTCTTTTGGACATGAAGTTTGATTATCTAGGCTTAGGCAAAAAAGTTCTAATTCATCCCAAAAGGAAAGTTCCTCTTGGTCATTTAAGACAATTCAAACCTTAACCTTATTCTTATTCTACATACCTTGAGGGTATCCATATGGAATCTCATCAACCCATTTAAGATAAAAAATGTCATATTCTTATGGTTCCAAATCTGATCACTCTCCTTCATTCTAGAAGACATTATTACTGTATTCAATAGATAATTTATATTGAGAATGGTTGGCTTCCAAAACCTAATTTACAAGTTCATTTTCAAGCTCTAAAGGAGGCATAGGTTGGTTTAGAGCCTCCACCTAGTCTATAAAGTCATGGTATAGCTATTGCCATGCTTCATCCTGATCCTCATCCTCTTCTATTTCTCATTTATGACCTTTTTAACATGATCAACTGACTAATTGATTGCTGCAAACATATCAATATATACACCTTACTCATCTTCATCCTCAACCATACCAAGTGGGATCTCTTGAAACAAATCAAAATCATTTTTGCTCTCAACTGATACCTAAAAACACATCTCTGATTCTTCCCTTTCTAGATGAAGTGGGTTTCCTATCATGATATATTCATCATAGACCCTTGTATTTTCCTCTTGTGGCCTACCTATGACTACAATCTTCTCCCCTAACCATTGTAAAATAGGTTCTTTTTCTAAGAGGGAGATGGTGAGAGGGCAAAAAAGTTCACCTTTCCTGTAGCTTAAGAGAGTGTCCTTCCAACTAGGGACTTTGAAATATCCTTTAGGTGGTTCGTTGGGAAAGGAGAGAGAGTCTTGAAACTCTTATAGAGCAAAATCATTGAAATGAGATATGGTTGCTTGATTCACTTTTTACACGACTAAATTCCCTTCCTCCAAGAATGCTTCTCGGGCTACCACAACTAGGACCTTTTCTTTCTTATTTATACTTTTTTGAACTAATTTCCATGATGGAAATGTGTAAGATGTAGTCACCTTCTCATATATTGATTCCTAGAAAGGTATAGGAGAGGGTGGTGTCACAAGAGAGGGTATAACACAATCAAGGTTATTGGCATAGGAGAAGATCCATGATGGGATGGCTTTATGTTCTTCACCTGAATGGTGTCTAATGATTTTCTTAACTCTTGATAAAGATGAACTTTGACAAGGTAGACTAAGGGGTTGGGATTGAGTATAAACATGAGTAGGAGAGGGAAGTTGGGGTCTAGGATTGGCTGATCTCATTCTTAAGAACAACTGATAGTCATTTTCTTTCCTAGTTTGGTCTTGCATAACCAAACACTCTTCCTAAAACCTCAACTCCTGCTCCTAAAAAAAATCTTGGTGTTCAAGATTTCCTTACTACCTATAACACTCCTCTTGCCCATCAATCTCTCTCAATTATTTTTCAAGATCAGTTTTATCTCCCTAAGAATTTTTTTTGGTTGACTAGAGATAGACAAACTCTGACTAGGATGATACACTAATCTTGAGAGCCGCTTGGGGGAAGCCATAAACATTACTAATCTAATATGAAGGATAAATAATGAAAGAACATGCATTTTGACCAAATGAGTGATCATACATAAAAAATAATGATGATTATGTACTTGGAATATTTATACCAACTGATAAATACTTAGAATCACCATTTATGTTTGCACACATGCCTCCAAAGGTTGATTGTATGAAGAGAACACCAAAAATGTTCAATCAATGAACAATGTAGCCCCACCAAGAATGCCAAAAATTATTGTAACATTAGTTTTCACCATTAGAGAGGGTTCTTTAGGATTCATCTAACTAAGCTACATAATGGGAATAACCTCAAGCTGTGGGTAACTTGTAGTGAGGTTGAACCTCTGGAGAAGGGCGAATTCCTCTTGGTAGATCACTTAAACTAATCTTCTACTTGGAAAAGGTTAGAAAGGGGGAGTAGGGTTACTAATAAAGCTAAAAAGGTGATGTACCAAATTTAAATGAGACACTCACATAAGCTTAAAACTAACACTAGATTAGTATAAGACAATGTTTTCTCACATAATCTTACAAACTAGCTAATTGCATAAGTATTTCATGAACTAGGCTCACCAAGAAATCAAGGAAGCAAATAGGAATTCTAAGACTCACACGAAGCATCCATTAGTGGTAGAAAGAACACAAGTTAAGACCTACAAATATCTTGAAAACACCTTAAAATAGGTAAGAAGGAAGGATAATGGACATGTAAGAATCTCCTTCACAAAGCCATCATACACAAGCTTACTAAACACTAGTCAAAGGTGAGAGATAAGTGAAAAATCATCTTATTGCATCAAGATGTAGTTATTACAAATTTTGACAAGGTCTTGCCTTGTAAAAAATGAGAGTCTCTTGCTCTTCAAAAATTATAGAGTCCTTGTGAGAGTCTAAAATCAGAGAGAGAGAGAGAGAGAGAGAGAGAGTTACAATGAGGGAGAAAATAAGAGATATAGGAGAAAGGGTGAAGAGTGAGGAGAAACACACAATCTAAAATAATAAATGAGATACCACCACCCCTTAATGAATTCTCAACCACATTTTGATCAAATCAGGACAAATCCTTTTTGATAAATTAACCTTCATTTGTCTCAATAGCCTCCAAACCCTCTCATTAGCTGAGAAATACACTAGAAGACAAGAATCTATTTTGAATATGATGGGTCATGATCCTTCCAAGGAGGAAAGGTCCTTAAGGCTCTAGAAATAATTGAATGCTCCACCTATGATCCTCAACCACTAAATCTCTCTTTTTGAACTTTTATGCCACCTTCCACTTATTTTCTTTCTAAGGACAAAATATTCATATCTATGGACCTAACAAAGTCATGACAATGTCTAGTTCAAGTGGATATAGGTACCTATTTTGTCAAGGATATGGCTATGTTGAAAGATGAGACACTTCTCTCATAATCACAAATCTATCCCTATTACAAATCCAAACCTAGGTTTACTATAGATGAAAACTAATCCCATTTATTGGTTTTCATATAGTCATGACCTCAATGAAGATCTATAGGCACCTAATCTCTAGATCACAAATAATATGTAAAACCTACATATGAAAGCTCTTGAGAGGTTTAACTAAGCTTTAATGTCATCTTATAAATCTAAAGTGTCTGCTCTGGTAACCTAGATCTTACATGTATGTATTTGCTTGTCTGAGTGGTGAAACCCTTCGATATGACATATCGGTCTATGTGGCACCCTTCACAACACTATTGTTTATCTAAAACATATGATTGCTATAAATCCAAAAACATGTCCTCATCTCATGACCTTTGGAGAATTGATCAAATTGCTTAATTGATCTTCTTAGGAGTCTCCTGACTTTAACCTTCATCATTGCTATTGATTTGCATTCTACATTCTAGATCATGCCTATAATTGCACATGCTTTTTATATACCTAGTTGATAGTTCTTGTAATTGAATGCATTTACACCACATGGAAACCTTATGTGCAATCTAAGTTCATTGACCTTTTGACTTTGATCTAAACCATCGATCTTAATCCACTTGGTCAAATGTACTTTGTCAAATTTGTTTCTATCTAATCAAATGCAATTTATCTATTTATTTGGGAGCTCACCATGATCTAGACACATGTCATCACTACGTTCCTCCTTAGGATCTACTAACATTTTGAATTTGAGCTCATAGTTAGATATTCAATACATGATTTAATGTGCAACATTGTTATTTATTTGACCTATTGACTTTGATGATATTACCTGTATCCCATTGATCTTTTATATTAGCCTCCAAGATTGTGCCACTTACCATCCCTACATTTAACTTGAAGCTCGTTAAAGATTTTTTGATTCCAAACAGTTATTTCTTGTGGTTTTAACTTGACATAATCGAGCACATATCATATTGATAGTTCATTTTGTAGCCTTATATCTTGAGATATAAAACTCATCAAAACATCAAATTTGTAGGGAATGATATTGGCATAAATTACATCATGTTCATGTAATTATTTAGCCTTGGTCAACCTCTTAAGTACATCTATCAAATGCTTAACCAAACTGACATGTTCATTCTTTCATGATGTTTCATTATGGTCTAGCTTCTTAAGATCACAAAATTCACACTTTAATCTTTCTTAAAGTGTTTCAAAAGCTTGCAAATGATATGAAGTCTTTCTAAAGTCTATATACTTTTTTCATGATTAGATCACTTTTCAACTAGGACTCTACTTAGCTTATCTCTGTAGATCTAGGCAAAATTTTATATGTAGGCCAAAATTGGCCAATAATTACTTCCAAAGTTTGTGGAGTGTCACCTCATATCTCTCCCTCCTCCTATAGAGGTTGATATGATTTGACCTACACCCAAAGGATATGATTCAAATGCTTATTGTGATTATCACCAAGGCCCTAGGTCTTCTACAAACATATGTTTTACCTTGAAGCATAAGATCTAAGACCTCATCGATAACTAAAAATTTACATTTGATGATCCTCTAAAGGAATTAGGTTCACAACTTGTTGATCACTAGAATTATAAATTTTTTAATAACCCTTTGCAAGACCATTCTAAAAAGGAACCATAAGTATAAATGGAATATAAAACACATCCTCCTCCACCACATTATGGGTACCCATTAGATGGGATTATTAGTACTTATACATGAGATACACCTCCTATGGTTTAGAGACCCTCTATTAATTTTGATTATAGTGAGATTGTGGATGATGACTTAGATCTTCATTAAATATTCATTTGAGCATACCTTGATCACCAACCTATACACAATGTTATGATTGATAATGGTGCCAATGAGAATGTTTGCACCATGACATTACTTATGTATTTGGGATATTCACATGATGATTTACACCCTTAGACTAGGGTGGTCAGAGCATTTGATGAAACCTCACAATAAGTCCTTGGTGATATTGACTTACCTTTATAATTTAGCCCAACACATGTGGTCACTACATTCTCAGTTATACCATACATGAGAGTTTTTAATATGTTATTGGGATAACCTTGGATGAATGCACTCTACAAAATACCTTATATAGTAAATGTATGTGTTAAATTTATTCATTCCAATAGGGTAATTACAATTTCCATAATTCCATATGAACATATACTTGAATAAGAGAAGTTTATACATAGGCAATTAATTATCAACCCTACTAAGGTTAATCCTCTATGAAAGGGTAAGTAAAAATCAATCCCATTTCTTAGGACTAGTACTTGAGTTACCATTGCATTAAAAATACACATTAGATTCCATAAAATTCTAATCTACTACTACACGTAATATTTAGTTACTTAGAGCAACCAAACATGTTACTATTTTTCCTATTCCAAATAAACCATAGAGCATTCAACAATGGGTTCCATGAAACCCTTCCCTTTTATTTTTCCTCATGACCACACAGTCCTATTATACATACACATAGCATCATATATCCTTTAGTGCCAAATATTACACATATACATGCTCCTTTGATGTACCACCAATTTATTGCACTAGGTTATAAGTGGTGATATACCTATCAGCATCCCTTGGATGAGATCATAGGATAGCCTTTTATTTTTAATTATTCCAAAAATACCAAAAAAAAAAAAAAAAAATTCAAAAATCCAATAATATTTAACATTTCCATATCTTATTAACTCCTTGGAATCTATGTTATTGGTTATATGTTGGTGGATATCATATCATTTATTTCTATATGCACACATATGTTTCATGCATATTTTGAGTGTGATACAAGAATACCTAGACACATGATATGTGCACATATAGATGTTTGGCCTTCCCTCTACTCACATCATCAATTTATTATGGGCATCCACTTCTTTGATCATGATACACCTAGGTTATATTATTTTATGATCACTTTCCATTATCATGTTTGAGCTTATATACTTACACATGCCTTTATCCATTCTTATATTTTTCTCAATGTACTTGTATGTTATGTACTTAACATTTTTTACTAACATATATATCTAGGGACTAGTATGATATGCTTATGTTGGTTGATTTTAATTCTATGATTTCCTTTTTGCACTTCTTTGAGTGTCATGCCTTGCTTGCTCTTGTCTTTCTTTTTTGAGTATTTGAATATGTTCCATTAATTGTGCCCCCCATGCCATTATTTTCCTATTATGGACGTTTGGATATGTCAATCTATGCTTTGTGGACATTTGACTAAGTCATGTCTCTTTGATTGTGCAACATTTGAACATGCCTCTAGTATGAGGCCTCCTTAGACCATTGCTTTTTTCTTTTCTTTGAGTGCTCTTGGGTGTGTGATTGATTGATTTTTGAGCTTATATTAATCCTCTTTAGACTTTTTCATGATATATATCATGCATCTTAGGATTTTATGTGATTACATTTTTCTTGTGACACTAATAGATCTATCTAGACATATTCCTCTTATATATTACATTCAAAACTTATGAAATTATATTATCCTTTTAAGGTAAGGTAGCTACCAATTTATACTTCCCTCACCTCAAAGGGGGGGGGGGGGAATATCATTGGGGGCATGTCATAGATGCATGACCTACACATTATTCACAATTTTAGATTATAGTGGAGGATTGTTATGGAAACATGTTCTCCAAACTTATATCAGTTCTCAGATTATCTAGATCAGTGGGGCATGTCATGGGATCATTTCCTCCAGACTTGGTTTTGTTTCAAATCTAGCCAAATTTCATAATTATATGATTCAAATACACATTTGTGGAAGCATTCTATACATTGGTACCATTATTATACCCATGTTTTAGATTTATACATATATGAGGTGCATATGCCATGTAAAGGGTACCTTAATTGTAAAATCAAATTAACTTTCAGATTTCAAATAATAGTATGGAGTGTTATTATACCTAGGATGGACTTTTACAGACTTTTATTGAGCCAATAGATTGTAGTAGTTGGTTCACCTCTCTTAAAGCATTCAATATTACTAAGTTTATAACTTATACTTGATCAAATCATCTTAATTCACCATATTTATAGGATGGAGTCATGAAATCATCCACCCTCACTAGATATATAGTGTGATTTTATTAGATCACTCACACTCTCCAGGTTATAAGTATGATTGGGTTGTATGATTTAGATAAGCTCAATGGCCATGTGAAAAATCACATTTTTTCCAAGGTTAGGGGCATGTTGTCCTCCAATATCTATATATATGTATTAACTTGTACATTTCCAAATTGTCCTAATCTTATTTCCAAGGCTTCATAAGAAAACATCTCTTCAATTCAAATTTCCAAAAGGCAAGATGGTTGCATCAACACACATGTACTCTTAACTTTGATCTCTTTATTTTCAATCATTTCAATTTATTTTAGTTTTAAATTTCATACAATGATTACATACTATAACATACTCTTGTTTGTGTATTATTCACCAACAAAGCACTCAAGTTGGGCACATGCAAAGATAATGTATGTTATACATACCCAAGTACACATTTATTTTCCTTTATATTAGCAATTTCATTACTAGATTAAAGGGGGGTGAATATAAACAATAAATTTGAATTTTATAGCACCTAAGTATTGTACATTTTAAAAATACCTATCATGGTTATACCTTTCATTTTTAAGACCTTATTATTGCCAAATTTCTTATCTCTTAGTACAACCACTATTATTCTAATGACCAGGCATTCTATACCGTGAACATTTCTCTAAACTTGATCATTATCCTTCATTTCCATCTACCTATTTTCTATCTTCCCAGACACTTGCATCCTAGACAAATGCCTACGTCGACATAGATGTATCTTTTCTAAATAAGTGTCCAGTGCCCAAAAGTCATATAATTTTCAAATGAAATGTATCCTTATGGTTAGCTAAAGTTCTTTAGTACAATATATTTTCAAAAGGGATTTGTATATATATAAGATCAACCCTAATTCATTCCTCACCTAGAAAATACTGGGAACTCACAAGGCAACTTACCAAAGATCACTCAATTAAGAATTAAAGTGAGAAAACTTACACTATTCATCCCTATTTCCATATCAATCATAAGAATAGTATCCTCACATGTTTGAAGTACTAAATAAGAATCCCATGAGCCATATTTTCCAAGTTATAACCTAGGTCATTGTACATACTTTCTTATTACACATTGCATTTGTGTGCATACATAAGCCAACACATAGGTATAAAAACATAAGTATGAGGCCTTATTTGAAGTATTGGCCATGTAGGAAACACCCATTGATGGATGGGTCCTTTGGATAGATCAACACCATGTGCCCACTAATACATTTTTACCACAGTTACTCCAAGGGTGAGGAAGCTAAGTTTTAATCATTTGACAAAGAGTAATAGGTTATGTGTGTGATCTGCATAAATAAAAAAAGGTATTATAAAACTTATAAGGCTCTATTTATTTTCATCTAGATCCAATCACTATTCCATAATGTGTAGACACCTAAATCTGGCCACCGATAACCTCCAACTAGGATTTTGACTAATTTCTTACTAAAGTGCACAATTTGGCTTAAAAACACTAAAACACATTAAATAAGCTAAAATTGATATATTCAAGTGCTAATTTTGGCTAGAGTATCATTAAATGGGGCTATGAAATTTATGGGCTAGCTAACTTTGGTCAAATCATTTCAAGTTAAAATGTCAATTTTGCACCTGGGTGCTCTATATTACTCTTTCATATCAAATCTCTTGCACGGGATACGTGCCTTTGTTATTTGTTTTTGGTAACATCATAAATGGGATAATGGATACAATGTATCTAAAATTGACTTCCAATTTCAATCCAGTCAAATTTTGGACCAATAACAAGGCATTCTGATCAATTTAAGTAATTTGTGCACATAGTGCTTAATCATGCTTAAGAGCTAGTTTAACCAAATTAGAGCCTAATTAAGAATTCCATGGAAACTTTTTGAATACTTGTTTTTAGAAATAAATATTGAATATATACATCATTAGGTGACCTCATTTCTTGGGAAAACATCCCTGAGCCATAAATGCTACAAATAACAAGATTCATGCCTCCTATACCTCATCAAAGTCCTTCCATGCCTATTCAATTCCCTTCTATCCCAAATATTGATGATCCTATTTATGAGTTTTAGTTGAATAATTGAATTAATCCTTAGATACACATATCAATATTGACATGGATGATTCAGGTTGATTCTAGCCATTTACAAAAATCTATAAATAGGAGGCCTTGCCACATGAAAAGGGAGCTTAAATTATGCAAAGTTATAATGTTGAATTGTTTCCAAAGCCTCATGATAATTAGTGTTATTATGCTCAAATATTGAGCTAAGTCAAGCCAAGATAAATCCATAAGGTGCCAAGGAGAAGAGGAGATAGCCAAGCCTCCTTTGATGAAGACTTCATGAGCATAAGCCGAGCAAGCCACTATAATAAGCATTTAGGGCATCTAAGGAAGGTGAAGGATTCTTGTTTTTCTTTAATTTTTAGTTGTGATTTTCATTTTTTTTATTATTAATCTCACACTAGTAACTAGGCCTAGATATTTATTCTAGTTAGTGTGTTTTTATCAAATTTGTTTTCATTTTGGAACTAACACAATACTAACCACCTCTCTTGAGTCAAATTCTTAGTTCACATAATGGCACATCTGGTGGGACCTAAATAGATTCAAAAAATTAATCACAATAATCCTTCAAGTAACTCAATAAATGTCTTTATGCATAATCTTAGAGTGGGAGGCTAAAAAGAGTGAAAAAATCAAGAAAAACATGTTTTTTGTAAGTGGCAGTTTTGACTAGACACAGTCGCAAGATTATCCTGCAACTCACGAGTTTGTCTAACCAAGTCATGGTATTGTGACTAAATTTTTAGTGGTTAAGTTAAAATACCAATACTTGTAAATTTGTGATATTTATCTATAACTCATTATATTACTAAATAGAGTCACAGTATTGTGACCAAACCATCTATGGTTAAGTTACAATACCGCAACTCTTAAAGTTACAAGATTGTCTTGTAACTCATGGGGTTGATAAACCAAGTCATGATATTTTAAGAAATTTAAGTGATAATATTGATACTTTTAAATTTTTGGTATTAGCCTGCAACTCATGAGATTGTCACTGTGAGTCATGGTATTGTAGTGTGCAGAATAGGCCATTTTTTAGAGCTTGGTTTGGGGTCATTCAGACTCTATTTTTGATATATTTTTTTTAAATCATGTGGTTTTTTATGAATTTTCATGATATTCCAATATTTTATCTTGAATTTTTATAATTTTTTCATAAAATCTCTTTTTATCCCAAGTAGTGGGATTGTGACCTCGAGTAGCGGGATTGTTGTTCATAATACCGTAACTCTTCAAATCACATGATTGTCTTACAACTCATGATATTGAAACATGGAGTATCAAGATTATACTATGTAAAAAACACAAGACTTCATTTTTCAAAGTTCATTTTTTCAAACTAAATTTAGCTTCAAGGCTGAAGAGTATACTAACTTTTTCATTGCAGGACCAAGCCAAAGATTTGCTAAAACATGATTTTTAGACCTCTTTAGATGCTTATAATTAACTAAGAAATTTTTTATTTTGGTGTATATGAAAACTTTTTAGGGTGAATTATCAATCAAATTTCATGTTTTTCATTAAAATTTACAATTAAGACCAAGGGGTCAAATGAACACCACCCAATCTTTCGAATTTGGTGCTTAAAAATGAACTCATCTTTCTAAATGTTTTTTGGTATTCAATAGTTGCTTGATCTAATTTTGTTTAGAAAAGAGAGGGGTGTTACATGTATTATCTTCCATTTATCCCCTTTAAGAAACCCTTATAATCAAAATTGTCATTCCTATTGCAAAAAGCCTAGTCTAAGGCATATAAAAAAAACTATTTAAATCACTCTCTAAAACTCATAATAGTATTAGGTAACCTTGACATGACCATAAAGTATTTCTATTTTAGTATTTTATTTCATGAAAACTTGGATTGTGAGGGGGACATCATTACATTCCATGATTTTTTAAGGGAAGCTTTGACTTGGGGTTTCATCCCCTGACATTAACTTCACTTACTCCTTCTGAGTTGCACACGGGAAGTATCTACATTTGGACATCACACTACATTGAGCGAACATCATGATGTAGTGGTTGTAAAAAGGACTAGACCTTTTTAAAACTATCCAATTCTATGGTCACCCAATTTTCATCCTTATATTTTGCATCATTTGACGTGAAAGCCGTTGTGTAATTTATTCCCCTATAAATGTTCGAAAGCTTGCTAGTTTAGTCAACCCCACATTGCCATACCCTTGCTAGGATTTGGACGATTATACTTAGAGTATTTTGGTCATTTTTTATTGCTCGGTATGTTTTGAGACTAAAACTTGATTGTTTATCTATAATTATGTCAAAACCACTTTGTTTATATGTCACTCTTTTGTCTAAAGAGGTGTTATGTTGGCCGTTTTACACCACACTTGTGCCTTGAATTTTTTTCTAAACTTATTTGTATGTGTGTCAATTTGAGTTGTGGAGGGTAGTGTTATGCTACCAAAATCATGTCAAATTATTTTTCCTTTGAGTCTTTGAAACATAATATAGATCACATCATTCAAGCATGCTTACGCTATTAGGCTACTCAATTTTTTTCAAGACTTGTTTACCATTGTATTAAAAACTATATGTTTCAAAACTAGTTACATATGCCATTTGGACCTTGTTTATGTGCCATCATGTTGTGTACTCTTATCTAGTTTATTTTGTCCAATCCTATTCTTCAACATTGCATTTTAAATTAACCTTGTCAAGTTTGGATCCAAACATTGATTTATTTCTATTTAGGTCTCAATTCATGGGGTTGGTACATAGATATTTTTATTTTGGGTTGCATAACTTTAGTTAAATGATTTCCAAAATTTGAAAACTATTTATGGTTTATTTTTTCAATGCCTATCCTCATAAATGTTTGTGATTTTATTTGAGAAAACATAGTCTTTATTTAAAGATCCTTTTGTCTTATGCCTTATGCCAACTGATCATGTTTATGTTTGATTCTATTTGTTGGGTCTATGTCAAAGTTGTTTCCAAATTTATTAGATTAAATCAAATCACATCATGCCTTTATTTCAAGTCAATATTTTGACACCATTTGGCCAAAAGTCTTTGCATATGCCTATTTATTTGAGCCTAAATTTTGACTCCACATTTGGAGAAAAGACCTAACAACTTTTTTCCCTTTCCTAGTTTAGACCTTGTTTGGAACACTTTGACCTAGACCTTTGACATGTCAATTTTTATTCAGATGCTTGACCTTTTGTGTGTATGACATTTGAAATTAGAGTTTCTTATGCCAAGTCTTAACAAAAATCATTTTGAAGATACAACTCCATTTTTAGACCATGTAGGAGATACAACTCCCCCTTCAACCAAACTAGACCAAGTTTGAACCATTTGTCCTTTGGACATAATTTTTTAGAGTTTACAGAACTCTAGGCCTTTTATTTTAGAGCTTTTATCATTTATGTGGATATGTCTAGTTATACCTATGGTGGAGTCATGTATAATCCAAATTATGATAGAGTGGTTGCACAAAATGACTTTTATGGCTTTAGTCAAGTCCCCAATGATGATAATATGGTTTGTGAGACACCTCATAATAATCATTCATGGGAAAAAATTCATGAACCAACTTATGATCCAAATCGAGACCTTGATTGGTATGAAGAGGCTTGTGAGGGGGACTTTGAAGACCCAACTATAGATATTATTGTTTGGGATATGGATCCATACCCTCTTCACGATAATCATTACATAGAACACAGTCAAGAAATAGCTTATGATCTAACTCAAGATTGGGATGATATGGTTTATGAGGAGAATTTAGATGCTTTGGCTTGTGTAAGCTACCAAACTCCATAATGCCCTAGACTTGTCCTTTCAAGACCTCATCCTTTGGCTTGTGTGAGTAATCATGCTCTACACCATCCTATTGTTACCATTTTAGGACTTTGTCCTTTATCTCATGTGAACAATAATGATCCCTAATGCCCTACCATTATCCAATGGTAGGCCATTCCTCATCCAATGCTAATCCCATCAAAACCTTAATTGATCTAATCATTTGAAGACCAAGTTGTGTTCCAAACTGGTATTTTCCAACTCATTGGAAACCAAGGCCAAAATAACCAATCAATTTGAGATATTTTTGTTAAAACAATCACTTGTGATAAGTCAACTTATGATGAATCACCTATTGATCCTATACCAATTATTAAGGAGTCTCACTCTGACAAGCCAGTCTTTATTGAGTCACTTCTTAATGATTATAACCGCATCTGGGCAAATCATTACCTAGACCATATGCCTATTTTTCAAGAGCCTCTTATTGACAAACCAGTCTCTAAGGAGTTGTCTCTTGACCTTTTTCTCATCCTAGAGGAGTCCCATTCTAACAAACTAGTTTTTGTGGAGCCCATTATGCCATCATAGGTCGTTACTTGTCATTTACCATTCCATTTCACAATCAAACCTCCCATCCATTATTTGTCCTTGTTTACCATCCATGGCTACAATTTCCTTTATAGAGGCTACAAATATACCTTGTCTTGACACTTGAAGGAATCAGACTTAATGACCAATGAAGATCACAAAAGCATTTTTGACAACCAAATATGTAGCTAGTTCTTGATAGAACATCTATTCATATGAGGTGTGGGTTAAAAATTAACATAATCAAGTATTCTATTTGTATCATTTGTTGATTAGGATGTGCATCTCCCCATCAGAAGGAACAACAAAATCAAAAACCATACCTAGGCTGGAACTAAACATGTACCACACTGTTTCACATTACCATGCCATTGCCATTATTACATATCCATTTGCCATTGTTACATATCCATCCATTCAATCCATCACTTATGGGTAGCCCTCTCAACATCCTCATTTATCATTATACCATCTTATTGTTCTATTCTTATCTAGACCAAAGCCTATTTTTAGTCATCCTACCCAATCCTTTTTTGATCTTGGTTAGTTTGGTTCTTGACACACTTTTCATGAGTGGATTTCAATCAAGTTTCAACTCTTATAAAATTTGTGTTTACAATGATAGTCTATGAAAGTAGTGTGATAGTTGATCTAGAAAGATATATTTAATTTTACATCCTATATCAAGTTTGTTTATGTGAACTTGATTATAATTGCCTATGGACAAATCAGTGTCTCACCAGTCTTGCTACTAATTATAACTGCTTATGAAAAATCAGTATCATTGACCTATTCTATTGTATCTTAGTTATAAATTCCTATGGGAAAACTAGGGGAAACATTTGTTTACCATGTATTACCACATCACCTTGCCATTGTCATTTTTATTTGACTGGCCATTTTCTAGATTTAAGAACTTGTTGAGACCTAGTTAGTTTTTCCCCACCTTTTGTGTGGATGGAATTACTATGACTTGAGGTCATTTCAGGACTATGTGGGTCATGCTCTATTCATGTTGAGGTCACCTCAATCCCCATTTTCATGTGCTTTCACTATTTTATGAGAAACCTAAGACAAACACTGTCATCATTTTACAAGTAAGTATCTTGTCATTCTCTAATGAGTTACGATACATAAAAATTCCAAAAACATTCATAACATTTCAAAAATCTAAAAAAAATTATCCTATCTAAGCCTATTTAGTTATCCTCAATCAACCTTACTTAGACATGGTCATTGTTAGGATGCTTTCTTTTGATTTTGTTTTCAGGTTTTCTATTTGTTTATTTATTCGCTTGCCTGTTTATTTTCTTTTAGCATTGTTGCCTTGACTTAGTCTATATGTGTTCATTGGGTGATTCCTCAAGCACATTATTCTTGAGTCTATCCATATTCATCCATTAACATTTTCATCATGTTTTTTTTTTGGTGCATTATTTTTGAGTGTTTATTGGATCGGGAGTCAGTCTTTATGCACATTTTGGCCAAGTCTTCATGGTGTTATATCATGAAGCCTACCATCACATGTTAAAACAAAAATTTATCAATGGAGCCACAAAAATTTCTCTTTGAAACCTTGGAAAAATCCTTCCATCCCACCCTTGATCAAATCAACCCATTGACCATTCTAGTTGTATCATTGCTAATCAGGATGAGTATCTCCTCATTGGCAAGTACAACTGAATCTTTTCACATTGATCAATCTTATTCTTCTTTTCATCTCTTTTCTCACTTTGCACCCACTCATATTTAATCTATATTCCAAGTTATATCCTTGAGTTATGCTTATTAATTATCCCTAACTGGGGCACCATCATCTTTAAACAATCCAAGTCATTTTAATGATTATAATTTCCTATGGGTAAATCATTATTTTTGAATTTTATTCTTGATTATAACCACCTTTGGGAAAATAAACAACCTTTTTAAATACATACATGCAAGCATTTTATCATTTGGATTAATCTCAACCATGGGTTAATTCCACTTCTTATTTATTTTTGAGGGACCATCCATCAACAAATGTGACGGCCACTCCCTTGAAAGGCATCATCCTAGGCTTCCCAAACACTCTTTGGAGATTTTTATTCAATAATCATCTTCTTTTTGGCATACAAGCAATTTTTCATTATTTTAGAAGACATTTTTATGCCTATGGTTTTGAAACATCTTCCCAAATATGGGCAAACTATAGACACCTAAATCTGGCCACTGATAACTTCCAACCAGGGTTTTGGCCAATTTCTTACTAAAGTGCACAATTTGGATTAAAAATACTAAAATGCATTTAATAATTTTAAATTGATATATTCAAGTGCCGATTTTGGATAGAGTATCATTAAATGGGGCAATGCAATTTATAGGCCAACTAACTTTGATCAAATCATTTCAAGTCAAAATGCCAATTTTGCACCTAGGTGCTTTGGATTTCTCTTTCCTATCAAATCTCTTGCACGAGACATGTGCCTTTGTTATTTTATATTGGTAACATCTTAAATGGGATGATGGATCCAATGCATCTGCTATTGAATTCTAATTCCAATCTAGTTGAATTTTGGACCAATAATAAGGCATTCTAATCAATTTGAGTAATTTGTGCACAAAGTGCTTAATCATGCTTAAGAGATAGTTAAACCAAATTAGAGCCTAATTAATAATTCCATGAAAACTTGTTGAATACTTGTTTTTAGAAATGAATATATAATATCTAAATCATCAGGGGACCTCATTTCTTGGGAAGACATCCCTAGGCCATAAATGCCACAAATATCATAATTCATGCCTCCCATGCCTCATCAAAGCCATTCCATGCCTATTCAATGCCCCTCCATCCCAAATATTTATGAGCATATTTATGAAATTTAATTGCATAATTAATTAATCCTTAACCACACATCTCAATCTTGAGATGGATGGTTCAGGTTGATTCTAGCCATTTACAAAAATCAATAAATAGGAGGCCTTGCCATATGAAAAGGGAGCTTAACTTGTAAAAAGTTATAATGCTGAATTGTTTCCAAAAACTCATGCCAATTAGTGTTATTATGCTCAAATATTGAGCCAAGCCAAGCCAATCCAAATCCATAAGGTTCCAAGGAGAAGAGGAGATAGCCAAGCCTCCTTTGATGAAGACTTTATGAGCACAAACTGAGCAAGCCACTAAAACCAGAATTTGGATCATGTAAGGAAGGTGAAGGATTCTTGTTTTTATTTACTTTTTAGTTGTGTTTTTATTATTAATCTCACCCTAGTAACTAGGCCTAGATATCTATGCTAGTTAGTGTGTTTTTATCAAATTTGTTTTCATTTTGGAACCAACACAATACTAACCACCTCTCTTGATTCAAATTCTTAGTTCACATACTAGACTGTTGGGCCCTTATTTCATCAAAGTATGGCTCCATGCCAACTCGATAGACATATTTTCATGAGGAAATCACTTGGCATGATTGCTATTTTGGTATCTCTTGCACTAGTTGGAAGAATCATCATAGACCCAGTGCCAACTGACAAGTGGTTAACTATTGCCCAGATTTTTAGGACATCCTCATGAGTGGCTACACATGGTGACCATAATGCGAAGGATGTAAGGTGGTGGAGATAGAAAATGATAAATAAAGGTTATATTTTAACACCTGGTGTGTGCTTTCCACCTTGGTATGGAGATGCTCCTATGGGCTATAAAGCTAAGTTCAAACTAGTAAAGGAAGAGGTGAACTAATGTAGTAAAGCTCTATAGAATTGACTCTATATATGGATGTAATTAGCTTAGGATTTATCATGAATGCCACTAAGGATCCATGTTGTGTAATCCCAATATCACCTGTGAGCCCCTAGGTAGATAATTAGTTAGTGAATCTTGTAGTCTGCCTTATGTACTCTATTTTTTGCAATATGAATTTTACTCTATATTTGAAGCTTTAAGTATATGAAGAAAAATGGTGGTTATGATACATAGTGTCCTTTGATTGAATGCCTTTCACTTCCTTATTGAATTGAATAATTACTATAAGCAATTATAATGTTGTAATTTCAATATATAAATGTTTTGTTAAGCAAAGTTCTGGTCCAAGTCATTAATGGCATCCCTATGTAAAATATGACATCATCATCATACTCTGCTAAAATAGCCTAAGTGTAAGAAAATTCATTCACCCAAGCTTTGATGTCCTTGCAAAAAGCACAATATATATTATGAACTTGATCTAAGGCATTTCATTAACCCCTAAAAGTGTTGAATTATGATAAGCTTAATAATACAAAGCTTTACACCCTTGAGATCATAGAACCACCCTGATATAGGCTTGCACACCTATGACTAGAACTAGTTCCCCAAATAGGATTTGTACCTATAGAATAATAGATTCCACCTAGAAAAAAATTATGCCAATGAATCTTCCAAAAGACTTCATTAAATGACCAAGTATTACATATGATACATTATGCCATGATATAATTACCCTAACACAAGCCTCGGTTCTTTCTCTGCTATGATTAGGGTGAGCACATAAGGATGCCACCTTATGTGAATTGATGTCAATATATTCGAGTGATAAATGTTGAGTGCTATGGGGGTATACTATGTTTGTGGTTAGTTTTAATAAGTCTAGAATTGACTCAGATAACTGAATGAGCACCTAACTACATAAATGAATGAATTGAAACCCCAATCAAAATAAAACATTTTGGTTCCACTGATGGGAACCTATTGAATTTTATTATTATAATGGTGTGATAAAATAATTCTTTGAATCTCCCTTGAGAACATTGAGTGTTGGCTAAAATAGGTAGAAGATAACTTTATGCTAAAACATCCATCTTATAAAGGACAAAAGCCAAGGAAGTGGGTTCAAAGTACCCTGTATGATGCTCTATAAGAGGTCTTCTTTTGAAAACTACCTAAGAATGCATTATGATGGTTGGATGCCTATGTAACCCATAGAAGTCAAAGCTATGGATAATGCCTTGAGTGGATGAAAGAATGCCTACAAAGGCTTAATAACCTAGATGCCACTTAGAATAGAGTTGTAGATAAATGGTGGCAAGGAGTGCTGAATAGTTACATGATTGAGCTTGTAGTGTCAGCATATTCTTTCCTTGAGGAAGTATAATATCATTTTTTACACAAGCCCAAAGGCACTTTTGTGAAGGAGTTCAACATAGAGCTTAAGAAACTAATGGTGGATTACAACTTTGAAACCATGAGAATGGAAGGCTAAGTCCTTTCATGTATGAAGAATATAAAAGGGAAGAAAGGGATGTATAGGTGAATCAAAATGGAAGGGGATGATAAGATTGACACCCAAGAGCTTAGGTGAAAAAACTATAACAAGAGGAGGCATAGGCTGATGGAAGATATGAACCCTGAAAGTGCCAAAAGAACTTGTAATGAGCAGGAAGGGCATGTGGATTGATC
Organism: Torreya grandis; assembly: GCA_037957365.1. Taxonomy (NCBI): domain Eukaryota; kingdom Viridiplantae; phylum Streptophyta; class Pinopsida; order Cupressales; family Taxaceae; genus Torreya; species Torreya grandis. The sequence continues at coordinate 3,319,854 of JARHVA010001074.1, forward strand.
TCTTAAATTGTAGTAGCATGCGAAGAGGAAAAATGAAGCTATAGATAAAGATAAAAAATTGATGGGTGAAGAATGCATTGGGTCCCTAAATAATTTTACCATTGAAGATGCAATGGAAGAACTTACCCCCTTTGAACCTATGACACTAGCTCATGCACTAGATCCCCCATGTGAAGAAAGAAGAGTGATAATTGAACTTGTTATCCACATAAAAATTGACCATTTTTTAGACTTGGATTATAATTTTGTGATTGAAAAAGTTTTTCCTTATGAATAATTAAGTGAGGATACTTCTAGACATTTGGGCACTAGCATGACAACATAGAATGTGAGTGCAAGCATTCTAATTCAACCAATGCCAACTATATAAACTAGGCAACAACCCATAATAAGTGGCCCAACAACACAAGTTAGTAGTACAATACTTTCATCATCTTCAACACTGATATTAATAATATGGCCAATGCTTAACCCAATGGTTGGAGGCATTAGAAGACCACTACCAAGATAAGTACTAGGGGATAAGCACCTTAGATGTTAGTGCCCCCTCGTAGTGAATTTACAATGAGATGGCCATGCTATTTCCAAAATACCATAACATGGAAAATACCATATATCATGTGATAAAATGTGAACTACAATGGTGTGCTCAGGATATAACCCATTCAGAGCTCAATGTAACATAGTTCATGATAGATTTACTTGATCTTACTCATACTTGGTATAGGAAATTTGATCTTAACCAGGCTATGATTGAATACAACACCTTGAAGGAAGTATTCCTAAAGGAATTTGACATACCCAAGTTTAAACAATAGAGAATAATCATGCTCAAATAAATCAACCAAGAGCTCTCCAAAAGCATGTGCCTATATGATGCCAGATTCAAGACACTTCTTTCCAAGCTTCCTTATGACATTCACCCCTCTCAACATGTGTAATGGTTCATTGGAGGATTGATAGTACCATTCTAAAGAGCACTATCTAATAACACATTCATCAACCCTCATGAAGTGCTTGAAGTTATGCTTAGAGCTGAGTTAGTTGGGAGTGTTGATACTAGAATTAACCCATTCATGGAGGTGTAAATTGCATCCATAGATAGACAACTCCAAAAGTTGACCTCTAGTTTGGTGTAAGATGCTTGAAATAGAATATGGTGCACTTATTGTGAGATAAAAGGCCATAATAGGAATAAATACCCTTGAAGGAATGTGTGCACATTACTTCTAAGATTTGAGGTTTGTCTCAAAGTGCATGATGTTCATAGTTGCCCTTTATTGCAACATGCCATTCAAGTTAACAAAACCATTCACTACTAATTGTGAGATGCCTACACCCATACTACAAATTATTACCATGTGATCAATGAGATGTGTGAAAATATGGAGAGAGGCACCAGGTAGTCAACTATAGTAGCTAGAGGGCAGGTGATCCAAGGAAATGATGATTATGGCCAACATAATGTAGGCTATAAAATGCAAAGAGGTGCCATAAGGAGAGGTGGAGGATGTGATGGATGAAGAATCCCACCACATTCAAGTTACAAGTGGGGTTTGATAGAGAATTATCAACATGACTTCCCTACACATAAAACATGTGGGTATTATCAAGGAGCACATAAGGTTGATGAATACCCTAACTTATATAAAAAATTAACCCAAGGCTAGCCTGGCATATACAAGGGCACATGAATGATCAAGCATGAGATAAAAATGGAGAAGTGGAATCTAAAGGCATAATTGATGTATACAAAGATAATAAAACTATAGGCAAATACTCACAGGGGATTCATCACTCAGCCACCAGTTGTGCTAGTACTTGAGTTGTACCAAGAATATGGGGAATAGAGCTAAACTGAGTGCATAATGTATCCTAAACCTAAATCCATGCCTTAACCAAACCTTTCATATGATAAATATGTATTACAATAGGCTATGAGTGTGATTCAAAACTTTTAAAGGGAGATCTAACTAGCATGAGATATAGAAGTGCAAGTTGTTACCTTTTGCAAGAAGCAATATGGCCAAGAGGCTAAGGTAAAGAGATAATAGAGATATTTTACCTCTTATAGATAGAAGGGATGATTTACCTATTAAAGAACTTAATTTTAGAACATTCAGGATAGAATCCAATTAAAGTTGTTATGTCACACATGAAAAGGGCATGAGAAGGAAGGCATACATATAACGTAGACTATGTTCAAAAAATCTTGGTAAATGCCACCATTGATGGATGGTGTATATACGAGGTCCTCATGGACATAGGTGCCAAGGTAAATATATTAACAAGAATGCATGGTAAAATATAGGTAGGCTAACCTTGAGGCCTTCCCCTCATGTACTTTTCATGGCCAACAAATCTAGGATGCAACCAATCAAAATTCTAAAAATTTCCATTGTAGATATCATGGTCACCAAGTTTTGTGCTAACTTCAAAGTGATCAATTTGGCTAAACCATATAATTATCCAACATTCCTAGGAAGGTCATGATGTTACGTGAATAACATTTTTATACATTTCAAGAAGTGTTATATGACCTTTGAAAATGGAAAGGAAAGGGTAGCGATCCCCCTCTCAAGTGACCAAGGACCCCCTATGTAGAAATTTTTGATCTAGAGAATGAGATCAACCATATCTAAAACATCACAACATAATACACCAAGACTCTACACCCTAATAACCAAGGAGTGATTTTTTCGGATGATGGACAGTCAACCTCAGACACCACCAACATTACTTGTAATCAATGGGTTAAAGAAGCTTATGAGATGACTAGTTGGAGGTGTCATTTAGTGAGCATGAAGGTACCAAAACCTATGAGAATTGGTTGGGTCCAGATTGATCACACCTGAAAGAGATGGGTCCCTTATAATATAAAAAAGGGAAAGAAAAAATTCCACTTGAGCAAAGGTAAAATTTTTTCACTCTCAAGATATGATGGCAAAAATCCTATGGAAGAATATGTCCACGATCCTAATTCATGCATCCCAAAGGAGGTAGATATGATGGTTGAATTGGTGTATACTTTAAGGGGCATTAATTCTCATTGGTGGGTAGCATAAAGGCCTTGCTTGATGACTTGACAAGATGTGAAAGAAGAATATGCACTAGATTTGGGAAAAACAATGAGGATCTAAACATTTTTGTATACTCTGGAAATTCAAACCCAATAGTACATGTGCACTTATTAAAATAAACTTGGATTGACTATGGAAAAAACACCTTAATAAACTTATGGGTGCACACCTTCTATAGAACCTTAAAGACATGGGTGCAAGTGTGGTATGTTGTCAATAAGATACACCATGAGATAGCAAATTGGGATGAATTCAAGGAGAGGTTAATGTACACCTTATCCTTTTCTTCACAGAACCTAGAATTGATTGAACCACTGAAATTAATTCTAAGGGTAGTGTTTAACGACACTACAATCCTAGATGAACACCTTAAGGACATGTTTGGGGAAAAATGATTGGCACTCCAAACTTTATTTGAGTAGTAGGTGTTCAAAAAAATAATGTCTCAATTAAAGAAGATAATGAAACCTAGGAGTGCAACTGGATGACCTTGATAGGAAAGAAAAAACTAGTGTGCCAAATAGAGGATAACACCCTCGATAAAGAAGACCTGACTCATCCTCATATAGAGATAAATGAGGGGAGTAGGCAAGTTGAGTATTCCCATCATGAGAGGAATGAGCCCTAACATGTACTACTCAAGACTACCAAGGTAGACATCAATGTAAAAGGGGAACAAAAGATGGCTACTTTGGGTGCATACTAGTCTAACATAGAGTTGACATGAATGATGGATCTCTTGAAGTAGCTCTAAGACTTGTTCCCTCAAAATTATCAAGACATTAAGGGAACCCATCCATCCATTGGTAATATGAGAATAAAGATGGTGGATGGTGTAAGATCTATCAATAAGTGCCCCTATAGAATGAACCCCAATCTCTGTGTCAAGGTCAAGATGGAGATTGATGGTATGTTAGCCACATGCATTATCTACTCAATGTAGGAATCCTAATGGGTGAGTGCCATGGTGATTAACATCAAGAAGGACAAGCGAATATGTATTTTTATTGATTATATAATGTTGAACACCGCCTGTATCACTAACCCCTTCCTAACTCCATTCACCAATAAAATCTTGGATGATGTCATATGATATGAGATCTACACCTTCATAGATGGGTTATCTAGATACCATCAGGTCCATATTGAAGAGGAGGACAAACCCAAAACAAACTTTGAAATTGAATGGGGTTATTTTGCTTATAAAATGAATCGCTTTAGATCAAGAATGTTCCAACCATACTTTCCATAGTGATGATCATTGCATTTAAGGACTTCATCCACAAGTTCCTCCAAGTGTACCTAGATGACTGGACTATGTATGGGATCATAAAGGACCATTATGATAACTTGTGCCTAATGTTTGAAAGGTATAGGTAGATACAAATATCCTTGAACCTAGAAAAGTGAGTCTTTGCAACACCATTTGGAACCTTTCTTGGGCACATCATCTGTAAATATGGTCTATTCATTGATCCCATGAAGATTACAATAATCATTTAGCTCTAGACCTCTTCAATGTCTAAAGATGTTCATGCCTTTTTAGGCTATTATGGATACTATAATAAATTCATAAGGAGCTATGAAAATATTATAGCACTACTCAAGGATTTATCACACAAAGATGGCTCATTCTATTAGGGTGTAGTGGAAGAGGATGCCTTTTAAACTCTAAAGCTCAAATTAGCTATCATGCTTATTTTATAATTTCTTGATTGGATGAACCCATTCCACATCCATGTCAATGCATCTGGCTCTATAATTGGTGCCATTCTAGTGCAAACTAATGAAAGCAAAATGGATCATCCCATCTCCTTTGCAAGTATGAAATTGACTCAAGTAGATCAAAACTATACAATAATTGAGTGTGAGGCATTAGACATGATCTACACCCTATCAATATTTAGGCAATACTTGTTGGTGACCCCATTAATATTATTCATAGACCATGAGGTGCTTAAGTACCTCATAAATAATCTTGTTCTCCATGGGTACATTTGTAGATGGATATTCCTATTTCAAGAGTTCCAATTCTCAATTGTCATCAAGCTTAAAAAATAGAACTCATGCCTAGACCATTTATCCCACATCGATTCCAATGATGCAATAGTGCTAATCAAGGATGAAATGCAAGATGTGCAACTCTATAGAGTCTAGCATGTCCTTGAGGACTTGGCAAAGATAGTTGCTCTTTTAACGTCAGGATCTGCACCCCAGATTAAGACAACCAAAGAGAAGAAATAACTCATAGTTCATGTTGCCCCTTTTTAGCTCATTATCAAGGAAATGTAAAAAATAAGTTTAGATGAATTCCTACATCTATGTGTCTTAGAACATGAAAGGGAATCCATTTTACACAAGGCACATGAAAGGGTAACAGGTGGCCATTACATTGGAAACACAATGATGCATAAAGTATTAGAATCAGGATTATGGTGGTCAAGTCTATTCCAAGATGTAAAAAATTATGCTAAAGCATGTGAAATATGCCAATGCATAGGGAATACCAACCACTAGGATGAAATGCCTCTCATCCCCATTCTAGCCTAGACATCATTAGAAAAATGGGCCATTGATTTTATTGGGCTAATCACTCCCATATCAAGGTGCATAAGCATAAGATACATTATAATGACCACTGATTATTTCACTAAGTGGGTTGATGTAGTGCTAATAAAACACTACACAACCACCATATTTTTGAGGTTCATATGGGAGAACATCATAAGTCATGATGGGTACTCACTTAGTTTGACTAGCAATAGAGGCACACACTTCATCAATAAAACTATGCAGATCTTACTAATAGAATACATGGTAGTACACCATAAGACCACCCCTTATCATCTAAAAGTTAATGGAACGACTAAAACATTAAATAATATATTAGTAATTTTCCTCACAAAGATATGCGATATTGGTCACAAATATTGGGATGTTTAAGTGTCAACAATATTATGGACATATCATACAACTTACAAATGCCTCAATAAGGCTACACCTTTTCAACTTGTGTTTGGTGCTGAGGTATTTATACCATTAGAGTTCATGGTGCCATCATTGTGCATATTGGTCATTTAGATGACTAAGAATCATTGAGTGCAAGGCTAGAAGACTTGGAGTGCTTGGATGAGGTGTGTGCCCAATCAAGGTAGAGTTATCAGATAGAGAAGGCACACCATAATTTATGGCATGAAAAGCATATTAAGTGTAAGGTACTGATTGAAATAGCATTAGTATTGCTCTATGACTCTAAGTACCTCAAGAAACCATAAAATCTATAAATTAGGTGGATGGGTCCATATGTCATCCACATCATATTGGAAACTAGCACATACAAGATACACACATTGTCAGGTGAAATGCTCCTTGGGCATTTCAATAATAATCAATTAAATCCTTATAGGAAATTGGATGGCACTTGTGCCATTAGACACTAAATTCTTGGTCACAAGTTGGTTGTGTTGTGCTAACTAAAATAAAGTCTGGTACAAGACAAATAATTTCTTATGTTTTATGTTATTTTATGTTATGTTGGTCCTAAGTGAATAAATGAGGCACTTTTAGGCCCACAAGAAAACTATTCTAGAACTTCCATGCATAATACCAATTAGGTGAGTTAAGTGAGGTTGATTTTTCATCACCTAAGGCCAGACACCTAAGTTCTAGGTGCATAAAATTCACCAAACTTTAAATATATGAGTACCAAGTGATGAAGAGAGGTGTCTAAGATGCTAGTGCACATAAAATACAAGATAAGTGCACAAGATGATAAGTACACAAGACACTTGGAGAGTGAAACACTAGAGGACTAGTGTAAGGGATTTATATGGGGTAAGGATAGGCCAAGGTAAGAGATGAAAGCATAGAAAAATTGACCAAGACAAGAAAACACTATAAATGAAAGCATAAAAAGAAGAGAAGATGGAACCTTAGAGGTTGAATCATGTTCATATGAAGTGTTATGCCCAGGTTGCCATAAGGAAGGCAAAGGTTTCACTAAGTGAATAAAGCGTAGGAGGAAGATTATTGAGACAAACTGGCATCCACCCAAAGTTAGGTGGGAAGTGACTATTTGAACTATATGTCACTTCACTAAAAATACCATTTAAATAATTTAATAAGGTGATGGTGAAGGCACAAATATCTACATTGAATGCATAGGTGGTAGTGGATTTTCATGAATTTTGTGGGTTTTAGTAGATTCCAATAAATCTAGGCACCACCATGCCATTACTCACCTACAATTAAGATGGTAGTTGAAATAAGGGTATAAATAAATGAAAGGCCAACTAGTTTAGGTTAAAAACCTTAAGTGAAATTAAACATAGAACTAGAGTTGAAGTGAGAAATTTCCACCAGAGTGAAACATTGAGTACCCACAACCACCAAACAAGAATGGTTACAAAGAGAAGGAGATTGCATTCCTATTGAGATTAGAAATGAGGCTTATGGGGCAAAAATTATGAGAGAACTAGATAGGATAGAGTTTTAGTGATGCCAAGGCCATCATTAATGGAAACTAAAAGCTTAAAATTCAAATTCATAGTTGTAGACCCCATAATTGTGAGGAGTGATAATAAATATTAGAGGCTTCAAAAAAATCAATAGATTGTGCTTCAAATCTAGTTAGTTTAGGATGGGAAATAAATAGATGTGTTCTGGTCTACCATAGGTGTAAAAAGATGCCAAATGGCACAAATTATATAAGAGATGGCCACTACAAGGAATAAAGTGTAGCCATTAGAGGGGGTTAGCATCACATCAATTGATCTTGAGGTGCTCACAAAGATGTCATACTGGGAAATGTAGTTTCCCATGGAGATCTTGGTAGGATAGAACTGAGCATCTTTTCCACACACCTACCAACTAAAAGAATATAACCACCACACCTCAAGTAATGTGTAAGATCTAGTGTAAGACTAGGTGGTTAATATGATGGTTAAGATAGATTTGGGCATGACATTTTTCAATGTTTCCATCTGACATAGACTTGTGACCATCTTCATAACTTAGCTCTATGAGTTTCCATAAGAACTCATGCGATTCCTTCTCACACACATACATGGAGATTGCTTTGAATTTATAGGGAGGTGTATTTGTTTATTAGTGATCCTAATTGGTAGAATCACTAAGCTACTAAACTCTAGTATAGACATCCACTAGATGATGGTAGATGATGTTGAAGTAGAAAGAGTCATGAAACTCCTCAGGTAATACAAGGGAGGATTTGCATTCCTAATAAAAGATATCAAGGACCCTAGTACAAGGTTATTGACATGCCTTATAAGTTCAAAACTTTACCCTAACAGATGGTAGATAGACATCACCAAGGCCTACCTATGCATTAACCACCACATGACACAAGGGGTCAAGTTTAACATAGCAAAATTCATTACTGAAGAAATGGTGAAGAATGCACTTGAGTGTCACATGATGTGAGAGACCTTTATGTGGGGGTCGATGTTGATTTTAATAATGATGAAGGAGATTGGTGTGCCCAATGGTGTTGAAGACAATATTTGGTTCTTATCGATGCATAAATACTCCCTGACACTGAAGTTCTAATACTTTACTTGCCCACCCACCTTCTCCCAAAAATATAAGACTTGAATAATGGGGTGGTGCACCCAATATATAGAGGCATTAAGGATGGAATGTCACATCCATGAGGAGATTCCCCAAAACGTGTTTGGAATGGTAACTTTTGCCATCATGCAACACTTTTGTGTAGTGTGCTTAGCTCTCACAGATGACAACCATTCAGGATAGCTAAAACTCCCTTATGCATTTTCTATGAAGTACTTCAGGGATGCACTACGGAGAATTACCAATGTGCAATAGTTAAACATCCTAATAAAGGCCATGGATTTAGAGAGGATCAGGCTATGGTGAAAGTATATACACCGGGGAGGGAAATCTATGAAATATAAGGAGGATGACTCAGATCACACTAACCTCCATCCCCTCTAAAAGAAAGTAATACTTGAGCACATACACATGTTATATTATAAGATGAAGCTAAGAAAGAAGGGAACAGACCTTGAGAAAGACAATGATCTCCCCCTCTGGATTGATGATGAAAGGAAGATGATGCTAGTAGCATAAAATAAATCTCCCCCAAACAAATGGGGAGAAATACTTGAATAAATTCAAGAGCGCATAAATTTAATGATTGCCTCTAGCGAAGAAGCTACTCCTTCAACACCAAAGAAGAAGTGATGACCTTCAGACTAAGGATTTCATATTCTATCAAGAAGGAAAAGAATAAGAAGTCCAATGGGCCCATTGTAATGCCAACAATAACCTTAGCAGAGATGGAGGCACAAGAGGTACATGATGAAATGGAGGCAAAAAAGGTATGGGAAGAGATAGAGGAGGAGGAAAGAGGGACCAGGATCTATACTATAGACGAATTAGGAGAGGATCCCAACACCAAATAAGTCTAGAAGGCCATCCAAGGTGACACTACCACCATGCTTAGAGAGGCAATAAATCTACCTAGTGCCTCATCAAAAGATCCCTCCACACAGGCTCCATGAAAGGAAGAGGAAAAGAGAAGATTTTAAAAGAAAATGGTCCACAACAAGGAAGAAATAGAGATGGTGTTAGTGCTAGAGAAGAAAATAGAGGCCATGAAGGTAGCTAACATGACTCAGGAGCATATTGATAGAGTTGAGGCTGAGGAAAGGAAGGCCAAGGAAGAAAATTCCTTAGTGATAGCAAAAAAGAGGAAGGCTAAGAAAAAAAAGACCCAAGAAGAAAAGTCCAAGAAAGATAAGGAAGAGAAAGAGGTTACCATAAGTGCAAAACCAACTGAGAAAGTGGTAGAAAAGGCACCTAACACATCCACCAATATAACAGACTGAGTTGCATTATAGGTGCACCCAAGTAGTGAAGGGGTGCCGAAGAAAAGGAAGGTGATGTTGGTGCCTTAGAAAAGAAACAAACAAAGAGTATTGTGGAGACTTAGTACAAATAGGAGGGTAAATCTAGTGCCAAGGGAGAAGAAGACAAAAGAGATAATTCCAAAGAAGAACCCTTACATGAACATGAAGAAGAAACTTTAGAGTAAAGTGCTAAAGAGAGTGGTAGTGATGATGAAGAGGAAGAAGAACACATGAGCTGGCCATCATAGAAGAATAAGGCACATAATTAAGCCTTAGGGAAAATATGCAAAAGGGGTAAATAAAGGAAGATTTATACATGTTTGAATACATGCCCCCCGAGTCCACCACTACCAGGATGCACTAGTAGCTTTCATTTGCATTTGATAGCTACATGGACAAGCCTCACTTTGAGGTACCTTAGAAGGCCATATTGGGTGTGTATAAACCTGAGGAGGGGCATGAGTCCCTCATACTAAATCCCTGTGCCATGAACATAGTCAAGTCTACCAATGCACTCATCTAGATGGCCAATGAAGTTGCATAAAAAAACATCATTAATGATGTTAAGGCAAAGAGATGGAAGAAAATCATATAGGATGCAGAGAAATAAGTGTAGGCCATGAAGTTTAAGTTTCAATAACTAGTTGAGTGTATAGAAACAACCAATTGATCCCTCTTGGATGTGTTGACACATTAAACTTCTTGGAGGTTGAAAAAGTATGAATGCTAGTGGAATAGATGGTCCCAAAGTTGAAGGTAGAGCTGGAGAAAGAAGAAGAGGATGACCCATACACTATGTTGAAAAAGGAGATAATTACAAAGATCAAAGAGGTATAACTCTTCACCAAACTTTAAGAGGGCATAGATGTAGTTGATTCCATCTTCTACAACTTTTCCAACTAGGAATCAGTCATAGACACACACCTCAAGAAGGCAAAGGGGGAGAAGGAGGAGCTAATGGTGCAAGTATATACTATAAGTAGGTTAGAGTGAACCTAGATAATGGGGAAGGTTAATGCCTTAAGTACATAGATCAAAAGCTAGGAAAAAAGTCTAGAAGCACTCTTTCTTGCCTTATAGACTAAGGCCTACGAACAAGGGGAAATCCTGGATGGAGGAGTGATAAAAGCTAAGGCAAGTTTTGAGGCCTTCAGGAAGGAACTAGATAATACATATGTGCTCATTCTTAGCACTGTATCTACAAAGATAGACAACATCATTAAGGAAATCAAGATCGCCATTAAGGGCTTTGAGGAATTTAATGTTGAGCTAAAGGAGAACACACCTAAGTTGTATGTGCTGAAAGCTTTGAAAGCCTAGTCTAGGGTAGACTAAAATTTTTATATGGGGTAATGTTGGGCCCCTATTTATTCTAAGTATAGTTTCAGACCAAATCGATTGACATCTCGACATGAGGCAATCACTTGGCATGATTGTTATTTTGGTATCTTTTATGCTAGTTAGAGGAATCATTACAGACCTAACACTAGCTGGTAGGTGGTAAAATGGTGCCTAGATTTTTAGGACATGCTCATGAGTGGCTATACATGGAAAACATGGTACAAGGTATGTAAGGTGATGGATCAAATGAAACTATCAATAAAGGCTCTAGCTTAGCACCTGACATGCACTCTCCACCTTGGCATGGAGATGCTCCTATGTGCTATAAATTTGAACTCAAACCAATAAAGAAGGGGGAGGTGAAATAATGTAGTGAATATTTGTATAATTAACTCTGCATATGGACATAATTAGCATATCTATTAATCATGCTATTAGAATTATGGGACATCCCTATATACTAGTAACCCTTCCATTGAGCACATCATTGCTTCATACTTTTAATGGGGGCCCATGTTATGTGTTTACACCTTTATTTCTCAAACCAAATCCTACTATTACTACATACTACATGGGAAACATTAGCTCTTCAACCTAATTACCAGTTTCAATGCCTATATGAACTCAAACTATGGACACACCTCCTTTGGTGACTTCTCAAACTTTAAACCTTAGTGATTAAAATGTGCAAGATATTGTCCAAACTATAAAACTTTTGTAAGCTAAGGTTACAAATATTGAACACAATACTATGAAGTCACCTTATGCTATTAATTCACAAGAGGTTTTTCATAGCTCCTTTGCACCTAAAATATATTTTCACCCCTTTCCAACTAGTTTTCTTGCACCTAAGTTCACATTTTATAATGGCAAGGGTGATATTGAACAACATCTTCGATCTCTGTATGTGACATGCCTTGATTATGCTTCCAATGGCAATTTCTTGACTAAATTATTTCCAAGGAGCCTCAAGGACTATGCTCTAATATGGTTCTATGATTTACCAATCCAATCAATAAAATCATTCAAACCTCTTACAGATAAGTTTTTGGTACACTTCTCTATAATCATTATCAAAAATGATTTATATGCCCAAATTGTAAAGATCAAACAAGGAAACAATGAACCTATCAACATATTCGATCTTTATATGTGACATGCCTTGATTATGCTTCTAATGGAAATTTTTTGACTAAATTATTTCCAAGGAGCCTCAAGGACTATGCTCAAATGTGGTTCTATGATTTACCAATCCAATCAATAAAATCATTCAAACCTCTTATAGATAAGTTTTTGGTATACTTCTCTATAAACATTATAAAAAATGATTTATATGCCCAAATTGTAAAGATCAAACAAGGAACCAATGAGCATATCAACATATATGTCTTAAGGTTCAAGACAATGTTGGATAGAATGACGAATCTAATGGTAGATAAAAATATTCAAGACATATTCAAGAAAATTTTGCTTTCCCCATTACATGAGTCCATTGTTTTAAAAAAGTTCAAATAATTTGATGACTTATGCCATATTATTTGTGATTATGAAATCAAACTTATCTCATTAAAAAAACTTAAGTATGTAGCAAACACATCGATTGCATCCAATACCAAGTTTACTATCAAACCAAGTTATAAGGTGAAACCTAAAAAATATAAAAAGTAAACAAATACTACAGTTAATATAGTGTCATAACAACCCAATCAACTTATCTTATCCAAGGAGACAAGGAGACAATTTTCACACTTACCTGAGTCTACAACTTCATTACTTCCAAATCTTATGGAGTGTCACCTCATATCTCTCCCTCCTCTTATAGAGGTTGATATGAGTTAACCTCTACCCTAAGAATATGTTGTAAATGCTTATTTTGACTATCACCAAGTCCCTGGGAATTATATGTACATATGTTTTACCTTGAAAAATAATATCCAAGACCTCATCAATGACCAAAAAATTACATTTGATGATCCTCCAAAGGATTCATGTTCACAACCTTGTGATCACCATAATCAAAAAATATTTAACCCTTTACAAGACCATTTTAAGAAGGAGACAAAATTGAAAATGTAATATAATGCACATCCTCCTCCACCATATTATGGGTACCCATTAGATAGGATTATTGGTACTTATATTTGACAAACACCTTATATGGTTTAGAGACCTTCTATTACTTTCAATTATAGTGAGATTGTGGATGATGACTCAGATCTCCATTCATTATTCATTCCAATATACCTTGATCACCAACCTATACATAGTGTTATGATTGATAATGGTGATAGTGAGAATGTTTGCACCATGAAATTAATTATACATTTGGGATATACACATGATGATTTACACCCATCAAAAAAAGTGGTCAGAGCATTCAATTAACCTCACAATAGGTATTTGGTGAGATTGAATTACCTTACAAGTTGGCCTAACACATGTGGTCACTAAATTCTTAGTTATACTATACATGAGAGTATTTGATATGCTATTGGGATGACCTTAGATACATGTAATATGCACAATACATTATATAGTGCATGGATGTGTTAAATATATTCATGCCAATAACATAATTTCAGTTTCCAAAATTCCATACGAACATCCACTTGAATAAGATAAATTTATACCCAGGTAGTTAATTATCAAACCTAATAAGGTTAATCTTCATGAAAGGGTAAGCAACAGGTAATCACCTTTCCTAGGAAATAAGTAATTGAGAGACCATTGCATCAAATATACACATTGGGTTTCATGAATTCCTCATCTACTACTACACATCATATTTAGTTACCTAAAGCAACCAAAAATGTTCCTATTTTTGTTATTCCAAATAATCTATAGAGCATTCAATGATGGGTTCCATGAAACCCCATTCTCTCTATTATTTCCTCACTACCATAAAATCTTATTATACGTATGTAGAATATCACAATCATACAATGCTACATATTACACCTACACATACTCCTCAACAATACCACTAATTTGTTGCACTAAGTTCTGAGTGGGGAGATAGCTATGATCATCTTTTGGATGACATCATAGGATAGTCTTTTATTTTTAAATATTCCAAAAATACCAAAAAAATTAAAACATTCAAAAATCCAGAATTATTCAGCATTTTCCTATCTTATTAACTTAGAATATATGTTTGGTTACATGTTGGTAGATAGAATATCATTTATTTATATATACACATGTTATTCTTGAATTTAATAGGCTCAATTCATGGGATAACCCCTGCAAAATTTTTCCATTTTGTAGTCCATGGGCTCTAAGCATGCAAAACAAAGCCAATAATTGCCTTATTGTGATAGTCTCTCCTCAAAAAGTTAGACTTTTGAGGGGGTTTTTATATCCCATGTAGTTCAGAGAAAATTCTCTGAACTACACCAAGTTCACTAGTAGAGAATTTATTTGACATTGCACGTGCAAGGTTAGAGAATTTATCTGACCTTACACCCAGACCCACCATCACATTGGTAATTAATACATATTAATTACCTTTATATATATATATATATATATATTTAACCCATGGTAATTATATTTTTTTCCTTTTTTGTTAATCCTCTCACTGTTCTTGAGCCCGTGTACACTCTTATCATCATTCTCAAGATCGTGTACACCCTCCATCACCATTTTTGCATCTACCTGCATCCTTTGACAATTTCATGATTGATCCTCTTATCTACAGATTCTTTCCATTACAGATCTTGGGTGAGTTTTTGGTCTTCCTTCTAGGTTATTTTTTTAGTTCTTTTCTTTTTGGGTTGTCTTGTATTTTACAAATCCTTACATTATAAAGTTATGAAACCCTAGGGCATTAAATTTTGTTTTGTTTAATTTCATTTTAACATCATTTTCTACCACTAAAACCCTATGCCCTTTCCCCTTTTCCACTTGTTTTTCCCACTTTCTACCCTTGATTCCATATAAATTGTCATTTTTGTGTTTTCAAACCTCATTAAAACCCTACATTTCATGGGTGCACTTTAGAGAATTTTCTTTGAGGTGCACTAACTAGCTTTGTACCTCATTTTACCCTTCTGGTGCATATCAGAGAATTTTATTTGATGTGTATCATAAATTACACCAAAGGTGCAAGTCAAAGAAAATTCTTTGACTTACACTTGAAACCACCCATTTTTTTTAATAGGTGCATATCAAAGAATTTTATCTAATGTGCACTATGGACCTAGAATGAGATACAAGGTAACCAAAACTTGCATTTCAAAAACCACAATCAAGGTGTAAGTGGGAGAAAATTATCTGACTTACAACTAAAACATACCCAATAAGGTGAAAGTTAGAGAATTTTCTCTTACTTACACCTTACCCTAAATTTTACCAACTCCTGTGCAATTCATAGAATTTTCCCCAGATTGCACCAAAGATCAGTTTTATCCATATCCAGTGTAGGAGCACAATTTTTTCCACTCTTGCATTTCCTCCAAGAAAAATGAAAATACTAACTCTAGAATAATGAAAATTTATTACAGTTACTTAATCAATGTTAGATGATTCACCTATTAAGAAAATAATTAAGTAAAAGTTCCAAGGGGTGTTTCTAGCATCCACTGTTGAGTCTAATGTGGACCAAATCAGAGACACCAAGATTGGCCATGTTGACATGGCAGAGTTCTTGCATAGATTAGGAAGGGAACCTATTGCTTCACACATGTAACTTATTTTAAATAGTCAAATATATTTGGCAGCTGCATTTCCTATGTTATCCCAAGATCTAGAATTTGTTTTAATATTTACTACCCACTTTGATAGAGAAACCAAATCGGTTAAAGATGCAAGTGGGAAGGCAATCATTCAGTTGGATGTTGAGTTCTTAGATAAAATATTTCATCTCTCAGACATCAAATAGTACATAAATATAATAATAAACTCAACCCAAGAATATTATGACATGAATTCTAACAAGTGCAAAAGGCACATCAATACACATTGGCTCAGGACTCCTAGACACTTAATTCCAAGATGGCCTAAATACTTATATCACAGTGAATTCTTAAAAGAAGTAGGAGATTTTATTACTCTCCTAAGATAATTTAAAGGTATTCCTACATAAAATTTCTTCCAAGAATGGATGTATC
Organism: Torreya grandis; assembly: GCA_037957365.1. Lineage (NCBI taxonomy): Eukaryota > Viridiplantae > Streptophyta > Pinopsida > Cupressales > Taxaceae > Torreya > Torreya grandis. The sequence goes on from JARHVA010001074.1 coordinate 3,336,276, forward strand.
ATTACATCTTCATAATCAAGAAGGACAAACAAAGAATTTACTGAGGAAGCCAAATCAGTGATGCCATATGTCATCAGCTCTTAGAGGTGAATTCTTCCCTAAAATTTTATATGAATTATTATCTAGTTTATGTTATAGCTATCATGAGAGATATCCTAAGAGTGACCAATAATGGTGAGAGAAAAAAGGTCCTAGTTTATGAATACTATCCACAGTTAACTCTCAAAGAAAGTATCAAACATTACAGGAGAGTCAATGATGTTTTCTTCTACAAATTAATTTTAATCTTCAATCAAGACCTTGAGAAGAAGAGAGTTTTAGATCAAGCATGGGAAATAGTAAATAATATTGGTTGCATATTTTTACAATTCCCAACCTTCACATACATCAGAGTAGGAGGATTTGATGAACAACCATATATGTTACCAAGGTATCCAAGTGATAAATTAATATTGATGGAGATGTGCAAGTAAGTAATGAGTGTATATAAGAAGTAGTTAGATGCTCACAAATGAGGCTTTAAGTTTTTGATCAGTATTGGGTGGTATATCATTGCAACTATGCCAAAGGTCAAAACGATGGAAACTGAATTACAATGGATAAATCTTAAGATATTTAAGAGTAGAGAGGATTTTGATTACATGCTGATGAAGGAAAAGCTCAAGCATAATTTCACTCATATACATAGGATTGAGGACATCTGGGCAAGATGTAGAAATAATGAAGATGTAAGGAATCAAGATTACATCTATCTTATTGTTGATTAAATTCATAATCTAAAGTTGGATGATATTATTGAAGATCTGTCAGATGATGAGAATGTATTAGAACCCTCATATTAGGGTAATCAGGTAGCCTCCACTCCTCTCCCTCTAATCCAATGGTCTATCAAAGAATCCACATCAATTAGAGATAGATTTAAACCCATTCTAGTAAGGACTAATGCTTGGTTAGAGTCCAAAGGTATTAATTTAAAACATTTCAAAATTGGTTATGAGGAGGAGTATGATGAATAAACTACCAAGAAATGAGAGGAGCTAAGGACAAAGAACAAAGAAGAGGCCTCTACTTCCACTCAAAAACCAAATTTTGTATTCATGAGCAAAGGAAAAAGAAAATACAAAGAAGCTACTGGAAGGGAAGGTGCTCAAACATAAAAATATGAAAACCCAACTATGAGTGAGGTATCACATCAGCCAACAATTTTACAATTACCTCAACTAGTGACTCAACAATATTCACAGTCAAAAGCAACACAATCAGAGGTTCCTTTAGTTGAGTCTTATCAAATTGTAACCTCATAGGTCACATTTTCCATAGTTCTCCCTATAAATACAACTTTACTAGTTTATTTTTTTCCTTCTCAAGTTGTTCTTTCATCTCCACCTTCACCTCCTAGTGCCACACTCTTTCAAGTTCCATCACAAGGCACACTAGATCAAGTTTTTGATTTATTGTAAAATTTACCTAGTCCTTCAAAGATGCTGGGATATCCAAATAATTTGTATTTCAACCAAAAATATATGGATAAATTTATGTTTTCATCTTCCACCAAAATAATAACTTAAGCCCTTGTTACCCTAGTGTCCAAAATGCCATTAGAAACTAAAGTATCATTCATGCTAACCCAAACCCTACCAATTATAACCACTATCCCATTGATGTTAACTCCACCACAAAATGCCTCCACCATTTCACTTTCCATTCCACCTACTTCACAAACCATTGGTCTTCCCCAAACATCAAAACTCTTCTCTTATTCCATCCCAGAAGATACATCTCCTATTGTTCCATGGTTGATTACTTAGACACGTAAGAGGAAGAAAAAAGTTGTTTCACCTGATGATTTTGATTTTGGTCAGCTTGTGCTGATAAATCCTAAAATAACAAAGAAGGCCAAAACTATGTCAAGGGTAATTTTTCAATCAAGGCACAAGTACGTAGACGTTGCATTGCCTCCTCAAGATAAAAATATTGAATATGTTTAAGAATTCGACTATAAGATGGATAGATCTTGGGAATTAAACTCATGAAAGTGCAAACGAATATTTGAAAGAAATAATGGTGTCCTTAATTGAAAGTTATGAAAAAGACAATAAAATAAAATATCAACTCAAGATACAAGTAGAATAATTGACTTCTATTCTACTAAAGATCACACAATCCTTTATATCAACTGAACCTATTGAGAATGGAATCATAGAAAAAGCAATTCAATATGGAAAAAAAGACTGGATCTTAGGATTGAGTGGTCAATGCCTAGATTGAGAGATTAACAACATAAGGTAATCAATGGTTGCATTCTACCATTAAATTTTTAAAGAACCTAAGTGAATTAAAAATGGAAATTTAGCAAATAATTAAGACACTCACTCAAAATTTGGAATTGACTAAAAATGATATTGATATATGGACTCAACTACGCAAATTCAAGCTAAAAATCTTAGTTGAGCTGAAGGTTATTCCAAATAGAAAAATATTCATTGAGTATAGGGAAGAAATGAAGAATAAAAGAGAATTTATTGAGAATATAATTAAATATATCAAAGATGCTGAGGATATGTGCAATGATAAGATGTTAGATCTTATAGATAAAATTAGAGAACTTCCTTGTCATGTAAGAAATGATTCCTAAGAAATTCTTCCTATGGAGACAATAATTTAGGAGTTCTCATCTTTGATTTAGAAAAATATTGAGATATAAACATTCACAATTGAATCCATCGACAAACTAGTTGAATTTCAAGTCATAATAAATAAGTTATAATTAATCTTGGACAAAAGCAAGGACTTGTCAGTTAACCTAGAAGATTCCATTTCAAGGGTCCTTGCTATCTCTAGGAGTACATTAGGTATAGATGATAGTGAGGTCTAGGCTACATTGAAGAGATACGTGGAATTTTTAGAGAAGAATAAAAAGGAATAAATTCTTGTGTCTAAGGACACTTAGTTTATTTTTGTAAACTTTCACGTGTAATTTTGTTTAGTGTAATTTACACATAGGAGAAGTACACAGTCCTAAGTCAAATTGGACTCTGTCTTAGAATAAGTCAATGTATTTATGTATTTCCTATTTTTATTCATATATCATATCTATAAATAATAGTATTATATTTTTAAAAAGAGGATGAAGGGATATATAAGTGAAACACTACCAAAATTGAGAAACAATTTTTAATTTTTGTGTTCATATTGTAAATCTTGAATTTCATTCAATATAAGTAAATCAAGTGATCTTTCAATATTTGTGTGGAGATAAAATTGTGGTGTGTTGTAGATTTTCTTATGTATTTTTCATTACACTTTATTATGATTTGATTGAATTGTGGTGTGAAATTTCTATAAAATGGAAGGTGCCAGGAAGCTGATTTTGGAGTTTTTGAGCTACTTTTTAGTTACTGGGTTTGTGTCATCATTAAAAGTGACTTATTTAGGAGAATTTGGGATGTAAATTATTATTATTTAGTGATTTTAATCTATGTTTAAAATAAAGTAAAGACTTTGGGCTGCACTTTATTCCATCTTTTAAGTTTACTCTACTGGTATTATTCTTGTTAATCTTTTGGCTAACAAATCTGGATATCAGTTGTAATTGGTCCATCAATTAATATTAGATTTTAAGAATATATTTCAAATAATGGAAGAAAGTTTTTGATTTAAAATAAATTCTAAAAAAATAGAATTAGATGATATGACAACACCCATTTTTATTAAATTAGTGTAAATAATTAAGTGTTGTGTTAGTAATAAAAAGGGAGCCTCCCCTTTCCTTGAGGAGAGATTCTATCTCATCATATTGTGGCTGAAATTACTATTTTTTACCATTTTGTCAGTAAAAAAATATTCACCCAACAACACACATATGTTTCATGCATATTTTGAGTGTGATACAAGCATACCCAAACACATGATATATGCACATATGAATGTTGGGCCTTCTCTCTACTCACATCATCAATACATTGGGGGAATCCACTTCTTTGATCATGATACATCTAAGTTATATTATTTTATGATCACTTTATATTATCATTTTTGAGTTTATGTACTTACACATGACTTTATCGATGATTATATATTTTACAGTGTACTTGATATGCTATGTACTAAACATTTTTTACTAACACATATATCTAAGGACTAATATGATATGCTTATGCTATTTGATTTTGAGTCCATGATTTAATTTTTTTACTTAATTATGTGCCTTTCCTTGATTGAACTTATCTTTTTTGTTTGAGCATTTAAACATGCTCTATTTCTTATAGCCTTCATGCCTTTGTTTTCCTATTATGAACATTTGAATATGTCATTCTGTGTTTTGTAGACATTTGAATAAGTCATGTCCCTTCAATTGTGTGACATTTGAAAATGCCCATTGTATGAGGTCTCCTTGGACCATTTCATTTTATTTTTATTTGAGTGATCTTGGGTGTGTGATTGATTGCTTGCTAAGCTTTTAGTTTACTCTCTAGACATTTCCATGATCTATATCATGCATATTAAGACTTGATGTGATCACATTATATGTTATTCAATGATATATAACTACATATATTATTCCTATATTTTACTTTCACAACTTAAACAATTATCTTATCCTTTTAAGGTAAGGCAACTACTAGTTTATACTTCCCTCACCTCAAAAGGGAGGGCATATTAATGGGGGCATGCCATAGATGCATGACCTTCACATTCTTCACAATCTTAGATTACAGTGGGGGCATGTTATATAAAAATATTCTCCACATTTATATCAATTCTCATATTATCTAGATTTAGTGGAGGCATGTTGTGGGAACATGTCCTCCACAATTGCAATTTTTTTAAATTTGGCCAAATTTCATAGTTATATGATTCAAATACACATTTTTGGAAACATTCTATACATTGATACTATTATTATAATTAGATTTCATCTTGAGACATATATGAGGTGATTATTCCATGAAAAAGACACCTTAATTTCAAAATCAAATCAATTTTCATATTTTAAATACTACTATAAACTGTTATCATACCCAAGATAGACTTTTACAAAATTTTATTGAGCCAATCTACCATAGTAGTTGGTTCACCTATTATCAAGGTTGGGGTGATTAAATAACTCAATATTAACAATTTTATTAGTTATAATTGATTAAATCATCAAAATTAACCATATTTATAGGATGGAGAGATAAAATCATCCACTCTCACCAGATATATAGTGTGATTTGATTGGATCACTCACACTCGCTAGGTTATAAGTATGATTGGGTTATACAATTGAGATAAGCTCAATGACCATGTGGAAACACACCTTTTCACCAATTTTGGGGGCATGTTATCCTCCAATATCTATATATGTATGCACTTTTATGTTTTTAAATTGTCCTAATCTCAAATCCAAGGCTTCATAATAAATCATCTCTTCAAATCAGATTGTCAAAAGGCAAGATGATTACATCGATATACAAGTGTACTCCTAACCTTTCTCTCTTTATTTTCAATCATTTCAAATTATTTCAATTTAAAATTTTATACACTAATTATATGCTATAACATTCTCTTAGTTGTAAGTCATTCACCAGTAAAACACTCAAGTTGGGATCACATAAAGATAAGGTGTGTTAAACACACCCAAGTATGTATTTATTTTCCTTTAAAGTAATAATTACATTACTAGATTAAAGGCGGGGGGGGGGGGGGGGGGGGTGTGGGAATGTGGACACTAAATCTAAGTTATATAACACTTCAATATTCTTCATTTGGAAAATGCCTATCATGACTTTACGCTTTAGTTTTAAGAGCCTCCTACTGCTAGAAAGCTCATGTTCACTATCTCTTTATGTCACATTACTTATCTCTTAGTCTAACCATTATTAATCTGATGACAAAACATTATATACTATGTAAAATTATCTAAAATTGATCATTATACTTCTATAATAATTTTAGACACATACCTAATTTTAAGTTCCTAAACACTAGTGTCCCATCCAGATGCCTACATTGACGTAGGCATTCCTTTCCCAAATAAGTGTCAAGTACCAAAAATTCATCTAATTTTCAAATAAAACATATACTTATGGTTGGAATAAGAGCTTTAATGTAATCTATTTTCAAAAGTGAATGGTATATATACAAGATCAACCATCATTCATTCCTCACCTAGAAATACTAGGAATTCACAAGGTAACTTATAAAAAAACACTCAATCAAGCATTCAAGTCAAAAAACTTGCTCTATTAATCCTTATTTGTATATAAATCATATGATAAATATACACATAGTTTTGAATTACCGAAGGATCATCCCATGAGCCATATTTTACAAGTTACAAGTTAGGCCACTGTATGTACTCAATTATCACACATTGCATCCTTATGCACACGCAAAACAACATATAAAGGATAAATAAATAAGTATGAGGCCTTATTCATAGTATTATATATGTAGGTGGTGACCATTAATCTAGGGGTCCTTGGGGAAACTCGACACCATGTTCTCACTAATCCATATTTATCATAATTATTCCAAGGGTGAGGAAGCTAGGGTTTGATCATTTTAATAAGAGTGATAGATTGTGTACATGATCTATATAAATTAGAATAAAGGAAATATAAAATCCAAAAGGCTAAAATTAGTCACATATAGATCTAGTCACTATTATGTACTAGACACCTACGTCTAGTTTAGACAACAAAATTGACACAACTATCTAGATCCAATACAAGTGTTTGAGGCCATAAAGTGTATAATTATAGAATATGATGACTATTTTAATATCATGATATATTCCAATTCTATCCTATTTTAACCTATATTTTCATGAAAAAATAAACCAAATAAGTAATCTTATTTTTAATTAATTAAAATATCAATCGATAGTTTTACTTTATATTTTTATTGAATATTTTAGTATTATAAACTCATATTATTGTTTATCTGAGTTTGAAAATCAATTAGCCTAATATAGATTTGTTTATCACCCTTGTGGTTATTAATTTTTATATTATTAACCCTAGATACCCATTCTTATTCAATTTAGGGTTAAGCATTGATGAACCCATCTCTTTATGTAAACCCTAGCTTATCCTAGGGTATTCAACCTTCTGAGGTTTTTCATTGATTTTTTTTAATATTTACTCTATCATTTGTATACAACCTAATCATAGCCCTTGATTAGTTGGTATTTATATCAAACACTTAGAGCTTCCTCATTATCCACATAAGATGGCTTAAAATAATGAAGTAACTAATCTTATGCCTAATGCATATGCTATTAATGAAACTAAACCACATAATAAAGATGTTATCAAAGAATATGATTCTGATCATGAAAATAATGAAAATAATGAACATGCATAAATAGATAAGAAAACTTACAATCTCTTCCTATGTTTTGATAGCATATTTGGTAAAAACTAGAAGATATTTATGAGATATTAAAAATCATATTAGAAATAAAAAAATCAAAAAAACATATATGAACAACTAGATGCATCTATTTATCATGTTATTAGAGATATGGGACATCCCCATATACCAATAACCCTCACCTTGAGCACATCACCACTTCATACTTCTAATGGGGGCATTATTTATGCATTTACACCTTTATTTCCCAAACCAAATATTACTATTGCTATATCCTACATGGGAAACATTATATCTTCAACCTAATTACTAGTTTCAATGCACATAACAACTCAAACTATGGGTACACTTCCTTTAGTGACTTCTCAAATTCAAACCTTAGTGATTAAAATGTGTAATATCTTGTCCAAACTATAAAAAAATTTCAAGCTAAGGTTACAACTATTAAACAAATGTTAAGCCCTAGTAGGTTAACCAACAATTATGTTATGTTTTAATTTTAATTCACATATATTAATTATAAAATCATTTACAACTATTTTATTAATGATTTCTTGACTACTAAATGTATCTAAAATAACAAATGCTATAACATATTAACCCACTAGCTAAAATCTGATCTAGCTAGTGTTCAAACAATCAAATCAGATTACAAGTAGAATAAATTCTAATAAAATTATAGTAGATGAAATCATATACAACATATATTGATATAATCCCTATTTCAACCATGAACAAGCTTATAACCACTATAGTTTATAATTTCATAGTATTATATAATTTACACAACCACTATTGAGTTTAATTACCCAAAGAATAAAATATAATATAGTACAAAGTTGTATATACAATACAGTAAATTCAATAGTACAAAAGGATCTTATAAAAAACTCATTGATCCCTAAATGTAGCTTGTGTAAAATCCCAAAGGATGAATTAGTTGACAGAGGGAAATCATCATCCAAGTGTTTTACCTCCAACCATAGACCAACAATCTCCCACACACATCCCCATTAGGAATGGCCCTACCCTTCATAGAGGGAAAGATAAGAATAATACATATATCAAGAAATCAACTAGAACCCATGAGTGTATTATCACTATTACATGAAATAGTCAAATATACCATGGAATCCAATCTTCTATTTAAATTATATTAATAAACACATGTCAACTAGAAATACAATGAAATGACAATTTTTTAGCCATAACATTACTTTGGCCAAAGTTTTTATTATAGAATTTAGATTTAAGAAAATGATTCATTTTCACTCACATAGAAATCTCTTCTACTGAATCATGAATTTTATACAATATCAATGGATAGGTATATGAGTTACCCACTGACATACTCATATAACTATCTCCTGATATCCAAATATAGTCTACATAAAAAGATTTAAGTAAAATAATACAAATTCAACATGCACTAAATCCCATACATCATTAAATGTTGTAATCAAACATCAGTTTATGAATCTAACTATTTCCAATCATTTAAAAACCAATGTGGTAACATATATTTATCAATCAAATATATTCAAACCCAAATATGTTCATTATACTAGAATAAGAATCAAGTCATTATATGTCTTCTCCTAATATATCCTTCTATCATAATTCACATATATGCATGTATACATAATTGATAACAAATTTTTAGTCAACATGAAACTCATACATTTCATACTATCTCATAACAAATTCTATTTTAACATGTTATAATATAAAAGAAGTCCATATTAGAATACAATCTATTCTACTTATGCTTCACCCCATAAACTGCTCCTATTCCACACATAAAAGAGCCATCACAAAAATTATAAAAATCTAAGAATGAACATATAATATGTTTAGGTATTTTATTTATATTCATTACAACTAACAACTTTAAATCAACACCTTTAGTTCCATATATGCACTCAATTAATTATAAATGATATTCATTTTGACTACACATAGAATTTCATACAAACTCCTCCACTACGCATTTATTCAAATACAATAATTATAACTTGAATAGATGTCATAATGTCTATATTTAAAACCTATAGTTAATCCTCAATTCATGATAATCAAAACTATGGTCTTCATTATATAACTAGTCATTTTATATCTCAACCTAGAGTACATTAAAAAGAAGACAAGTCTAAGTTTAACTTAAATACTTAAACCTATATAAAGGAATATACTCTCTTTTATGATAAGTATACATATATATACCTTATTTAGCATACCTTTGGATCAACATAACCAGATTACTAGGCACATTTATTTATTCAAACATCTTTGTGTGTGTGTGTGTGTGTGTGTGTGTGTGTGTGTGTGTGTGTGTGTATCCTACAAGTTTGTATAACATTTCGTTGAAAACCTACAATTGGTTATATAAAGAAAATGCTATGAATCCAAGCATGAAAATCCATTTTAATAATATATATGCTATCATACCACCATTAGACATAATAAATTCACAAGCATACGTGATTCACAAAAGAATATATATAAACTTAGTATTCTTCCAATACATATTAATGATGTAGTTATAAGATGATTACACATGTACAAGTTTCACTGTAAGTCCACATACAAATTAAAATCCTTTCGATAACTTAAAGTTATGTTCATATTTAAGGATATGCAAAATCTCATTATATAAGTCAAAATAATGATGCCATTCGAGGTTATATATCTTCTTATATGTAACACTAAACAATGTCATTCAAATCACTAGAACCTAAAATTTGTATAAATTCTAATGCAGTCATGTGTGTGTGTGTGTGTGTGTGTGTGTGTGTACTTATGTATTTTCTCTTATACATACTTATATTTATATATACATTTGATATCCTGACTTAGATTCTATAATAACCTTCTGGTAAATGTATTTATTTTGAAACCCCCAAAATATATAAGGGAATACAATAGTTTTTCAAAAAATAATCAAGGATTTTTATGAACCAAATAAATCCCTAAATCCATACAATTTATAGATGAGTATATAAATATTTTGAGTTTAAGTCATTGAATTGAATAACAATTTATGATATCAAAAGAGAAATAACACAACTCATGTTTCTTAAAGGAGTAACATTTGGATACTATCAGTATATGGATTAAGCACAAGTAAATTAAAAATATCAAATTTTTAACCCATTAACATGATTCTAAGATAAAAATATATGAAGACTTTATGTATTATGTCTCAAACTTTAGATCTACAGGGCTGAAGATGGAACCGATTTCCATCATTAGGTCTATAGACCTAAAAATATTAGAGTTGAGGATAAGGGTTTTATCAAGTTGAGTCATTACACACATTAAATTAATGTGAAAAACTTATATCATAAAACCCATATCACTTCCTTTTAAATTTTGAAAACTATTAAAGGAAAACCAACTTGGGTCCTTCAATTTGTTGTTTTAATACCTAAAATGACTATCTTTTTCCTTTGTAGCCAATATGTTTCTCCTTTTTCCTCTTTTGGTGTGATGAAGATGATTTATTTTTATTCCTTACCTTCATTATTATTCCCTTCTCTTTATCCATGCATGTATTATATGGTCTCCCTAATCTCTTACTATTTTGTGAGTTACCCATCATGTAACTCTCCTAATCAATGTACCATTCCTTTCCTTTGTTATGTTGAACTTTTAGTTAGAACTCCATTTATGGTTATGGTGGTAGAGAAATCTCCATAAATCCCTTTTCAAGGTCATTCCTCACAATCATAATGATAACCCAAAACAAAACCCTAATTCAATTCTCATTATACCTTTTTATCATTTGAAAATATAACATAATGATATTAAATTAGAAACTTATAATCATAAACCAATTTATTCCATTAAACCTCATGATATATGTATTCCTAGGTAAGAAAAATCCCTTAATATTTAAATCTTTGAAGCATATGACTATGCTAAATCATCCTAATATTGAATCATAAAATCCCAAAACAATGTAATCTTATTTCCTTACAACTACCTAATGTGCCATTAATTATAAAAATCAACTAAATATCAAGATATTTAAGCAATCTAAACAAGACATGTAACACTCAAACTATGAATACCCAAAAATACAACTAGATTATAAAGGCATAATTGAATGAGATAGATCAAGGAACCTAACATAATCTGAGTTATATCATACAAGCATAATGTAACCAGTCAAATGAGATACGTAAGAAAATCAACTATATCAATACACTCAACCTTCTACTAGATATAATATAGTGAAAAACAACATAACACAATAAAGTTTTAGCATACACATGAAAGTCACAATTGGTAGTGAAATTAAAGCAATAAAGCTCAATTGTAACCAAAACACTAATGTAAATAATATTTATTTCACTCAAACAACTAAATGTGGTGTGTGCATAGGTTCAACAGAGCTCTCTTAATCCCTATTATTGGTATTTGTACCCCCTCTCTAATGATACTCTCCCTCTAAATTACCTATGAGGGCAGGCTAGTCCTGCATCAACCTCATCAAATAAATTGGTAGTTAGTCTAAACTCAAAATAATCATCAACACATAACCATAATAAACTATTGAATGCAAATAATCTACAAAATCATGATCATAAAGCATAATAAAAAATATGCAACATCTATCTATCTAGATACTGATCATGAGACCAAAAATATAATAGCAATCAAATTGCATATACAAATCTAACTCAAAAATTAATATCAGCACTACTAGTCATTAGTCTCATAATCCATCATTTAATGCTTAAATAGTTTGTATATAAAATTGGATGTGACATCCTTCCCCATAAAATAGGTCATCATCTTGATGACACTTATTTCAACATTAGTTCAAAAAATAAAAATAAAGTTCAACAAAATATAAATAATGTTCAACATAAGTATTATTTGAATAAATGAGAAAACAATTTCAATAATTCTACATTTCCTTCCCATGTAACACTATCCTCATATTATTGGTCCCACTAGACCTTACACTGTGATACTTATCTATTACGCAAGCCAATATTGTGAGTATCAATTATTGTAATTGGTTCTACTATGACCACCCCTGGATCTTGAATGTGTAATACATTCCAGTCCAAAACATGTGTAGTATTAGCAATATACTTTTTAAGATATGAAACATGAATAAAATTATGCATTTGAGTTAAATCTAGTGGAAATACAAGACTATATGCTACAAGATTACTTAATTATAGAATCTCAAAGGGTCCCACATATCTAGGTGATAACTTTGCTATTTTTCCAAAATTTATTGCACTCTTTTGGGGCATAGAAAAATTATCTCCAATTGAGAACTAACTTATTATTATTTTTAGATCAACATTAAGTTTATGCCTATCATTGGCTTCAATGAACCTCTATCTTATTATTTTTTATTGCTCTTCCATTTATATAAGCATATCAAGTTTAAAGACCACTTTATCTTCCAATTTATCTCAGTTGATTGGTGTTATACACCTCTTACCATATAATTATATGAAAAGAACCATTTTAATAGCTGATTGGTATGAGTTGTTATAATAAAACTTAACCAATGTTAGGTATTCTTCCCACATGTATTATTGGTCTATGAAAATACATCCTCAAGATATCCTCCAAGATCTGGTTTATTCTCTATGTGTCCATTTATTTCTAGATGGTAAGTCATACAAAATTTAGTTGAGTTCCCAAAGTTGAATTTAAAGTCTGTTAAAAATTGGAAGTCATCTTAGAGTCCCTATCTGAGATAATATTTTCTAAAAACCCATGTAATTTATAAATTTATTTCACAAACTTTTTCACAAGCATTGGTGCATCATCTATTAAATTACCAGGAATGAAGTGAGCTACCTTAGTAAGTTTATCCACAACTAATAAGATAATGTCATGATGGTTCCTAGACATTGGAAAACCTTAGCCAAAATCCATGATAATAACTTTCCATTTATATGCAGGTATGGAATGTGCATACAACAACCTAGAAAGATGCACATGTTTATCCTTGACTCACTGACACTCCAAGCATCTAGATACAAAGTTAGTTGCATCCCTTTTACTTCTTTTCCAAAAATATAATGGTTTTAACTCTATTAGAATCTTAATCACTCCAGGATATCTAAAATAAGGAGCACTGTTCAATTAATTTAACATAATATTACTTAAATGTTTTTGTTAGGCACATATATCCTAGCATTGTACCTTAAAAGCCCATCACTCTCAAATTAAAAACTTTGGTATCTATGATCTTGAGAAATTTTATCCAAAGCTTTCTTAACCTATTCATAGATTTCATCTCTAGGTGAGGATTTTACTACCTGATCTTGGAAGGTACTCCTTATTGTATCCAATGCTATAATGTATCTTATACAACTAAAGCCATCTACAACTCTATTCTCTTTGCCCGTAATTTAGTTGATATCAAAATCATAATATAACATTAACTCTAATCATCACCATATATGAACATTGAGGTTAGGTTAGATGAATATATACTTAAGATCCAAGTTATTATTTTTAAGCTCAAAAGATTTACCTAATAAATAATGCCTCTAAAACTTGCAATGCATGAACTATGGAAACAAGTTTGAGGTCATGAGGAACATAATTATCCTAATAAGGATTCAATTTCTTTAATTTATAAGATACAACTAAACCAATTGTAGGATAAATCCCCATAAACCATCTCCTAAAGCATATGTTATAATTGAAAAATAGCCATTTAAATCTAGAATCTATAATACTGGTGAAAAATTAAGCCTCTATTTTAAAACCAAAAAGGATTCTGTACACTTATCTGACAACACAAAATGCTATCATTTATACTAAAGAGAGGTAATTATATTAGCTATCTTGGAGAAATTTGGTATAAAATTCATGTAGTAACTTGCTAAACCCATGAAACTACGCACCTCGGGAGGCATGGGATATACAAAAGGTCTAAGGAGGGTTGCACTAACCTCAGGGGTAAACCAATGATGGGAGTCAGTGATCCGCAAACTACACTGATTCAACTCAAAGTGAAGTTTTAAGAAAAAATACTAAAATTTCTCAAACATAAACAAATTCTCAAAAAACTCAAAAGAACTTGCAAAATGTTTGGCATACAATATTCTCAGTTATTGAACCAATTTTTTTTAATAACGTTGTGTTATAATTATCAAAATTTGAATTACTTACATGAGTTCATTTACTAATTAAAATCAAATTAGCAAACTGAATCAAAATCATGCACAAAAATGACAATTACCAAAAACACAAAACGTGATAATGGATTTTGGCTCAACAATTGATGCCTACATCTCTGGGTTCTCCAAAGGAGTGGACCATTTCCATTAAGGGCACTTCAAACACCTGGAAACAATAAACAACTTTCCTGCAAGTTGATCTCTCAATGCAAAAATTCACCTTCACCGTGACTGATAATCAAGCCCGGCACCTTCGAATTTTGTGAGTCTTCACACATGCAAAGTTGCTTCAAAAGTCCTAAAAATCTCCTCTATGGGATTAAAAATACTCTTCAAATATGCAAATTGGATGAAAAGAGTATTAAGACTGAGTATTATGGCCGAAAAATGGATAAAAATCCATTACATAAGTTTTCCCAAAGCTTTTACAAAGTCTCGGCCTTTTAAAATAAAAAACACAGTCCATAACTTCTCTTATTCAAGTAAAAATTAGTGCCTTTTATAACACTTCAAAACCCATGGCTGAAGTGGTCAAGGCCTTAACTTTTTAGGCACCAGGTCTTGAGTTCAAAACTGCCTTCTTCCATTCTAGGCACCTAGGGATGTGGGAAAGGGTGTCCTTCCTCCATGGGTGCACTTTGACCAAGGAAATAGTCCCACATTTGCTAGGAGAGCTGGTTTTAATGCTTTAAATAGTAAATTTTTTGAAGTTTTAAAATGTAAAGGATTTGGGTGCCAACTTTGGCCACCACCCAAGCTTAGTCAAACACCTAGGAATGAGGGATGCATGTTTAGTGGAGTGTTTGTGGTGTGGAGGTTTGGCACCTATATACATTTGAATTTATCAAATACCATGTGAATAAAAAAACACCTAACCAATAATTTTTCCCCCCTAATTATTTTCCATGTGTCAAATGGAGATTGGTCCACTTGGCATTTTTCAACAGTGCCATGCCACTTTCGACACCCCTGTCGCATGATTTCTTCAACTGGCTATATCTTGAGCATCCAGACTCCATTTTTCAAATCGTGAAAAGCGTCAAAAAGCTCTTAATGAGATATACAATATGACACCACTAAAACTCTGACTTGAAACCATTTTTTAGAACCTAATTTCTGATCACACCTCCCCAATGGAAGGCTTTTGGTCTCTAAAAGTCCAATATCCTATGAAATCTTATAACTGGTCTACTGCATCCATGAAAATAGAACCCAATCATAGCAAGGATATAAAAAATTCCATTAAAATGATTCACAATAAAAATTTAAAAATTCCTAATCCAAAGGCGTGAGTAAGTGAATCTGCAACTGCCAAAGTGATTACAACATACCAAAAACTGTCTGCCCAAATGTCACATCCTGTAAAGTGATGAATTGCCAAAAATTGAAACAACTCCCAATGTAACTACAAGACAAGTTTATAATGTCATCAACATAAAATAAATGTTGTGGACATGTTGCAATATAATGCCCTAGTATGGGACTTATATGCTAAGCAAATGCAAACAACCAAAAAGTGTATGATGCCTAACATTTAAACATGCCAAAGGGTCTTTAAAAAAAATGCATCTAAACATCCATGTGCCAAAAATAGATACATTCTAAAAAATAACAGTCTAATAAGTGTTGTAAGGAATCAACTCAACCTATAACATGCACTCGGCTATTATCTCTAACTGATCAAATGAGTTCAAGTCCTCTAGACAACTCACACAACATAAATAGGAGATTCAAAAACTTAGAGTTATCAAAAAGTGAGAATTGAAAAACTTCATATGGTAAACTTGTCTTGAAGTGTTCCCACCAACTCTAATCTACATCTATCAAAGCTTGTTCATTCCCTTAGGTGAATTCTTAACCATGCTTTGCAAAAAGAATGTAGTGATAATCCACTTAACCATTTCTTTCTCCCTAGTGAAATTGATTGTCTTAGTGGATTTCTTATCAATTGCATATTGTTGACTTAACCTCTTAAATGGATTTTCACTTGTAGGTTTTACCTTATCCTGGGTTGTATTGTCAACTATATTATGGATTGAATTAGCTTCATTAACCTTAGTGAGAGGTTTGTAAATCATCTTAGTTCTAACATTACTTGAATGTGAAGATGCATGAAGCTTAAAACATCTATCAATCCTATGTCCACTCACTTTAAAATGAGTACAAACAACCTTCTTAGGTGAGGTCTCCCTTTTACCTCTTCTCAATTTGCCATGATGAGAATGGTCTTGAACACTTGCAATCTGCTTAATCATATCATGTCTCTTCCCACAAAATGTAACATTGTGGTTATGCATCCCATAAAAAATGCATGGAAATGATTGCATTATCTTCTGAATGTTAAATCCAAATTTCTTAAACATAAAAAGTGGATCAGAAGATTTAGTGCTAACTCTAGTGTAGGAACTAGGAGGTGGAATCTCAATACCTCTTCTACCTTCCTTCTCACACTGTACATGCTCTACTAGTGGCCTCAGTTCTTTACTATTAGAAGCTTGTCTTCCTTTAGCCATGGAGGAAGTTTCTCCTTTATCCACCTACTCACTAGTGTAACCCAAACCTGCATGAAGGGATCTATGCTTTACTTGTATTGGGTTAGTAATTCCTTGGCCATCTCGACCAAGACCTCTTCCATTAAATCCCATTTTCATCAACAATTTGGATCCTATACCCTTAGTGTGTTGTTCAAAACTACCAAAAGCATCATTACTTGAATCCGAATCTGAATGGAAAGAAGTAGTTGAATTACGTGGTGAAAAACTTGCACTACACTCAGTCATAGTCTCTGCATCTAAAGTTGAAGGCTTTACCTTTTCACACTCACCACATTGCAATCTAATCAAGAGCTCATCCTTGGATTCAAGCTTTGATTTTAAACTTGTAACTTTCTCTTCAAGGGAATAGAGCTTGCATCTCAGGAATGCATTCTCATCCTAAATCTAGCTGTTGATGCTTTCAAGCTCTTCCATCTTGGCTTTATGTGACAACTTGCCCATGGTTTCCTGCAAACACACTGATTCCACAACTACACACTGCAATTCTAATCAAGTGATATTGAAAACCAATAATTGAAAGCAACTATCAAAACTCAATCAGAAGCTAACCTAGCATTCTAACTACTCTGATGCCAACTTGATCCGTAAACTACACTAATTCAACTCAAAGTGAAGTTTTAAGAATGAATACTAAAATTTCTCAAACATAAACAAATTCTCGAAAAACTCAAAAGAACTTGCAAAATGTTTGGCATAAAATGTTCTCGGTTATTGAACCAATTTTTTTTAATAATGTTGTGTTATAATTTTTAAAATTTGAATTACTTACATGAGTTCATTTACTAATTAAAATCAAATCAGCAAATTGAATCAAAATCATGCACAAAAATAACAATTACCAAAAACACAAAACGTGATAATCGAGTTCGGCTCAATAATTGATGCCTACATCTCTGGGTTCTCCAAAGGAGTGGACCATTTCCATTAAGGGCACTTCAAACACCTGGAAACAATAAATAACTTTCTTGCAAGTTGATCTCTCAATGCAAAAATTCACCTTCACCATGACTGATAATCAAGCCCGGCACCTTTGAATTCTGTGAGTCTTCACACCTGCAAAGTTGCTTCATAAGTCCTAAAAATCTCCTCTATGGGCTTAAAAATACTCTTCCAATATGAAAATTGGATAAAAAGAGTATTAAGACTGAGTATTATGGCTAGAAAATGGATAAAAATCCATTACATAAGCTTTCCCAAAGTTTTTACAAAGTCTCGGCCTCTTAAAATAAAAAACACAGTCTAGAACTTCTCTTATTCAAGTAAAAATTAGTGCCTTTTATAACACTTCAAAACCCGTGGCTGAAGTGGTCAAGGCCTTAACCTTTTAGGTGCCAGGTCTTGAGTTCAAAATTGCCTTCCTCCATTCTAGGTGCCTAGGGATGTGGGAAAGGGTGTCCTTCCTCCATGGGTGCACTTTGACCAAGGAAATAGTCCCACATTTGCTAGGAGAGCTGGTTTTAATGCTTTAAATAGTAAATTTTTTGAAGTTTTAAAATGTAAAGGATTTGGGTGCCAACTTTGGCCACCACCCAAGCTTAGTCAAACACCTAGGAATGAGGGATGCATGTTTAGTGGAGTGTTTATGGCGTGGATGTTTGGCGCCTATATACATTTGAATTTATCAAATACCATGTGTATAAAAAAACATCTAACCAATATTTTTTTCCCCCTAATTATGTGCTATGTGTCAAATGGAGATTGGTCCACTTGGCATTTTTCAACAGTGCCACGTCACTTTTGACACCCCTGTTGCATGATTTCTTCAATTGGCTATATCTTGAGCATCTAGACTCCAATTTTTAAACCACGATAAGTGTCAAAAATCTCTCGATGAGATATACAGTGTGCCACCACTGAAACTCAGACTTGAAACCATTTTTTAGAACCCAATTTTTGATTAGTCAGGGAACCTAGAAAAATGATAAGGTTTATCCATAACATGATCTATGAGCATATTCCTATGTGGCTCCTCAAAAAATAGAGGTGTCAACGCCATATCTACCCTATGATAAAGGGAAAAAATACAAAAAATAGGAACTATAAGTGAAGGAAAATGATGAGATGCATGAAAAGACTCAAGTAAAGAAGAACAATATAAAACAATCTCTGCATCATGAGCCTGTACAAGACTACCTAATAGAGGATCATCTAAGGAACAAACCTCATCATAATCTAAGGTGTGAAGATCAATGACACAAGTAGGGATAACCTTATCATCTAATGAAACATGGTGAATATAATGCCTAGTCTTGATCAAGACTAAAGGAACGTCACCACAAGGAATCTTGTAAGAATAAGGTTGTAAGGAAGTAGGAAGGTGTGAGATAAGATGAGGTAAGAGATTGAAATTTTTGATCTTTAAGTTAATCTCATCAGTCTCATCATCATCAAAATCTAAAAGGTTAGGAGCAATGTTACCAATGAGCTCCGGATGCCCATTGTAACCTCATCTTGAATTGACAAGAAAGTTAAGACATTGAGACTCATGAAATGGAACACTAGGTAAAGGCTCAAGAGTAAGAATCTTGAAGACACCACAATCTTGGAATTGTTTGAAATTCTAAGGGTTAGTGTCACCTTGAATCTTGTAAATGGCACCATTGTGAGGGAATTTAATGCATTGGTAGGTAGAAAAAGCACTAGCTCTCATGCAATGATTCCATGGCCTACCACGCAAGATGTTATACAAAAGGGGGAACTTACATTTCATCACCTTCACATAAATGGTGATAGGTGGGATGGTAATGGGAAGCCACAGACAACTTAAAGAAGGCATTTGACTTATATCATATCCTTGGAATGTGCTATGTGTAGACTTGATATTACATTCAAAATATCCAAGGGTCTTAATGAAATCAAGAGAAGTGACACATGTGATGGAACCCTCATCAATCAAGGCATGCTTAACTTGGATATCACCTATTTTGATGCTACTTAATAAAGGAGGATCATCCACACAAAGTAGAATCTCATTAGGAATCATAGAAGCTATGGGAAATTTTAGAGAAAGAGAAGTGTCTATAGTTTCATCAACATTAATAGACATCTCTTCACATTGTTACAAAATACTATCTTTGGAACTAGATAAAGCTGCCTCCCATCTTGTGAGAGAAGGATGAGGAACATTCATCTTGAATAGGAACTACATGAGGTGGTTTATATGACATGGATAAGTCCTCATAAAGTCAAGGAATATAATTTGGGATGGGATATTAGTGATCTCCATAATGGGATCCCACTCATCATAACCCATAAGAAGGTTGTTAGATAAAGGTGCATAATGGTTAAGGAGGTCCTCAAAAGGAGGAATATAAGAGAATTGGAATTATTATTTATAGTAAAAAGGATAAGGTTTATAAAAATATGGTAAGCCATGTTGAGATGATGAACCAGTCAATTTAAGTTGATTTTAAGAATTAGAAGAAGTGTTAGTAGAAGTTTGATTATCATTAGAATTGTAAGATGATAAAAGAGTGGTAGAAATAGAATGGGATGTGTTATCCAAAGGAGATTCATAAATTGAATCATCAAAAGTGATAAGATCTTCTTACCCCAACCCATTTAAATGAGTTAGAGAAGAATCCTGGATAACATGATATGTTCTATGAGGAGTGTAGATAGGTTAAGAATCAATAAAAGCCACCACCCTTCACATATTAGTCATGATAAACAAGTTATATTTGGAAGTTTGTTCAA
Organism: Torreya grandis; assembly: GCA_037957365.1. Classification (NCBI taxonomy): domain Eukaryota; kingdom Viridiplantae; phylum Streptophyta; class Pinopsida; order Cupressales; family Taxaceae; genus Torreya; species Torreya grandis. The sequence goes on from JARHVA010001074.1 coordinate 3,357,055, forward strand.
CAAGACTTTATATGTTATTGGTAGAAAGGGTGGGCTTGTCTTGAGTGTCTTGACTCAGTTGATGATTAGGTAAAAGATATTTATAGATAGACAAATGAGCATTTGCTTTATTTAAGTCTTGAGTTTTGTCATTTGATTTTTAGTCCTTGAAAGTAATCTCGTAGGCTTGTTGACACTTACAGATAATGGAATCATGATTGAAATTAGGTTCAAGAAGAAAATCCATAGCTAAATTACAAATATGTCTACAGGTCTCATGAGAATGACCCAAACTAGCATGAAACCAACAAAACTTGTTAGGATCATACCAAGATTTCATAGGATGAGTAAGATCAAGTTCTTGTAGAAGAGGCCTAGGTAGACACTTAAGCAATTCAGCTAAGGATAGAGGTTTGTGAACATTGATGTTATTAGGTGAAGATAAATGAGGATTAGTAAATTTTTGAGAAGGAGTTAGTTCTAAATAAGGGTTAGGAATGATAGCTTGAACATTGCGAATGGTGTTATAAGAATTGGCAACACCATCATTGGTGATATTGCAGTTTTTTTTCTTTAGTAATAAAAAAGGACCCATAGAAGGTTGGGGTGGATCAAATTGATGCATTAGGAAATATTGATGTTTAGCTTGGTCAATATCATACTTAAATGTACATGGAGAGAGAGTGTAGACTCAATATTATAATTTAAGAAAGAGAGAATTTGTAAAGAGATGAAAAACATTGCCATCCACCATGTTATGTTCACATTTATTTGACAAAGTCTTCCATCTCTTAATAAAGGCTTAGGTAGTTTCATTCTCATATTTTTGTTTAAAATTAATGAAATGGGACAAATTTTTTTAAATAATATCATTATTTTTAAATTTTTTCACTAAAGCATTTGCTAAGTCCTCCAACCTAGAAATATAATGAGCTCTACATTGATTGTACCAATCCAAGGCATCACCCATGAGGGTTTTGGCTAGGAAATTGGTAGCAGCAAAGGTGTTTAATTTGACCCAATCCTTTTAAATATTTATAGATGTTTTGAGGTGAAGGGTAGGATTGGTTGACCCATTTATAAGAAATTTTAGGTGTTATACCTCTTATATCAATGTTGGCAATTTGAGTAATGAGAGGTTCATTTTGTAGATGTTTAATGGTCTTATTAACTAAAGGAGGTTTAGGAATGAGATTTAATTGAGAATATAAAAGAGGAGGAGGGGAAAATTTTGGTTATGTGTGCCCAAAGCCATTGGTTGTGGACGAGATTGAAGGTTTAGAAGGTGGCTTTACATTCTCATCATTTGATTCATTTTATGCACTTGAAATGTATTCATTTGATTGAGAGTTTGTAATAAAATTTGGTGTGTTTGATTAACATTATAAGTATTAGAATTGGTATTTGTGTTGGTATTAGTGGCTTGGGTATCACTATTAGTGTTGATATGAGGTTGAGAAGAACTATGAGAATTTGAGGAACTAGTGGCAAAATTTGTCTGTGAAGCAAAATATGGACTAGTGAATGGTTAAGAAGAAGAAGTACTAGAATAATGATTACCTTGGGTAGAAATAAATGAAAAATTGGAAGGATTAAGGATAATGGACTTATGATAGGCCCACTAGATGTATAACTTACCATGTTAGTTGAGATACTAGGCATGGAGGTACAAGAGGTTAGAGAAGAAGAAGTCATGACATAAGGAGTCAAAATTGAAGGAAGAGGTTGAGAACCAAATAAAGTGGCACCTCCAAATATTATTGATAATTTAGGAGTAGGTGAATAAGTTTCTTTGGTTTGAACACTAATCATGAGGTTATAAATGTTAGAAGGATCCTTTCCTCAATGTTGAGGAAATTCAAAAATAAATAAAAGTATTTTAGGAGTATACTCTAACTCAAGTTGATCCTCTAAGAAAATAGGAGGATTATGCTATGAATAAGTATTAGGAGGGGTCCCATAGTTCATTGTGTGAGTGTTAATATGAATGTTACTAGCATCTAAAAGTGGAGCCTTACTTTGTCTATGGGAGACCCTATTAGGATTAGTTAAGCTCATCATGTTTGTTGATTGCGACTTAGTGTCATCACCAAATAGAAATTCCATGATGAAGGAGACAAAAGAGAGATGAGAAAGCAAAGGTCAAAAGAGGTGATTGAAATAGTACAAGGTCAATTGGGTTGACCTAGTAAAGAAAAAGGGACTGTAAAACTCTATAAGGTTAACTGGGTTAATCTAGTATAGAGTATAAAAAACAAAAAAAACATTGGGTTGATTGGGTCGATCCAATACAAAAAAATAAGGAACTTAAGAAGCCTAAAAATATATTTTAAAATGAAATAAGCTTACTTTGAAATTAATTGAAAGTATTAAGTATTTAAAAGAAATAAACAACTAATTGGATTAATGTTGGTCAATCCAATTGAAACACACAAAATAATATCTTATACCAATGCTAGTTAATGTAAGGTCTTATGGACATAATTAAGAAAAGAGAAAACAAAAAACTTGAAAATTAAAGCTAACTAATTGGTGAACTTGATTGTTAATTATATTATTAAGAATGATTTTTAATGTGATGGAAAGTTGGATATAAGCAAGGTAATGGATAACAATCTAAGGATGGTGTCAAGTAGTTTGGACTAAAAGGGAATGCAGTGGCAATGATACAAGCTTGGTATTGGGGCCTACCCACTCAATTCACACAATAAAATTATAAGGGTGTTAGGTACTTAAAAATAATATACCATTAACTATGCTTTATACTTGACCAGAGCATTAAGTCAGCTTCCCCTTTGGTGATGAAATCCAAGTAGGTTGGCCTAGGGTAGACAAAATGTTCAAGTGATTTTTTATGTTATGTGATTTGGCTATGTGTGCATAAAATAGAAATAGTAAAACTAAGTGATTAATTTAAAATATCCTAATTAAACTATGTGAACTATTATAAGCATGCAAACAACAAGAAAATAAAGGTGTGAGCTAATTACTAATAGATATGAGGTTAATTCCAACTTTGAAATAAGGTATAGTGTTGACACTATGTGCATAAAATATAGAACAAGGTCGATAGGTTTGAACTTGTACTATGGAATCAAGATCTGAAAATGAATTGGATTGGTAGTGTTGATCCAGTTATTTTAAACAACACACAGAATTGGGTTGATAATGTTGATCCAATTGACTGTGTAAGGGTAGTTTAAAGAATGCAAAATGTTAAAGGAAAGACAAAAAAGAGAGAAATAGAGAATTAGAAAGGAACCTTGGTGGATCAAATATGTAATAAAGAATATCGGTCTAGAACTTGGAAGTATGCTTGAGAAACCTGCAAACTGGGTCAATAATATCGATTAAGTTGTACAAGAATCTATTGAAAAGTGCTGAAAATATAATGGCTCAATTGGGTCAACCTAGTAGGTTAATATGGATGTCTAAAATGTTATAAACCTATGTTAGGTTGACTAGGTCGATCTATTTTCCTGTTCCTAAAACTTGTACACAGAGATAAAAAGCTGGGTCAACAGAATCAATCCAGAATGTTAAAAATATATGATAAAATGAATGAAATAAATGAAGTAAAATTGAATAAATCCTATAAGGGTTAGTTCACGTCAGGTTCACTAGAATGTAATGAAGGTGAATCCAAAGTGAAGCTAATTCTAATAAAAAATAAACAAAAATGAAAACATGAAGATAATCCAACTAGTGATGGGATAAGATTCACATCGAGTTCACCAAAATGTATGTAATCTAAAATGCATCATGTCTATGAAATATTCATAGATCAGATAATATAGATCACACATACTCTTCTGATTGGGATACACTTATTAAGAGGGAGCATGACCAATATGGGGATCTACTAGACCCGATTAGGGGATCACTTGTCACAACATATCATGCTAAGAAGGGTTCCAAAGCCTACAGTCTAACACAATTTCACAATAACCCTAATGAGGTCCTAAGGTTTAGAACATTCACTTTATTTTAATAAAAATAAAGCAAAATATAATCTAGTGCTCACCAAATCTTCTGGCACAAAGTGGGGGTTAGAAATAATAAAATAAACAACTAAACTAAACATGTATTAGAAGACATATACTCATGTCAATGTATATGAAATCCTATATACATGGAGAGAAGAATACAAATTCTTTATCTATCTACTCTTACAAAGGATAAATAAAGTTAGGAATACTTACCTTTGAAGATGAACCCAACAAGCTTCAATCCCTCCCTTGGCCAAGGTGATTTGCAAGAAATTGTTGTGGTATGTAAGGATAACCAAGTTAAATCAACTCTAAGATACACAACCTATCTAAGCATCTAAAAGACTTATCCATAATATAAGATCCATATTTATAAATAATTATGGAACCTTAAGCTTTATTCCTCAAGTAGAATGATTAATAAATAGATGCTCATTTGAACTTATTCGCCAATAATTCTTCTTTTATGAAATGGTGGGAAATGAACTTATATATATATATATATATATATATATATATATATATATATATATATATAGGTGGATCTTGTCATAAATCCTTATGGGAATGTCAGCTATATAGGGTTGACCTAGTCAACCCAGTGTGTTTTTGGGGACAATTTACTAGGTCTGTGCTAGGTCAGTTGAAAGGCTAACAAACCAAGAAAGTAAAAAATATCTCTAAACTATATTGGGACATATTGGAATAGGTAGAACTAATAATAAAAATTTTAGGGTAAATTGTTTTAGGAGACAAGTGTGTAAATGGTAAGTAGTAAAAGGAATAACAATCTTATGAAGCACCGATGGTCTGTCCACCCCTTTCCTAGTGCACCCCTTAAGGCATGCACTCAGAGAGATTGAGACTCAATAGGTTCTTGTAAGATAAAAAGTTTTAGTAATTAATAAGAGTTTAAAAATATTATGTGTATATAGGTTTGCTACTGTTGACCTGTCCACATAGTGTGGTCTTGTCCCCATGATAATTAATGAATATTTTTCAAATTTAAAATATTTGTTTGGGTCTTCTTGCACATTTCATAAGATTGGATAAAGGAAATTATCAAAGGGTTTTACTATAATTACAAATAAAATGCCATTAATTATTCTTAGATTAACACTATCTATTGGGAACATATACACTACTGCACATTGAGTAAAATTGTCACATTCTTTCAAAAGTCATAGCCATTCACTAGAAGTAGTCAGAATCCAAGTGTTAATAAATCTAGATCAAGTCAAGAGATATTATTATCAATTATCAAAGCCAATATTATATATGCATACCTATTTTAGACACCTAAATTCAACCATTATAGTGTTGTAATTATTCCACTAATTGTCAACATTCATCATTTAACAATTATCCTTTACTAACCCATTCATCATAAAAAATATAGATTTTTATCCTAATTACGACATGAATCCTATCCTATCCCATATAGTCTCCTTAACATAACCCTTTTGATTAATTAATATTGTTAAATCAATTAATCACTAACTACATCATGCATCCTAAATTATAAATAAATAATAATTATCCAAGCCACCTCATCATACCCCTTAACAAACCACATTCAATATAGTTTCAAACCTCATTAACACATTCCACATCCTAACAACCTCATTTAATACATCCTTGCACATTACAACAACATTATTTAATACATTAAAGTCAATCAATGCCCATTCAATAAAATTGGCCACTTATTCTAACTAACTCATAATCCCTCAACAAACCCATCAAATGCATTTGACTCGTAGACTTAATATCCACCATTCAAATTTAAAATTTAATATTTAAGTATGAATTAAATCCAACCATCCATTTTCCCTCCAAAACATCAACTAATTAATGTCCCTTCCTCCATTGAGGGGGCCATCACATAAACTATCAAAATTATCATCTTGCATCTACTTGAGATCAAATATATAGCAATCAACTTATCATCACACTGTCAAAATCTCTTGTATAGGAGTTTCATTTGAGAAACCACATATCAAGTGATCAAGAGAAAATACAAGGTAATGAAGGAGAGGTATCTTCATTGTTGGTAAATGAAGGTACATCTTGTATTTTTATTTTTCAAGCTCTATCTAATATTTATGATGAGTTTGGAATATGATTTAATTGTTCTTATTAGTTCCTAGCTTACATTGTGAATTCTATCATTTACATGCTATCACGCCCGATGGGACCCTTTCTCCCAAATTTTTTATAACATGTTTTATTTCATTTTTTAAGAGTGTTTCATTGATTTATATTATTTAACATATTTTAAGAAGTCATGGTACAATATTATTACTATTGCAGGTGAAATTCAATCAATTACATTCAATTTTCATCTTCATTTTGTCATTTTCTAAGAAATAGTGAAACCATTATTTGTTTCAAAAAATTCATTCTATGTAATGATGAGTTCATAATGAGTATCAGTGAAATCATCTTAGTTATCAATTTATGTTTTTTTTTTTCTTTTCATGTTTTCAATATTTTTGGATAACAACAAATTCAATCTAAGTTTTAATGAATTCATTATATGGAAAGGTGAATTCATTTTAAGTATTAGCAAAATTGTCTCAAGTATCACTTTATGTTTTTGGTATTTTTTCTAACAATGAATTTATTATAAGTTTCAAATAATTAATACTATGAAATGATGAATTCATTTTGTGTTTTAAAAAAAACATTAAGGTATCACTCTCTATTTTTTATGTTATATTTTCAGATTTTTTCTGCTAATAATGATTTTTGATATGACTAACAACAATTTTATTCTAAGTATAAACAAATTTGTTATATGTAATTAATTTTATATGTTTCATACTTTTTGTTTTATCTAACTTGATGGTTTTCACTTGTCAAAGGATCTATCCAAACTACTAATAATTTTCTTGTAGTACCATTGGCCAAAGTCTCAAAATCAAAACACTCTTTGTTTACATTTCAAATTAATTTTCATTATTTTCATTTTGTATTCATGTGTCTTATTTGTGTCGCTAAGAAGCTTCATATGCTCATTTATTATGTTTCATATTTATTTTGGAATAAAAAATAACTTTAGTGACTAGTATATCCCAAGCCTACTCCACGTATGATCTTTCCTTGCATTGAAAAGTGATATGGGAAAATAAAAATAACTAGTATTATTTAATTTTATTTTTAGAGGCTCTATCAACCTTGGATTTCACCACCAAAGAGTGCTCTAAACCCCATGTTATAATGGATATATAAATTATTTATACAATATATTGTCAATGGCTAAGTGGATATCTATTTTACCAATAAAATGATGTGAGGTGGTTTCATCCCACCAATACTTAGAATTTCATCAAATCCCTTGTTGCAAGAAATTAGGCCTCAATGTACCAAAAGGTATATATGAGGAATCCATAATATAAACATATAAATTCTAGAATAAGATCCTTTGGTTGTAATCAAAGAGTGGTGTCAGGAAAACAACACTCCCAAAAATTGACCACCACATACTTTTTGGACTTTAAGGAACTATCAGTGGACCTGTTGGCTAATTTTGGCCCACATATAGAAACTCACCTGGATGGATCAATTCTAGATGTATTGGCATGGTTTGATCAAGATTAATAGAGTTTTTGATAAAGTGGATGATCAAAAAATGACATGCCATGATGGTCTTGAGAGACCAGACCATCATGGCATGTCACGTAAAAATGAACATGTCAACTTGATTGTGAATTTTATAAGTTAACTTAGAAATCCTTATAGGCCAAAATATTACATGGACATGAATTTATTCATTCCTAAATCATTCCCTACAAATTTTGTATCTTGATGAGCTTGCTATCTCAAGATATAGGTATTTAAAGTTGGACTTGCAGAGTGGGATGTGCATGGGGATGTCAAGTTAAAGCCACAAAAAATAGCCATTTGAATTCAAATGTTCTAAGGATGAATGAAAAACTAAAAAGTGTCAAAATTGTATAATTTTGAGTCAATATCCAATATTAAGTGGGTGATCAATGATGTTAGTGGGTCCAAGTTGATCGATAGTGCATGATCCATCATGCAAAGGCATATCAACGATGAGTAAGAAGTCAAAAAGGTAGTGAATCTTGAAGATAAATGCATAGTTTCCAAGTGTCATGACCATGATAACTACCAAGTAAATCAATAGAGTACATGAAAGATATGTAAAATCATATCGATAGTGCACATAAAGTCAAGAGGGAATGCTCCTAAGGATGAATGCAAGAATGTCACATGGTATAAGCACATTAAATCATAGAACTAACAACATGATCCCATAGAAGAATGAGGAACAAATGTCATGATTATGGAGCCTATATTAATATTAGTGGATAAAATTAAAATTTGAAAGCTAAGGGACTTCAATGGAGATCAAATGTAACTTATGGTTGAACCAAGGTAAATATTTCAAAAGATGCCATTGAAGCTCAATCGAGACCTTTATTGGAGGATTCAAAGCATGTAAACTCAGTTTTATTATGTTTTCAATGTCACAAACAATAATTCCATAGATTCCACAAGTTTTAGAGGTAGAATAGGTCTGTTTAGACCTAATATGGTTCAAGAAAGAAGCTATGTAGTCTATAATATCTTCATGGATATTAACTATAGGAAAACCAATCAATGGATTGGTTTTCAATCTAAAATAGAGATATGCTCAAGTTTGGAGTAGGGGAAGATGTGTATGAGTGTCTTATCCTTTGAAAAATCTATATTTTTAACAAACATGTACTTGCAGCCACTTAAGTAGACTTAGACATGGCTCTGTCAAGTCCATAAATATGAAGACTTTGTCCTCATAATGAAAGCAAGTGGAAATGGTATAGAAGATCAAATCAAATGAATTTAGGGATTGGAGAGTATAGTGGAGTATTTATTTATTCTCAAATCCTTTTAGTCTTAATTGGATCAAATATGGTTCATAAGTTAAGAAATATGGCATCTCAATTAATGATCTTGGATGGCATGATCCCCCTCTCTTCCCTTTCTCCTATATCTCTTATTCTTTTCCATTTGTAAGGAGACTCTCACTTTTGATAATAAATTATCTCTTAATTATGGAAGAGCCAAGACTCTCATTTGATAAGGTTAGACCTTGTCAAATTTTTTATGAAAACCTCTTGAAGTAAAAAAGACTTTCTTTACCTATCTCTCCCCTCTAAATTGTGTGCAACAAAGCTTGTGCATGATGTCATTGTGAAGGAGAATCTTTCATGCTCATTATCCTTATTTATTTCTCATTTATAGGTGTCTTGAAGTTAGTTTTATATCTAATTTATTGTTCTTTATATCATTGATACAAGCTCTTAGTGTGTCTTAAAACTCCTCTTTGCCTTCATTCATTACTTACTGAACCTAGTTTATAAAACACTTATGCAACTAGCTAGTTTTGTGATATTGTGTGAGATATCATTGTCTTATTATTCCTTAGTGTTTACTTAATACTTATGTGAGTTCTCATTTAAATTTCATTCATCACCCTTTTATCCTTCTTAGTGACCCTTTACCCCTTCTTTAATCCTTTTCTTAGTGCAAACATTAGTATAGGTGATCCATCAAGAGGAAGTCGGCCTTCTCTGAAGATCCAAACCCACCATAGGTGACTAACATCCTAGGGTTATTCCCATAGTGTAGTTAAATTAGAGAGATACTAAATAACCCTCTCTAAGGGTGAAAATTGATGCTACAATAGTTTTTGGCATGCCCAATGAGACCACAATTCAAAGAATATTGGTCAAAGTTTAATGTTGGTTTGATCAATTTACAATAATTATAGCTTCCAAACAATAACATCTAGTGGCGCCAAAAGAATATTCAACATTCTAGTAGTATAAAAATGATTACATATCATGCCAAAGGTGACTACAAGGTCAACTTCTAGAGGTATTCCCTTTGAATTCATTGAATTACCTTTAAACTTAGTAAAGAGATTAATATTTGATAATACACACTCATATAAATGAAAATTTGTTCTTAAGTCAATTCTAAGGCCTACCCCTACAAGAATATCTTTTTTAAACCCTTTTATTTCCATGACAACCCCTAGAGCTCTCCCCTTTATGGAATTTAATGGCCAAAAACCTCTAGACCTCCCTCAATATGATCCTATTCTATTAACAAATCTTAAAAGTATCCCTAATTTTACTAGAGACCAAGCTAAAAACCCTTTAGAACACCTCATGGATATAGCTAATTTTTTCAATATTCATAATGTTAATGAGTAAAATGTAGCAATTGAGTTATTATCCATCTATTTTAAAGGTAAATCCCTAGATTGGTATAAAAGCCTTGATGATAATTTTATTACATCATGGGATCAATTAGGAGATGCATTGTGTAAGATATTTAAAGATAAAAATGACCATTTGTCACTTGTAGAGTAGTTAACCACAATAAAAAGGGCCCCTTATGAAGTTATGCAAGACTTCAACACAAAGTTCCAAAAGACTTGGGACATAATCCTAGTATCTATTAGGCATACCCTTAACTTTTCATTTAATATTTGAAGGCCCTAAATAGTGAAATTGTAGTAATGATCCATTACATGTGAGGAAACACATTTCCAAATGCATATGAGGTGGTAATCAAAGTAGAAAATTGTCTAGTGCAAACTAGAAAACTTACACTTAGACCACCAATGCCTTTGTTCCCTGAGATTAGACCATCCCCTATTTCTATTATTCCCCTTGATGTCATTCCTCATATGCCTATAATTGATTCTATACCCTCACCTAATCAAGAAAAGGATTCCACTAGTCAATCTAGTTATTACCAAGAATAAAAAAAAATTTAAGAGCTTAAGAACATGTTACAATCCTTGAGAAATGAACTAGTGAATGTTAAGAGGCAACACAATTTCAATAGGCCTTATCAAGCCTCATATCAAACTTAGTATTAATATTATCAAGCAAATAGACCACCCTACAAAGGGAGCATCTATGGCCAAGGCCAAGGTCAAAACCAAGGACAAGGGCAACCTAACTATGTTAGGCAAAACAACTATAATCTAAATGCTACAAGCATTTCCAAAACCTTAGTCCCTATTCAAAACAATATTACTCAAGAAGTTGAGGGTACCATTCCTTAGAATCAGTATTTTAGGAAATCCATATTCCCAAACACTGAATTCAACCAAGCTTTCAATGATCAATGGTAGTAGGCTACCAATTATGGGTACAATCAAGCTATTATGGCTCAAAACATAGAGGTAACCATGATGAAAAAAACATAAGAGCCTCAAAAAAGTCAAGGGCCTGATCAAGGACCAAGCTAGTTGGGTGCTACAATGGTAAACTATGATCAAGAATAATGTTATGCACTCAATCAATAGGCTAGTTCTAGCCAGGCATACATTCTAGTGGAAATAAATACAAGGTTCAAAAGAAGGAACATAGATGGTAATCAAGAAGTAGTCAAAGAGCATCCTACCATTACTCCTTAAATATAAAATCCAAATGAAACTATTATTATTCCAAAGGTTCTAATAGCTCCAAGGAATCAAAATCAATGGAATGTCTTTATCCCTCAAAACTCATAAACTCAAGGTGTAGTTGTGGCTCCCAAATCACAATTAAAGGTTGGTGGTTCACCCATCAACATTGTGGGACAAACGAAAAGGTCAAATGTGAGTGTGCCAATGTGGGATATGATCTCCATGACTAGTTAGGTAAACATCCTCCAAAAATGGTTGTCAAGAATCAATGTCTCTGAGAAACCACTACTCAAGGAGAATGTGGTTCTCACCAATGCAACCAAAATACCTAGTGAAGGGAAATCAATTAAGATGGTCAAACCTCCCCCTTCTATATTTTAATGATCATTAGTGAGTATTTAGTATATAATTACTTGGTAGATAGTGAGGCTAGAACCTTAGTAATTCCAAAGTCTATAAATGATTAGCTTGGTCTAAAATATAAGCCCCAGTATAATAGAGTGTTATAGTTGGATAAATATTCCACCAAACCATCTGATATCATCATGGATCTCAACTTGACCCTACATGATTGTCTTAGTGTCTCAGTGGCTCAAGATGTGTTGATCTTATATATACATCCTCATTTTCCCTTATGCTTATCCAAGGAAGTCACTACAAAGATATTGGAGGTTATCTTGTAGTAGATTGATCATACATGACATTCAAAACAAGATATAGAACCAAGGTATCTATTAAGGTTGATCCCATTACAAAATTCCACATAGATCCTTATAGGACATATAACATAAACATCAACTACAATATCCTAGATGAGGATGAACATCTATCTAGTTAAGAACTACACACCCATCTTGAGAAGATATCCTAATATGTTCTTGGATGAATTATGGAATGATAATCAATTATCTGACCCCTTAGAAGGAGTTGAAGAGAGGGACATGGGTGTCTACTACTTACATGAAGATAATTAGTCCATGCCATCCCTCATTAGACCTCAATAAGGTCCTAGTGGCTTATGGAAATTGTCCTTTGATGGTTCAAGGAGAAAACATGGAGTGGGTGCAGGTGTTATGCTAGTATCCCCCTCTAATGACAAGTATTTATCTTGTTAAATTTTCTAATTCAATTTCTCTTCTAATGCAGTAGAATATGAGGGTCTTATCCATGGACTTTAATGGGATAGTAAGAGAGGGATCAAATAATTGCAAGTTTATTGGGATAGTAAACTAATAGTACATCAAGTTAGAGGATATAATATCACCAAGAATCCCTTAATGAAGTCCTAAAAACATAGAGTGTGGGACCTAATTGAGGATTTTGAGGCCTTTACATCTAAGCAATGCTAAGGATCCAAAATGAACATGCTAATAGGTTGGTAGCCATGGGATCTCAATTTGATATTCCAAATGAGTTGAAAAATACCAAAGTGCAACCACATGTCAAAGTGGTAGTAAGACCATCAGTGCCAGACAATGAAACTCATTGGCAGGTCCTTGCAAATGATAAACAAATTGCCTATTTATTACAAAAGGATGTAAAGTTGTCCTCAATAAACCAAGATATATTTCAACATTAGTATGAGGAGAAAATTGTTTAGTTAAAATTCAATAAGATTCCTAAAGGGTTGGTCACCCTTTAAAGTCTCTTCCATGAAGGAGATCATATGAGAAAATACAAGGTAGTGATGTCAACAAGTGAAGAGAACTATGAAAGAGTACTTATATTCAAAGACAAGATCCTCAAGCTTGGAAAGGAAAGCACCAAATATAAAAGGCATGATTTCATAGAACTTTGTTAAGAATATGCAAACATATTTGCTTGGGAATATAGTGACTTAAGAGGCTTTGATCCCAAGTTGGCCCAACACACTATATAATTAGAGGCTAATTCCAAGCCTATCAGGTAGAAGCAAAGGCCTATAAGCCCCAAAATAGAAGAGCTTATCAAGAAATAAGTGACCAAATTAATTAAATCTAAGATCATCTTTCCCATTAAGCACTCCTCATGGGTAGCTAATTTGGTGCCTATTAGGAAGAAAAATGGGGAAATTAGATTGTGTGTTGACTTTAGGGATTTGAATAGGGTCTCTTTGAAATATCACTACCCCTTACCATCCATAGAGTAACTCCTTTAGATAGATGTTGGTTTAGAATGTTTTTCCCTTTTAGATGGATATTCATGTTACAACCAAGTGCCGGTGAGAGAAAATAATCAGTATAAGACTACCTTCATCATAAAGTGGGGCACATATGCTTACCTAAAGATGCCTTTTGGATTATCAAATACTAGGAAAAATTTCCAAAGAGCCATGGAAATGGATTTCCAAGGGTTTTTGAATCAAATGGTACTAGTCTAATTGGATGACATCATAGTTTTTTACAAGAAAGCTAGTGAACACTTAGATCATCTAAGTTTCATATTTGAAAGATGCAGAGAGTATGGGATCTCTTTAAATCCCAAAAATTGTGTGTTTAATGTTCATAAAGGAAAAATTTTGGGTTAAATTGTTTCAAAGGAAGGACTATCCATTGACCCTAATAAAATAAGTGGTATCTTATCACTCTCTTTACCTAAGCACAAGAAAGGAATCTAGAGCTTCCTTGGGAAGATAAATTTTGTGAGAAGATTTATACCTAGTTTTGCAAACATAGTCAAACCTATCAATACCATGCTAAATAAGAGATAAGTGTTTGCTTAGTCAAATGAAGGTAAAACAACATTTGAGACCATAAAGAAAGCCATTACCCAAGCACCCTCACTCATGAATCTTGATTTCTCAAAGGATTTTATATTGTACACCTTTGCCAACATTGACAACATATCAACTATGCTGATGCAAAAGAATGGTGAAGGACTTGAGCATCCAATTATGTTTTTAGTCAAAGGATAGAAGGATATGAGGTGAAGTACATTTATATTGAAAATCATATTCTTGCAGCTTTGAGAAGCCTCAAAAATTTTAGGCCAATGCTTTTTAATAACAAGGTTTATCTTATGGTGTCTCATCTTAGAGTTAAGGACTTCCTCCTTAACAAATAATTGAATGAGTAAAGAGTAGGTTGGATTACCAAGGTCATGGAGTATGATATGGAGGTCAAATTCAATAATTTGGTAAGAGGAAAAGCTTATGTGATCATATGTTATAAAATCTTCAAGAAGACAAAGAAGTTGTTTTGGTAACACAAGATGACTCACAGGTAGATGCACATCCATTTCATAAAAATTGGCTCCAAGACATGACACATTTATTGATGATAGGATAATACCCTAAAGGTTTAGATAGAGAAAAAAAAGGTATTTTAGGTTTAAGTACATACCCTATGCATTAGTTTACAGTGTTATTTTTATAACGGACCTCAATGGGGTACTTCTTAGGTGCATTGATGACAATTGAGTGACAAAGCTCTTGGAAAAATTTCATGATGGACATATAGGAGGCCATTTTTCTCTAAGAAAAATAATACTAAAGGTAATGAGATCTAGTTATTATTGGCCTAGCCTCTTTAAGGATGCCTATTCATGGGTCAATAAATGTAAGAAATGTTCTCTATTTGTAGGCAAACAAAAATTAGCATATTTTCCACTCAACCCAATTTAGGTGGAAAAACCCTTCTTGTAATTGGGGTTGGATTTCATAGGAATGATAAATCCTCCTTCAAGTGTAAGACATAAATGGGTGCTCACTAAAAATTACTAATTCACCAAGTGGGTGGAAGCAATTGACTAGAGAGAAGCCAATGAAACAATAGTATTAGACTTCTATGAAAACATAGTAACTAGGTTTTGTATCCTAATTACTATAATTTTATATTATGATGTAGCATTTGTTGGTATGAAGATAAGTGAATGGGAACTTAGGTTGGGTATCTACCTCAACACATCCTCTAATTAATACCCCCAAGGTAATAGACTGACAAAGTCCACAAATAAGAACTTGATAAGGATTATCAAGAGCATCATGGAAAAGAATCAAAGAGTATGGCATACAAAGTTAAAGACAACCTTATGGGCTGATAGAGTGACTCCAAAAGCTTCCATTGGAAACTCTCCATATGTCATTGTATATGGAAGGGAATCCAAATTTCCCATTTCTCTTAAAATTCCTATATTGAAGTTAGCCCATCAGCTTGAGTTGATGGAAAGTGAGCCTATGAATGTAAGGATGATAGAACTTGCAGAAAATAGGGACCTTGTAATGAAGACATTAGAATCACACCAAGCTTAGGTCAAAAAGGCCTTTGACAAGAGAGCAACAATAAGGGACTTCAAGGAAGGGCACCTACTCCTCAAATGAGACTCAAATAAGGCCAAGCTAGGCAACCATACCAAGTTTGACAGCTTATGGAGTGGTCTTTATTTGATCTATGGATGCAAATAACATAATACTTTTTAACCTACCCAACTAGATGGAGAAGTATTACCCATCCTAGTCAATGACATTCTTTTAAAGACTTATTATTAGAAGAGTTTATAGCTATTGTATGATATTATAACATATTAGAGTAGTTTTATATTCTTTCCTCTAAGTGCCTTGTGCACATTTCCTTTCAGTTTTGTGTTTCCCTTTTAATAAGTGCCAGGGGCATAGTTCTTTATTTTGATCCTTATGTTCCTTTTGATTCAAGAGGAGGTTTTCAAGAAATAGACAAACATGCATTATTTCATATCAGTTGGGATAAGGAATTATGAATCTGTATGCCTAATAGATATGTAAAGGCAACTAGTCTCTTGCATAACATGCATGCAACCCCAAGATGTCTCTAGAAATGTTGGCCAATTTTAACCCACATATAAAAAATCACCTAGATAGATTAGTTATAGAAGTCCTGACATGGTTTGATTAAGATAAATAGAGTTCTTGATGAAGTGGATGATCAAAAAATGACTTGCATAAGTCTAGAGAGACCAGACCATCATGGTATGTCACATATAAATGAATGGCTCAACTTGATTGTGCATTTAATAAATTCACTTAGAAATCCTCTTAAGCTAAAATATCACATGAACATGAAGTTATTCATGCCTAAATCATGACTTGAAAATTTTGTATCTTGATGAGCTTTCTATCTAAAGATATAGGTCTTTAAAGTTGGACTTACAGAGTGGGACGTGCATGGGGATGTCAAGTTAAAGCCATGGAAAATAGACATTTGAATTCAAATGTTCCTAGGATGAATGCATAGCTAAAAAGTGTCAAAATAATGAAAGTTTGAGTTAAGATCCAATGGTGATTGGGTTATTAGTGATGTCAGTAGGTCTCAAAGATCTAACAAATTACATTAAATTATGCATCAAAGATCTAGCAGTGCATGACAATTGACGAAGGTAGAGGGCCCAATTTGATCGACAATGCATGGTCCATCATGTAAAGGTAGATCAATGATGAGGAAAAAGTCAACAAGTCAATGAATATTAAAGATAAATACATAGTTACTAAGTGTCATGACCATGGTAACTGTTGGATAGATTAATAGAGTGCATGCAAGCCATGCAAAATCAAATTGACAATGTGCATAAAGTCAAGAGTCAATGCTCCTAAGGATGAATATGAGAATTCCATATGGAATAAGTGTGTTGAATCATGGATCTAACACTAGGATCTCATAGAAGAATGAGGAGTTAATAAATGTCATGATCAAGGAGCCCAAATTAAGACCAACAACTAAAATTAAAATTCAAAAGCTAAGGGACTTCAATGGAGAGAAAATGCGACCTAAGGTTGAATAAGGAAAAATATTTCAAAAGATGCCATTGAAGCTTAGTTGATATATCTATTAGAAGATCCAAAATATGTAGACTCAATTTTCTTGTGTTTTCAACATCATGAGCAATAAGTCCTTGTATTTTACAAGTTTCAGAGGTAGAATAGGTCTATTTAGACCTAATATGGTTCAAGATATTAAATATAGGAAAACCAATAAATGGATATTAACTATAAGAAAACTAATAAATGGATTGGTTTTCAATCTAAAATAGACCTTTGTTCAGGTTTGGAGGAGGGGAAGATGTGTAGGAGTGTTTTATCCTTTGACAAAGCTATATTTTTGACAAACATGTACTTGCAATTGTTTAATCAGACTTAGGCATGGCTCTATCAAGTCTATGAATATGAGGACTTTGTCCTCATTATTA
Source organism: Torreya grandis (assembly GCA_037957365.1). Classification (NCBI taxonomy): domain Eukaryota; kingdom Viridiplantae; phylum Streptophyta; class Pinopsida; order Cupressales; family Taxaceae; genus Torreya; species Torreya grandis. The sequence goes on from JARHVA010001074.1 coordinate 3,374,596, forward strand.
AAGCAAGTGGAGATGGCATATAAGATAAAAGCAAAGGGATTTAGGGATTGGAGAGTACAACGGATCATTTATTTCTTCTCAAAGCCTTTTAGTCCTAATTAGATCAAATATGGTTCAAAAGTCAAGAAAAATGGCATCTCAATTAATGATCTTGGATGTCATTCTCCCCCCCCCCTCTCCCCTTTTTCTTATATGTCTTATTATTTTTCATTTGTAAGTAGACTCTCACTTTTGATAAGAAAGTCTCTCTCAATTTTGGAAGAGTAGAGACTCTCATTTGATAAGGTTAGACCCTATCAAAATTTTTATGAAAAACCTCTTGAAGAAATAAATAATTTATGTACCTATCTCTCTCCTCTAAATTGTGTGTATCAAAGCTTGTGCATCATGGCATTGTGAAGGAGAATCTTCCATTCCCATTGTCCTTATTTCTTGCTCATTTCTAGGTGTCTTCAAGTTCATTGTAGGTATAAGTTAGTATTCCTTCTATCATTGATGTAAGATCTCAGTGAGTCTTAAAAATCCTCTTTTCCTTCATTCATTGCTTCTTGAACCTATCTTATGAAACACTTATGCAACTAGCTAGTTTTGTGAGATTGTGTGAGCTAGCATTGTCTTATGCTTCCTTAGTGTTTACTTCATGCTTATGTGATTTCTCATTTAATTTTGGTGCATCACCCTTTTATCATTCTTAGTGACCCTTTACCCCTTATCTAATCCTTTTCTCAGTGCAAACATTATTATAGGTTATCCATCAAGAGGAAGATAGCTTTCTATAGAGGTCCAACCCCACCATAGGTGACACACAACTTGGGGTTATTCCTATTGTGTATCTCAATTGGACAGATCTTAAAGAACCCTCTCCAAGGATGAAAATTGATGCTACAACATGACCAATACTTGATTTCATAATTACTTGATTATATTATGTTGTCTTTCTTGTGTGTTTTGTTTCCCCCCTTTGTGCTAAACCAATTATCGAGTCATTCAAACAAAATCCCCAAACTTGTTTTTTGACCATAATTATTTTTTTTTTCAAAAAAATCAAATCAAACTTATCACATTCAAATTGTCAAATAATTAAAAAACCACACTTTTTTGATAAAAAAATATTTAGTCAAACACATAAGGAGAATTTGAACTAAGGATCCAACTACTAGGTTTCAATCACTATTAAATCGAACTCAAGATAGGTAAAATATTTTTGGTAGAGATCCTTTCAACTTTGAGAACCAAGATGACCATGTATAGATAAATGATAGTGATACTCATAACCTCATCAATCAAAGTGAGTATAACCTATAGATTAAAGATCTATTTAAGTATGTGGAAACCCATGCCTAAATTAGCAAATATCTTTTTGAGAACAAAGATAAAGTCTTATTGTAACATCTAGAAATAGGAGCTAAGTATATTTCAACCTATAACCTAGAAAATATGAGTCACCTCATTATTAGGAGGGATTAAATTACTTCCAATCATGATCAAGTGCCATCTAGTAATTCCCTTATTAGGAATAAGGCTAATCTAGAGCCCACTAATGAAAATCCCCATCATCTCTCCCATGTATATGTTGACAAGGGAAAGCAGTTCTAGATGACCAAGAATAATAGTCCTAATAACTAATTGGGTCCAAATGAATCTAAATATTGAGCCAATAATTGGCTGATCTTAAATATTATGTCAATCATTGCATCATAAATATTTTAAATCCCAAATCAAATTGAATCAATAAAATAATCGATAAATATTTGCCAATCAAACCCTTAGGTTGTATAAATCCAATCAAAATTAACCACCATATTCACCATTCAAATACACATCATTTTCCAAAAATGACAATCTATGAAGGAAATTATTCAAGGATTACAAGATGGGAGTCAAACCTATTTTCTTATAGGTTTGAATAATTGTGTCCATAATTTTGATAGAAACATGATGCAAGTACATTTTCCTTCCCACTTCAAACCTCAAAAGTTTGACAAGTATAAAGGAAAAATGACCCTAGGGGACACCTCAAAGAATTATTTATGTCTTTCCAAGAGGTTTCTTATAATAATAATAATTTACTTAAGGCTTTTCCCAAAAACTTTATGCAGCCAATATTTAGAGTGATTCCTAAATTTACCAAAAGGTTCAATTACCACCTTTTTATATCTCTCTGAGGGAATTAGAAAACAATTTTTATATAATTTAGAATATGATATCACTATGCTAGACTTGTGCAATTCCAATTAGAGAAATGCAGAAAGTTTATCCTCTTCCTTGCAAAGGTGTTGTGGTTTAGCTAGTAGGTTTCCTTGGATAATCCCCAAAAAATTGTTAATCGCCACTTCATGGCTAACCTCAATCCCGATATGGCCTTCCACCTCCATGTCCATTGTATAAATTCCTTTTAAAAAATTATCATAAAATGGTTTCAAATTTGAAATATCACTTATAAATAAAGGACTTGTTAAAATTTTCCATAAGGATAATCAATGATAAACCCAAATTGAAAATCTTGAATTATTTATCAAGAATAAAAGCATAGTCTATGATGGGTTAGTTGAATCCAAACATGTAAAAAATGTTCAAAATACCTAAAACATCACCATACCTAGGGGTCAAATAAATAAAGGAAAAAAATGAAGAAAATATACTCTTTTAGGAGAATCTCTTGAATCAATCTTCCTTAGGTTAGTGGCTGCAAACATGATAGTGTTCCCATGGACTAAACCATTTTATGAAAACATGGTAAACCCAACTTGGCATAAATAACATGAGTACTATGAATTGCATAATATAAAGGGTCACTCAAAAAATAGATGCATGAAATTGAAAAATTATGTCTAATACCTAATTGATCATGGGGACGTAGAGATAGAAGGAAATGTGTCCATATATAAAAATCAAAACTTAGGGATATACCAAGATTCATTTTTAAAAAATGACCAACCTCATCCATAAGTGAACCAAGGTAAAAACCAAAAAAACAACTTTAACTCTAAAAATCATACCCATCTATTTGACACTATTATTATTCATGCCCAACATATGGACAATCACATTATTGTTATCAAAATCAAATCCCAAGATTGTATAGCTAACACTAGGTGCATAAAAATCATTATCCCAATACCTATTATACTCACTTCTAAAGGTAAGTACAATATCACAGAGAATATTGAGAAGACATTAGTCAAAATATCCATTTTGGACATCCTCAAAACATCCATTGCTTATAAATATATCTTGTAAAAAACCTTATAGGAGTCAAGAGTCCTAAAATACATCAATCCATCCAACTTACAAGTACTTGTGGGACACTTGTCCTCAAGCCACCAAGTCACATTTGACCAAAATGATATATCCTATGTGGGTCCATCTCATAACTTACCCTTATACATTAAATCCATCATTTCAAAGCATAAAGTAAAAATGGTACTTATAGACAATGGACCAATATAAATATTTATACATTAACCTTGAATTAATATTTGGTATATTAAAAAAAACATTATATCCTAACACCATCACCATAAAGGCTAATGACAATGTAGAATGATAATCATTTGGTCTAATACATATTCCAATCATGGTGAGGATTGTCACACATCAAACCTTACTACATGTGTGACAATCTCCACCATGATTGGATTATGTATTAGACCAGATGATTATCATTATACATTGTCATTAGCCTTTATGGTGATGGTGTTAGGCTATAATGTTATTGTGTAATATACCATGTTGACAATCCCTCATAAGAAAAATATAAACTTGAACATTAAAAAGTCTATATTTACAAACCAAATGTTTAACATGATAATAAAAGTACAATATATGTAGAGTCAATCAATAATTGGATCCTCATTAACTACATATATATCTTAATCTCTCTCAAACAACAAGGGGAATGTGAATAAGAGTCCACACTATCATCTTGTCAAGACCATGACTGGGACTTAATCCTCCTGTCATGATCCTTGTACATATCTACTCATGATTACATAGCTATATATTCAAATTATAATTGAACATACTCATCCAATAAGCTCTGACCCAAATAGGTAGATGAAGCTAGGGGAGGCATTTGCTTCCTCATAAACTCTACCCTAAGACAGTCATGCTCAATAATAACCAAATCACACTCAGCTCTCAAATCATCTCATTCTACTAAAAATGCCACATATATTTTAGTGGATATCCTATCTTGATCAAATAAGGGGGTATGTTCACTATAGATATATGTGGCATGCTCAACTAAACCACCAAGAACTACCTCACTTGGTACATGTCTCATAAAAACTCAAAGGGTTGCCTCCATAATGGCCATCCAATACTCATCATCACCTATAAAATAAATAATACATGATATCAATGTCAAGGCTATCAAAGTAACTAATAATAATGAAAATATCTCCAATATATATACATACTTAAAGAAAGAACATAAGGCCTAAAAATTATTGATCCATTCACATCTCTTCCTCTACCTATGACTTAGGGGTTCCCTCTACCACAACAAGAAATAATATGGGCCACCAATGTGCCTTCCATCATTTTTCATATTATAGAGTACACTCAATACCATATATATAAGAAATCTAAATAATAAGGTCCACCTTAGTTGAAGAAATAGGTGAAAAATCAAATACACTAGGTTGGACTTAATCACCCTCATGTATCATAGGTTTCATGGATCATCTCCATATAACTAGTGCCAGGGGCACATCTTTCATGATCCCAAACTAGTGCATAATATGCTCAAAATAAAATTGATTGTATACATCTAGCCAATGATCATGAAACCAAAAACTCATAAGAATCCACATTAACTATAATCCATCCTCAAGTCACCTTAAAAACCCTCTATAAGGTCTCCATATAATAGAGTCTAATGATATCTGATAAGGTGTTTGGTGACACTCCATAATACCACTTTGAAGAATACATGAAATATTGACCCATCTCTTTACATACATCTGTGGATGTGCCCAACCACCATGAGGCATAGTTTTAGGTCTTATCACTAAAATATTATCATAGACTCAACAAATATATAATCTAGTTGAGCATAGTCCACTACCAAAACCCTCTTGTGTAAAGTGATGCAAGTCCCAACATAGGTGAGCCAACATCATTCAACCCCAAAATTACATGGTACCATGCTCCTCTATATCCTAAACAAAGCAATAAATCCTCTACTAAATGGATACACCACCACCATAAATATCAATAGATGATTCTAAAAATACAAAAACAAAGTTCCACACATGTTGAACATTTGATAATAAATATCTCATAACAAAATAATGGTATCAAATGTTGTTTATCAAGCACCCTTAACATGTCCAGTCCTATATTGGTGAGCCCATCCTATATGTTCCTACCCATAACCAACCCACAAGGTCACATTTGTGCCAAAAAAGATTATAAAAATCCTCTAAAAAACCTTATGTGTTGTTGTTCCCAAAATCCGTCACTCATTTTTGGGACAACATATGAACTATTTTGGTCCTACAGGCCAAAATCCTTTATTCCCTTCTCAAAAATTGTTCTGAGCATTCAAATTCTTCATTATTCAAGATTTTTTAGCTAAGGGACTAGTAGGTTTAATGAATTTAACAGGCAAGCTCTCTCAAAGAACAAGTTCCCAACACTTAGGAATTTTCAAGCTTGGTTCAACGCTTAGGTTCAACCAAAAGGTTCATCGGTAAGCTTCAAATAAAGGATTGAACCATTGAACCCCACTTCCAACAAGTTCAAAGGTTCAATGGGTTCAAAGGTTCAACGATGTCAGCAAGCTTAAAGAGTTAAGTGCTTCGCCAAAAGTTCAAAGTTCAACCGCTTCGGCAAGTTCAACGGCTTTAAAAGACTTAACAAAAAGAAGAAAGCTTGAACTATTGAACCGTTAAACCTTGAACCAAAAAAAGGTTCAACGGGTTCAACAGTTCAAAGGTTCAATGAGATTGGTTCAAGAGGTCAATTGAATGAGCATAACAAAAGATTGAACTATTGAACCGTTGAACCAAAGTTGGTTCAATCGGTTGGTTCAATCAAATGGTTCAAAGGAGTCTCCCAAGTGCCCTTGCAGAGGGTAGTGAACCAAAGGCAACAAAAAGATATCCTTCAAAAAGATTTTCCACGGTAAAATTTTACAAGGCAAATCCTTCGAACAAAATGTTCAAAGGAATTCCTTCGGACATCTTGTTTGAAGGAATGATCAAAGGCCCAATGGAAAGAAGCTAAGGCAAAGGAAAGGTTTCCTTTGAAAAAAATGTCCAAAGAAATTCCTTCAGACATTTTGTCCAAAGGAATTGAAAAAGAAGGCTGCCTGAAGGACCCTGAAGAATAGGTACCCTTGTGGGGGGCTCTTAGAGCCAAGGAAATAGACCTTTCTCGAGGCCCAAAGGGACACCTTCCCTTTGGGAGGTTCTAAAGACATTTTGTCTGAAGGAATGATCAAAGGCCCACATCTTGATTTTTACAAACTCTACATGCCTAATTTTTATGGACTTATTTCTATAGACTTTGCAGGCCTGATTTCTATGGAATTTGTAGGATGGTTTCTATGGACTCTACAGACATGTTTCTATAGACTCTACAGGATTATTTCTACTGACTCTGCAGGATTATTTCTACATACTCTATAGGTTTATTTCTATGGACTTTGTAGGCCTGTTTTTATGGACTCCACAGGCTGGTTTCTACGAACTTGAAAGACTTAGAGAAAACAAAGGCTTTTAAGAAAGAGGATGAACCATTGAACCTTAAACCAAAATGGTTTAAGGGTTTAATGGGTTCAAAGGTTTAAATAAACTCTAAGCAAAGGAGATATGGTTCAACTAAAGAGCAAAGAAGTGATGGAACCAAGGAGCCGAGAAGGCCACCTGAACCGTTGAAACAGTGAACTAATGACATCCGTGTGAACATCAAATTTAAGGTAATGAAATATCTGTTGATTTTCAAATGTGGTGTGGAACTTGAAAACAAACTCAGCGAACAGCTGAAGATGGAGCTGAAAGAGCCAACAAAAAGGGGAAAGATAGCTTGAGAGCTCAAATCACAATAGGAAAGAGGGAAAGACTAGAAATATCTATGTAGGATTTATTTCCAGTAGGTGGAATAGTCCACCAAGTAAATATTTAAGCTTGCAAACATTAAAGGCATGACCTATTTTTCTCCCTTGGAATAAAAGTGAGGGGACAACAGTGTACATTTTTAGAGATAGACCAGATAACCTAGGCCTAGGAGAAGACATTTGAGATGAATCAACACACCACAGTTAAGGCAAATGCCCTGTTCTAGCATGGCCCTCTTTGACTAAACTGAAAATGCATTCAAGGCATCGAATGTAGCATGGGCCATTCCATGAAACAAAGTGTCAAGCCTTTCTTGGCTACTATATAAAATAATCTCTTAGTTTGTGCAGGGGAGATATTTTTGGTTATAGAAGAAAAACTCTACCAAAATTAAAAGGTGATTAATGAGACTTTGAGCTTAGATTGTTGATCATATTTCTTTATATGAATGAGAAATCAGGTTACTTCTAGACTTTATGCTGTAATAGCTTGTGTCATTTAGGAGATTGTTCTTATGTCTATTTCCTAAATACATTCTTGTCCATTTTAATGAAATAAGTAGAAATAGTGAAAGTAATCAGGAAGGTGTCCTGAAGCTAGTTGTGGAGAGACTTTGTGCTGCCCCAATTGTCTTTTGTGTGTGTGTGTGTGTGTGTGTGTGTGTGTGTGTTTAATTTATTTCTATGTAAAGGATCTTGGGATGACTTTGTGCCCCCATTATCCTTCATATCTCACTCTTGCGTAGTTGAGGTGGAGACTTTGTGATACACCTCATTCTGCTGGTTACTACACCTTTGTTACAGTTACTAGTTACCTATTTGAAAGAACTCCTACTGTTTGTTGTAAGACCACTCCTAAAAGAAGAAAAGTGCCTTTAGTGTTTTCACCTAGATTTATCCTTTGTTTGTGAACATCATCTCTAAAAGAAGAGAGATGGATGGTGTTGTCCTACCCATGAGTGTTATTTTCTGCATATATATAGTATATATAGCTCCTCATATTTATAGGGAACCTCCCCTTGATGAGAGGAGATATTTGTCCCCTTTCGATGTGGTAAACCTGCACATCTGGCCGACCCATCTCCCTATGCTTTGGTTAAACTAACCTTTTTTGCTCATCAGTTAGCTGGTGATAAAACATTCACCCAAAAAAAATTTAGTGACTCCACTGGGGATTGCATGAGCATTTCCAGTCCTTTTCTAGTTTATTCAAATTGAAGCATTTCATATTGTTGGGGAGCGACGTGAAGTAGGAAAGAACATTGCTAGCTTCACACCAATAGTTTTTTGGTGACACCACTATGGAAGAGCATGTAGTTTGAAGCCTCAATCTTCAAGCTGAAGTAAGGGTAGTTCATTTCCATTTTTATTCTATAATCTGGCAACTCCATGCTATACAAGAAGCTAGAGAGCCCAAGGTGTTATTGACCCTGTCTTTGAGTTGGTGCAGTAGGGAAATTTTGATTTGTTTCCTCCACAACTTTAAGTTAAAAAAACAAGAGTCTTCCTCCTACCCATACTAGGTCACCACTATAAGGTAGAGCTTCTTTTTTTGCTATCAACAGAGCTTTGCTTATACATACTCCACCTAGATTTGTTATCCCCACTTTCCATAATCAAATCATGGTGGTTCAGGGCCCCTGGGATAACTCTTTTGGCCCACTCAATTTAACTCCACCTCTACATGATCTACCATGTAGTTTAAGGAAGAATTTCCCCAAATTCTTTGGTGATGGGAGAGTTCATCCTGATAAACACATTACAGCTTTTAGCATAGCCTGCAGTGTGATAGGCATGGAGTATGAGGACATAGCAGTCAAGGTGTTTGTGGAAACATTGCAAGGTGCTATTGTAGACTAGTTATATCATCGATAGGCCTAGATTTTGACTGACTAGAACACTCTCAAAGCTAAGTTTGAACCAAGGTTCAAGCCTACAGAAGATGTGCATGCCCTGCTAGCCCAGCTCACATAGATGAAGAAAGAACCTCATGAACCTATGAGGGAATTCATTGCCAAATTTGACAAGCTGAGGAACATGATTCCTAAAATTACTCAACCAACACCTGAGAACCGTAAGTGTTTCTTCATCAACTCATAGCTACCTAAAGTAATTTTTCTACTAAGATGCGTTGGCCACATAGACCTTGCTACTGCTCAGGATTTGGCCACTGAGGTGGAAGATGACCTTATCTTGGTAGGAAAGATAAGGAGAGACCCTAATAGAGGTAAATATTATTTATCTTTTGAATATTCATCTATAGGCACCACTGATCTAATGGTGCAGAAGTTGAAAAATGAGTTTCTTGATCTTAGAAAGCAAATGGTGCAAGGGATGTCATCTGCCCCTTCGTACAGAGATATACCAAGGAGGACATTCCCCAATCAGTCATACCAAGGCAATGCTACCAAGAATCAAGGGTAACCAAATCATCTTCCTCCCTCTTAGGGGAAATTGGCCATTGAAGCACCTCCAACCAATTCAATAGTTGGATATCTTGAAGCAGAATTAGATTTCTCCTTCTAGCCTAAGTTGAACCTAGAAGATGACACTAATCTCTTCACAGAGGGAGAAGAAGAATTAGCTGGTCACTCTAACATTAGTTTCCTAAATTACCAGGATGAACCCAAAAGTGAAGGTAAATTAGTTAAGGGATCATATGTTGTGTTCACCCAGTCTAAGAATTAGTCAACCCAGCAAGCTAATAAATAAAAAATAGAGGAGCGAGCTCAACCTGTAATTTCAATTTCCAAGCGGGGAACCACTCTACCTTTTCAAGCAAAGGACCCAGTGATTGCTAAAAAAGTAAGTACCTCAAGTACACCTTCACCTTCCACTTCAATTTCATAGATCAGTCCTCTACCCCCTAAAAACCAAAAGGATGAACTCCCTTCCCCTATTCATAATTCATTTCAGACATTTGACATAATCGACCATGTCAAGAAAACTAAGATTCAAATGTCTAAATTTGAATTCCTGCAATCTAACCCTGAGCAGTTGGATAAGTTAGTGGAATGTGTGAATAATAAAACTATCCCTGCAAGACCATTTGTTCCAAAGGTGACTCCCACAACCACCTGAAATAACCTTGTTATTGCTCCTCCTACTGCTCCTAGAAGGACTGAACCATTTTATGTCTCCCTGTTGATAAATGGACATCAGCTGAACAATTGCATCATAGACTCAAGTGCATCATACAATGTCATGCCTGCTACAGTGACAGAATCTCTTGGTCTCACACTGACCAAGACATTTGGGAGATGTTTCTCCATAGAGAACAAATAAGTGCAATTACTAGGATAAATCAAAGACACCCAATTTACATTTGCAACATTCTCAGACAAGAGAATCAAGATGATAATCCCGGTGCCTGACGTCCTAGCCTCATACGACATCCTTCTTAGGTGAAATTTTTGTAACGACGTTGGTGGTGAATTAAGTATGGACCTGTCTAAGGCAAGGATCCCAATCAAAGGCATTATGCAAAGATTACTCCCTGAGAAGGAAGTAAAATATATTGTCACCCAAACATCAGCCCTTGAAGCTCAAATTTTGTTTGAGTCTTCAGGAATGGGTAACTTTTTATTGACCACAAAGGATGTTCATGTTTCAGTAGATGAAATTCCTATAGGTTGTGATCTAAAAATTGATTCAGACAAGATAATAGAAGAATTAATAAAGCATAATGTAGGTGCAGAAGGATCCTCCCCTCCAAACAAAGGAAAATCTATGAAAGGAGTAGTTATCGATGGCATATGGATTTTGGAATTTGATGGCAACTACTCTTCTACTAGTGCTAGAGTCGAGACTGTGTTGATATTTCCTCAAAGAGATATTTTTCCTTCTTCATACAAGTTGTAGTTCAGCAACACCAACAACACTACCGAGTATGAATCTTTATTACTCAGGTTGAAGGCAGCTCAGGACAGAGGTGTTAAACTCCTTCATGCTAAAGGAAATGCTAAACTAATGGTTTGTCAGGTGAGGAACCTGTGTCAAACCAAGAACACAATATTGCACCATTACCACAATTTGGTATGGGATTGTTTTGAAAGTTTTGATGATTTTAATATATGTGTACTGCCCAGAGAGCTTCATAGTCATGTAGGTTCATTGGCTATCCCTGCAACCTTCATGGTTCCTCACCCTAATTTTAAAGATAATAGGTACACTACCAAAGTGATCTTTCAACCAAGTGTACCTAATAATGCCAACCATTGGTAGGAGTTTGATGTTGGCAATCAAATCATGTGCTTCATTGGACCAGAAGAGCAACAAGCTATGGTAGTGGACCATACTACTGCGTGCCAAAGTCAGGAAAATTAACTCTTCACCAAGAGAGCAAGGATTTATGGTTTTCATATTGGAGACCACCTCTTGCCATGGGGCAAAAAGAGAGAACCAAAAGGAGTGCATAGAAAATGTGATTCTTGGTGGAGAGTTCCATTCACCCATCACCAATTCTAGGGAGAAAATGGTTTCTTTCTAATTTATCAAGATGAAACACCATTTTCATTGTCTCACAGTGGGCAGCATCTAGAGCACTTCAATCCTTGAAGTATCAAATAAGATCAGCTTGTACATATGTACAATTTTTATATAGTCTTTAGTTATATTTTATGCTTTTCATTTTCATTTTTTGCACCTTTCTTTTTTGGGTAGTATGACTCTGTAGCCTAATGGCATACTTGAAGGCACTAGAAATTCTGGTTTCTACTCCCCTCAACTATTCCAAAATTTTAACTGAAGGAAGTTCCCCAACTGGAGCCAGCTATTGTTCCCAAAATTTGTCACTAATTTTTGGGAGAACATATGAACTATTTTGGTCCTACAAGCCAAAATCCTCTATTCCCTTCTCAAAAATTGTTCTGAGCATTCAAATTCTTCATTTTTCAAGCTTTTTTAGCTAAGGGACTAGCAGGTTCGACAGGTTCAATGAATTTAATAGGTGAGCTCTCTCAAAGAACAAGTTCCCAACACTTAGGCATTTTCAAGATTGGTTCAACACCTAGGTTCAACCAAAAGGTTCATCGACAAGCTTCAAACAAAGGATTAAACCATTGAACCCTACTTCCAACAAGTTCAAAGGTTCAACGACGTCGGCAAGCTTAAAGAGTTAAGTGCTTTAGCAAAAGTTCAAGGTTCAACCACTTTGGCAAGTTCAACAGCTTTAAAAGACTTAATGAAAAGAAGAAATCTTGAACCGTTGAATCGTAGAACCTTGAACCAAAAAAAGGTTCAATGGGTTCAACGACTCAAAGGTTCAATGAGATTGGTTTAAGCGGTCAATTAAATGAGCAGAATAAAAGATTGAACTGTTGAACCATTGAACCAAATTTGGTTCAATCAGTTGGTTTAATCAAATGGTTCAAAGGAGTCTCCCAAGTGCCCTTGTAGAGGGCAGTGAACCAAAGGCCAAGTGCCCTTGCAGAGGGCAGTGAACCAAAGGCAACAAAAAGATATCCTTCAGAAAGATTTTTTGTGGCAAAATTTTACAAGGCAAATCCTTCAGACAAAATGTCTGAAGGAATGATCAAAGGCTAAAAAAAAAGTAGCTAAGGTAAAGGAAAGGGTTCCTTTCGATAAAATTTTTGAAGGAATTCCTTTGGACATTTTGTCCAAAGGAATTGAAGAAGAAGGCCGCCTGAAGGACCCTGAAGGGTAGGTACCCTTGTGGGGGGCTCTTAGAGCCAAAGAAATGGACCTTTCTCAAGGCCTGAAGGGACACCTTCCCTTCAGGAGGTTCCAAAGGCATTTTATCTAAAGGAATGATCAAAGGCCTGCGGCCTGATTTCTACAGACTCTGCAGGCCTGATTTCTATGGACTCTATAGGCTGGTTTCTACAGACTCTACAGACCTATTTCTATGGACTTATTTATACAAACTCTATAGGATTATTTCTACTGACTCTGTAGGCTTATTTCTACAAACTCTGTAGGTTTATTTCTACAGACTTTGTAGGCCTATTTCTATGGACTCTGTAGGCTAGTTTTTATGGACTTGAAAGACTTAGAGAAAACAAAGGCTTCTAAAAAAGAGAATGAACCATTAAACCTTGAACCAAAGTGGTTCAAGGGTTTAACAAGTTCAAAGGTTCAAATAAACTCTGAGCAAAGGAGAGATGGTTCAACTGAAGAGCAAAGAAGCGATGGAACCAAGGAGCTGAGAAGGCCACCCGAACCATTGAAATAGTGAACCAATGACATCCCCATGAATGTCAAATTTAGGGTAATGAAATATCTATTGATTTTAAAATGTGGTGTAGAATCTAAAAATAAACTCAATGACTAGTTGAAGAGGGAGCTGAAAGAGCCAATAGAAAGGGGAAAGATAGATCAAGAGCTCAAATCACAACAAGAAAGAGGGAAAGACTAGAAATATCTTCATAGGAGTTATTTTCAGTAGGTGGAATAGTCCACCAAGTAGATATTTGAGATTGAAAACATTAAAGGTGTGGCTTGTTTTTCTCCCTTGGAATAAAAGTGAGGGGACATCTGTGTACATTTCTAGAGATAGACCAGATGACCTACGCCCAGGAGAAGACATTTGAGATGAATCGACACACCACAATTAATGCAGATGCCCTATTCTAGCATGGCCCTTTTTGACTAAACTAAAAATTCATTCAAGGCATTGAATGAAGCATGGGCTATTCCATGAAATAAAGTTCCAAGCCTTTCTTGGCTACTATATATTGTAATCTCTTAGTTTGTGTAGGGGAGATCTTTTTGGTTATAGAAGCAAAACTCTACTAAAATTGAAAGGCGATTACTAAGACTTTGAACTCAGATTGTTGATCATATTTCTTTATATGAATGAGAAAGTAGGTTACTTCCATACTTTATGCTGTAATAGTTTGTGTCATTTAGGAGATTGTTCTTATGTCTATTTCTTGAATACGTTCTTGTCCATTTTAATGAAATAAGCAGAACTAGTGAAAGTAATCAGGAAGGTGTCCTGAAGCCAGTTGTGGAGAGACGTTATGCTGCCCTAATTGTCTTTTGTGTGTGTGTGTTTAGTTTATTTATATGTAAAGGATCTTGGGATGAATTTGTGCCCCCATTATCCTTCGTATCTCACTCTTGGGAAGTTGATGTGGAGACTTTGTGCTACACCTCATTCTGCTAGTTATTGCACCCTTGTTACAGTTACTTACCAGTTACCTATTTGAAAGAACTATTGTTTGCTGCAAGACCACTCCTGAAAGAAGAGAAGTGCTTTTAGTATTTTCACCTAGATTTCTCCTTTGTTTGTGAACATCATCTCTAAAAGAAGAGATATGGATGGTGTTGTCCTACCCCTGAGTGTTATTATCTACATATATATATAGTATATATAGCTCCTCATATTTATAGGGAACCTCCCCTTGATGAGAGGAGAGATTTGTCCCCTTTTGATGTGGTAAACTTGCACATCTAGCCAACCCATCTCCCTATGCTTTGGTTGAAATGACCTATTTTTCTCATCAGTTAGCTGGTGATAAAATATTCACCCAACATGTGTCACAATCATTTCCCCTATAGGAGCCAAAAGGTGAAAGTATCATAATCCCACCACTCTATCAACATTGTCATCATATGCATATTGTATGTCATCACACCTAACTATCCAACATGACCAAGCCTAATCACATCAAGAGTGGATATCTACATCACTTGAGGGTAATGATTTCATATTCTCTATCATATGGGAAAACCTAATTTCTTTCACTCACATCTCAACATGTAATTGTAAAAACATGACATCAAATTCAGAAAAATTATGCAAATATAGCCAAAATCATGCAAGCTACAATTAATAATATAATTAAGTGTATTAAATGCATGTTTGAATATAATAAAATCAAGCTTTATCAATATGAAAAAAATTACCATGAAAATATTAAAGACTCAAGGATAAGTAAAATGGCATTATTTCCTAAGATAGATCATGAGCCCTCATATACAATTGAAAAAAATGCAATATGTATGCATATAATTTGAGAAAGAGAAAAATGAAAGATGAAGTTGATTGATGAACAAATATATGATGCTAAAAATGATGATGACATATGGTCCTTTGATCAAATATTATATCTATACTTGATCAATTTATTACCAAAATTTCCATATGAGTTTGCACATCTATTAGATGCCATCTTAGGACTCTAATCTTCACAAAATTCATATAAAAAAAAATAAAAGTTTTCAAAACAATAAAAAAATTGGACCTATGAATATGATTTCCTATATTATATGGTTGATTTATATTATTTATCATATACATGGTAGATTACACATCCATTTTCTATGCACATGATTTTCATGGTATATATGAGTGGCATGCAAGACATACATGTTAAAAATGACACGTGTATATATAGATGAGAGCCATTCCTCACACCAATGGGATAATTTTATAAATTATTGGGTCAATAAATTCATACATTAGGGGAATCATGATACATATTTACATGTTACATATTTATATGACATTTCTATTGATCATATATTTCTACTTGGACCATTTATACATGCCTTGCTCTTGTTGTATACTTATAGGGTACAACATGTTATGGATAGTGTACTTTGATATGATGCAATGATGACATAGATTGATTGTGTAGACTATATTTACTTGTTTTATGCATGTTTGATGTGAATTATTATTACACAGTGTGATCCTTGATTATGGATTACATTGTCTGAAGATTTTTTTACATGATATTGCATGTTCTATATGTGACCATTGATGATTGTTACATCAAAAGGTCATTGATGTGTGTGAAATTGAGTGCCTTCATACATGTTTATATGAGTGCATTGTATGCATTGTCATATCATTTATTAGTTGTGTGAAGGATCATATACTCTGTGTCATGGCCATGTCTTATAGTCATTTCTTGAGTGCTTGTATGTATCATTACCATGACAAGATGTGTATATGGATGTACATCTATGAATATTTTCTAAGGTTGTGATGCCATGAATCCTATCACAAATTATTCTATTGTCTATGATTTCATGATTATTATCATAAATGTTTTATTTGGATTAACACTAGGTGTTTATATATATGATGATTATGACTATGATGACTATTACTACATGCCTAACTTACACACACTTACACACACACACACACACACACACACACACACACACACACACACACACACACACACACACACACACACACACACACACACACACACACACACGTGTGTGTGTGTGTGTGTGTGTGTGTGTGTGTGTGTGTGTGTGTGTGTGTGTGTGTGTGTGTGTGTGTGTGTGTTATGTTTCATATGTGCATGAATATATATATGATTTAGCACACATGATTTACATTCTTAAATCTTTTATCTATAACACCAAGTGTATAAATCTTTCTTTTTACATGAGTGAATCATAAGCTTTATCTCTCAATTCAAAAAGTAAGCATATTTTTGGGCTTGTTATAGAGATTTAGGGCTTGATAGATAGAGAATTTATATTATGGTATAGATTATGATTTATATTTAGGTAGAATATTATTAAAATCATGAGACAAATTATGATTTAAACTAGGATAAACTATGGTTTAAATTGGGAAAAATTGACAAATTCATACATATGCAGGGCATATGTGGACCATTTTATGAGACTATGATAAACTTTTGATATATTATATGACATGATGAGACATCTCACATGGATTAGATTAAATATATTTATTTAGGTTACATAGGTCAAATTAAGCATGTTATTAGATTTATCAGATTGGGGTAGAGCGACATAGTGATGTATGGAATTCTATAAAACATTGGGATAAATATGGATCAATTTTTGGGTCATGGATGTTTTTAATGCATGCAATTTTATATCTATATGATATAAAAATTGGTACTAAGTAATTAATTTGAATCTAAAATCTATATGCAATGGTTGATTCAAAGTTTTCATATTTACATAAAAGCCTAATGTGGGTTTCCACATTTCACATATGAACTTGCTACAAGGTTCCACCTAAAAAATTACGATGATATTTTGAGTACTACAGTTGAGGTTATAAAACACTCAACTATTATCACTTCATTTTTTATTATGGTTAAAGTGGGGGATTTTTTTGACTAGGGTCCCCAAACCCTAAGATAAGTACAAACAAAAATGATCCAAAAGACTACCAAAGTCCAAAAAAGAGACAAGAACAAATAGAACTAGAAACAACTAAAACACTACCAAAAAAAAACTAAAAAACATCTAAAGAAATGCCAAGATCTAGAAGTAGCTGAAAGTGAACCTAAAGCCTATTCCATGTCCAAATTTCTAGAAATGTCTTCCCAACAAATATTCATTCTTTTGAGATTTGAATATATTTTTAAAAGAAGATTTTCCTTATTCACATCTTTAGGACACCCACTACACTGAACCTATTTGCCTTTGCCTTTCCTTGGAGTCTTAATGTCAAACATATCTCCCACATGGGATCTAATATTTTCAAGATTTTGTATTCCCTCATTCATAGCAGCCTTCTTGTAATTCACCATAAAGATAATACTATTTTTTATCTTCTCATTTTCATTTTCAAGCATTCCAACCCTTGTTTAGAGACCCTAGCATAATTATTTTGAACCAATTTTGCATTATCTTATTGTAAAAAATTGACTTTCCTTTTGAAGTCTGTCAATTACCTCATGAACCAATGCGTGATAAAATTTTGGAGGTCCAATTCATCTTCAATATTATTTGAGTTTTGATTCCCTTTAAAATAAATCACTAAATTATTAAATTCTTCATTCAAAACATGAGGTTTCTTACTTGTAGAATCTTTGTCTTTCTCCTTGAGGTCTTCCCTTGAATTTATTTTTATAGAATCTATTTACTTGTGTTGAGTAGCCTTGATAGCTCTACCTAGGTCCTTTTGATTATTGACAACCTTAGTGTCTGACATATATTATTCAACCAAGATTGAGTCCCTTGTAGAATACCCTATTTTTCCATTATTATCCAAAGACTTGACTGACATATAGGTTTCCTTGACCTCACTCCTTAGACACTTTTTGATACTAGTATCTTTAAACCTTGTACCCTTGGAAGCTTTGACCTTTGTAACCTTGTAAGATTTAACCTTTGTACCCTTGGAGGAGATGATACCAAGGTAATTGATCCATATCTTATGTTTTAGGCATATAATTCTAAACCTATAGTTCTCATAGTGGCATATCCTTGGGGCATAGTCATCCCTTTCTCTAATGACTTTAGAGGGTAGCTTGGTTCATATACCCATAGGTGTATTCATTGATTTAAACTACTTCAATGATATAGATTTTTTCAAAATTTTATATCATGAGTGGACATTGATTTATGCATGTTTCATAATAGGTTTTTCATGGAACAAGTTGGATATTCAAGGCACACTTAGAAACACCAAATGTGGTTATACTCAAGTACCAAATTTCATAATTTGTCCTCTTAATATATAATTTTAAATATAAACTAAAATGGGGAATTTTTAGACACATATCAATCTTTTACATTTGCAAAATACCAATCAGGGATCTACCCTTCAATTTTTGACCTTCTCATTTCTGAAAGGCTCACATTCACCATCTCACTATGCCTAAATGATTTTATTATAGTCTAACCCATATCATTCTAAGTACCTAGACAACCTGTACATGATAAAAAGATCAAAAATTGATATACATACTTCATTATTAGTTACAAATCTATACTTGCTTTCAATCTTCCTAGATACTACTAGCTACAAAGGAACACTAGCATCGACACTAGTGTCTAAATATTTATTTAGTGTCCAATACTCAAAATTCATCAAAATTTAAAACTACTCAAAACCTATGGGTTGGATTATTTGTGATATATTTTTAAAAGGTGTGGCATACATATAAGTCTAAGCCTTCTCATTATTCATCTATAAAATACCAAGAAAACACCTACCAAGGCTCATTCAATCAATCACACAACTAAGTTGTTTTACATAATTTATCCCTATTTATTTACCAATCATAGGAGCAATCATAAAAAGTCTAAAACATATAAAAAATATCCCATGGGAGGTATTTGTCAAGTTACAAGTTAAATCACTGCATTCATCTACATATAAAATATTACACCATTATTCACACACACTCCCACACATAGGGGATAACTACATAATTCTCAGGCCCTCCTTGGAGCATTGGCTATGTAGGCAATGCTCATTGAAAGAGGGATATTTAAGGTTAGCTCAATGTTATGAGCCTACTAACCCATTTTTGGAAAAACTAATTCTAAGGGTGAAGAAGGGTGAAGATCCAATGTTTTGATCAATAAAAAGAGAGAGACAACCCATATTCTAGATCTAAAGACATCATAAAAAGGAGATAAAAAACCTAGAATGGTAAAGTTGGTTGCATAAATATCTAATGGATATTCCATATATGATAGTAGCATTATAACACAGACAATAAAATCGACAGTAGTGTCTTAAGGTTGATGGTATTTTTTGTTGATACAAAAATAGTATTTTTTGAATATGATAACTTCCAAAATCCCAATTATACATACTTGTTATTAGTGCAGGTTTTTTAATTATTTTTTATGGTTTTTACTATGCATGTATTTAGTTTGCTTAGGTGTAATAATGAAGTCACTTAGGGTAGTAATGAGGTAATCACTCCACTATAAGTGGGTGAGGTCATCACTCCATTAAGGAGTGGGTGCACACTCTACTATAAGTGGGTGAAGTCATGCCTACATTATGAGTGTGTGCACATGCCACTATGAGTGGATGCACACTCCACTATGAGTGGGTGGGGTCACAAATCCACGATGGCTTAGTGAAAACTCTACCTCTTATTCCTATATATGTACCTCTCTTCAAGCTAATATTAGATAATTTTTTGATCAATTCTAAATATGAGTTGTTATTCTAATCATATCTAGTTTCAATTTTAAAACATAGTTTTCTTTCTACATTTATACTTTGAATGATTAAGAATTAAGTGTCCTTGAATACACCAATCTTCAATTATGACTCATTTTGATAGAACATCACTCATTATAACATGGTATCAGAGTGGGTTATGATAAATGAACACCTTATTTTATTGTTATTCATTTTATAATCTTGAGTATTTAAGTTTGTCATATATCCTCTATTCTTTGAGTATGTTCTTCTCTTACATCTTTGGATGATTAGGAAAATCAAAAAAGAATAAGGAAAATAACTTTGTATAAATGGTTTTGTAGAGAAATTATCATCCATGTAAGTTTTTTTTCACATACTACTAATCCACAACCTAGCTTCACTTTAGACCACCACTTGCGCTAGATAATTTGTGGCTTGGGCTACTAATCTACAATTTGACTTATAGAGGCATGTTATTGATCATCTAGGCTTCATTTTGGGTGTCCCTTTTTTTAAACTATATATTTTTTCATGAAATTTACTAATTTTAAGTTTATTTTAATTAATTTTATGTAGATTATTCATGAAACATCATTTTTTGTCACATGATTGGTCAAAACTATTCCTTCCACCTCATTGTATTGTGGAGACATTTTCAATTAAGTCTAATGCCCATTTTATGAGTGTGCATGATCACTTATGACACTATTGAAAAAATTTCTCTCATTTGTAGACACATCTTCAATTAAGTTAAATTTCCATTTTGAGTGTGCATTATCACATGTGTCTCTATTGCAAAATTATTCTCATTTATGGATGTATTTACGATAGAGCACATATTTTTTTTTTAGTATATTTTTTTGAGTTTTGCTATAACTTTTAGAAATTATATATGTACTAAATATAAATTTTTGATTATATACGCACTAAAATTGATAATCGTATACACACTAAAATATAAAGTGCCAAACCTTTGTAACCTTGGGGGCTTATTATTAATAGTTTTAGGGGGTTTCATTGTGCCTTGTGCTCTCTTTCATCTACTTCAAAAATTTGATGGAATTCTTGGTTTACTTTTATGTAATTTTGACACTTAAATTGGTAATATTACCATATGACATCCTCAGTATCTATCTTTAATGATCAAGTAGTGGATCTGAAACACTTGTGCAAATCTGATTTCACCAATATATTCACTAATTATCTGTTTAAGGGATATGTTCAGAAACCACTATGATGAAATATTCATCTCCACTAGTTCTTCTTGGTAGTATAAATTATGCACCATGGTGTTTATGCATGGGACATTTTATCATTGAACATATCCTTCCCCATTTATATATGGACAAGTTTCTTCTCCCACTGATCTAGTTCAATATAAGGATTGGATCAATTCATGTGGCATTATTCTTTGTCACTTATTGATGTATGTTTCCATGGATCTACACCACCATTTGGATCACACAGAGGATCCTTACACTATTTGGAACATTATTCAGAATCATTTTATAGACTCTTATTCTAAGATTATCATTATTCCTCCTATTATTTCTTGTGATGATATATTGCTATCAAACATTTCTCTCCTTTTTGAAGAGACACCTATTTGGAATGTATTTCTATCAGACTTAAGATGTTCTTCTATAGATTCCACTTTATTTTTTATACAAAATGTTTCTCTTCCTTTTATAGAGCCATCATATATTTTTACTTCAAAGGATTATTTTGTATTCATTGTTAGGAGTGACCCTACTATGTTTTATGGCACAACCATAATTTCAGAGATAATTGCCGATCCACCATTTATTATGGAACCTCATTCTTTAGTTTTAAGGGTTGTTGAGCCATGATCTCCATTTCATATGGACATTATTTTAGATAATTTTTCATTCCCTTATTTTGTAATGGTATTGAGGGTTGTTGAGCCATGCTTTCCAATTCACATGGACATTCTTTCAATAAATGTTTCATGCCTTTCTTCTAACATGGTATCGAGGGTTGTTGAGCCATGATCTCCACTTCACATGGACATTATTTCAATGAATGTTCCATATAATTATTTTTACATGTCTATTTTAATGGAATTACTTTTAGTTCTTGTGCATGATCTTCCCAGACCTATGCTACTTTTTAGCTTTAAACCGATTTCATATATATTCTTACTGCTACCTTCATCTTCCACTAAGGAATGGGTATATTTATAGTATACTTATTTTTTTCTTCCTCTTGTAAAATGAATAAAATTTGTTCAATGTGGATGGACCTTCTTCAGTATTCAAGTAGAGGACCTTATCATCGACATTGTTTATCTTCAAGGGGGATTTCTAGTCCTCTATTATTCTCTCTCTACTTCTAGGGGGTATCTTATCTCTATCCTTATGGGGGGATTTTATATGTACTTGGGTACCTAATCATACCTTATTACTGAGACCCACTTATTCTACCCACCTAAGCTACACTTAATGGGGGTGTTAGTGTAGGTTTTTTAATTCTATTTTATAGTTTTTCCTACACATGTATTTAGCTTGCTTAGGTTTTATAATGAAATTAATTAGGGGTAATAATGAGTTCATCACTCCACTATAAATGGGTGAGGTCATCACTCCACTAATGAGTGGGTGCACACTCCACTATGGGTGGGTGTGGTCATCACCCCACTATGAGTGGGTGCATACTTCACTATGAGTGGGTGAGATCATCACTCCACATGAGTGGGAGGGTTTACCACTCCATCATGGATTGGTTCACACTCCACTTCTTATTCCTATATATGCACCTCTCCTCAAGCTAATCATAAATCATTTTTTGACAAATGAGAGTAATAGTATTTCCATAGTCCAATAATTGTGTATGCACTTTTCTCATTCTCATCTTGATGATGGTTCACCAAGTGTGACCCAAAAAATTGATTTGAAAAGTGCACACATAGTTATATCTAGAAGCATTTGCAACAATTTTTTGATCAATTCTAAATACAAGCTATTATTCTACTCATATATGGTTTCACTTTTACAACATAGTTCTATTTATACATTTCTACTTTGAATTATTAAGAGTTAAGTGTGATCGAATACACTAGTATTTTATTGTATCTCATTTCAATAGAACATAACTCATTTTGACACTTCTACCTATGTCAACCCAGATCTACTTGCACATAGTAAACCCAACTAAGTATCATTTATCTTTGGCATTGTAATCAATTAAACATATTTCAAATTTGATACTTTCTATATTTAGCATATCTTAGGATTATAATTCATAATATTCATGTATATGAGTTTGTAATTAATTGGCCTATTATAGATTAATTTATCACCCTTATGATTAAGCTGCTTATATATTCTTAACCCTATACCCATCAATCTAAAATTAGGGTTAATCATTTGGTGAACCTAACCACTGTGTCTTTCTATGCCACTCCTATCTTGCTTTAGGATTTTTGAAATTTCTAGGGTTTCTAATTTTAGTAATCTATAGATCTAAGTTTTTCAAATTTATTTTGGCAAATGTATTTGCATTCATCAAATATGAATTTTTTTAATAAGATCATTGCAAAATGGAAGATATAGAAGATAATAAATGATCATCAAAATTTAGTAGACACTAATGTACATGCTTCCAACTATTTACCCCTAGATCCTATTCAAGTGATAACTACCATCTTGTACCCATTATTCATCCATGAATTATATTGGATTTTATGGTCTATGTTATTACTACATGAAGAGGAAAGGGTACCTAACCTACTCAACAACCTATTAATATACAATATGTTCCTCCTAAGCATAAAAAATTAATCAAATATAAAATATATGACCTTGTTGACTGATTATGAAATACACATCCTAAGATTTCAATCTCAAGATCTTAAAATAATCAACCATCTATAAGGATATCTTATACGAAGCATTGTCTAAAACCCAAGTACCAAGTGATATAGAACCATCTTAATTTATCAATATTATTTAAGATATTAAAAACAATAAAAATATTATCACCTTTTATTGTAAATATTTACCATATAAGGATATCATTAATCAAGTCTTGCTGTTATTTATACAAGTTACTATGCAAATAAAAGGCATCAAAAGAGTACTAGTTGATAATAGATTCAGACTAAATATTTTTAGGATGGAATTATTATCCACCATGCATATAAAAGGATTTGATAACCCATTTAATCCATCTATTGATCAAATCACATTAGATGTGATGTTAGGAAAAAAACAATTAAAACCACATTCCAAGTAATGTCTCAACCATTGCATTATAACTCACTCTTGGGTAGAACTTGGATACACACAAAGGAAGCCATCCTATCTAAATTACATAGACATGTCAAATTTATACATGAGGTCACATTATGGACAATCCCTACTAATGATGATCCTTTCAAATTTTATAAAATGCTACATTTTAATACTGAAGGCATCCCTAAGGTAATTCCACCAGAGCAATACATTCCACTCGAGAATATATTCACTTATGAGATGGTAAAGTCAAGAAAAATAAATAATTCATCCCAAGATACTTATAAGGCATCAAGTAATTATTTACCACTAGATACACATGTTAAGTAAATAACCACACAAAAGGATCTAATAATACTGATTCAACAAGAAAATCAAATAATTAAGCTTCCTTTATTGGTTAATATTGAATAATAAGAAGGAAAAGTTGTAGAGTAATATGATAGTGATGATGAAATTACTTATTGTATGAATAATTAACACTTGATAAAACTAAGTTTTGATCCACTTTAGAATCTATCACATAACCTATTTTCACCTACAGGTCTTGGTAATTACAAGTTAAGTCTATCTTTGGAAGGGTCGGAGCCACATATAGACAATGGTAAAATAAAATTAATAGATGCACATAACAATTCTTGTTATGCCATACATCCATCTTTGTTAAAATATTTAATCCAACCTTACAAGTAACAAATGCAAATACATCATATAAACAATGTGGTGTTCTCTTGTAAGTCTTCATAATAGATATTACAAATCTCAACAAACCAAGATGTTCCTCATATAATTATTTCTATGTTACTTGAGCATAATATGATATATTTTCCTCATAATCGACATCAATCTAAAAATAAAATTAGGCAAAGAGAAGGATCACCATAGTTCACTTATCATCGGGTCACCAACCATGATATTGACCATTATTGGGTTTTACAACGTAAAATTCAAACATATAAACACAATGGCTATGTATAAATTATACCCTAAAATTGAAAATTACATAATAATTTTAATATTTCAAAATAAATTCATCTTTCAAAGTGCCCATGTCACTAAGATATAACTATTACCACAGCTGTTTATGGGGTCCATTGTCAACATATTAAGGTTGATACAAATAATTGGGACATATTTGTAGCCTTGTATTTTTCTAATAGTTGGGACATAATATCAATGAGTTAAAAAATTCACCACTTATACAAAAATATCTTGGGAATATTATACTACCCATAACATGTGGACCAAAGGTTGTTTATATATTGATATGGGTAATGAATTGAAACCAAATTTATCCCTTCATCTCGACCAATATTGGTCACTCGATATGATTAAAACAATGAATAATAAAAATATGTGCCTCATTTATAGTTAAAAGATAAATAAATTTGTGTGCCACATGATGGATAAAATTATAAACCCATAAAAACAACAATTGGCACCAACTTACAAAAAACATTTAAGCATTGGCAATGATTAAGCACAAACAATGGTGTAGCCAAAAGAGCTAAGAGGGTGATCAAATAGTCATTTATCTTTCAAATGGGAGGAATAATTTCCTTTCATTCTAATTAAGCTTCACAAATCCAAAAAATTATAAAAAAATAAAAGACCCAAAAATCCAAAAAATCAAATATTCTAAAAAATATAAAAACATTCAAATAAATTTAAAAATACAAAAATATTCAACATTCTTATGTTTACTATCTCTTTGGCATGTATGTTATTTTCTTCATTGTAGTTTATAACATATATTTGTATATATACATACGTTTCATGCATTTTTGAGTGTGATACATGCATACCAAAACCACATGATATATGCACATACATATGTTGGACCTCTCCTCTACCCATGTCATATAATATGTTGGGGGCATATGATTCATTGATCATGATTGATATAGGTTACCTATCATTTTTTATCATTTTTACACTATCATGTTTGAGCCTATATACTAACACTTACATATGTTTAAATCCATTCTCATATATTTCACATTGTACTTGAAATTATATGTTACAGGACATATTTTTTTAACACACATTTTTAGGTACTAGTATGATATCCTTATGCTAATTTCTTATATTTCATTTATTCACATTGTCACTTCCTTGAGTTTATTTATTTCTTGATATTTTTATACTTGTGGAACATTTGAATATGTTACTTACTTATTGGCCCTATGCCATTGTGTGTTTTTTAGACATTTGAATATGTCATTATATGTTGATTAGACATTTGAATATGTCATTTACTTTTGATTTTGTTGCATTTGAACATGCCCCTTGTATGAGGTCTCCTTGACCATTCTTTTACATTACATTGAGTGACCTTGTGTTTTTTCTTGATTATATTTTTAGATTATACTGTTACTCTCTAAATATTGCCATGATATATACCATGCATCTTAGGCTTGATGCAATCACATAATGCAAGATTAATCGATATATCCACTTAGACATGTTACTCCTATATGATACATGATTAATACACATATAATATATTTAACATATCCTTTTTAGGTAAGGTACCTACCAAATTCTATTTACCTCACCTCAAAAGGGGGGCATATTAGTGGGAACATGTAAAAAAGGCATGATCTCCACATTTACACAATTTTAAAATTTTATTGGGGGAATGTCATAAAGACATGACCTCCACACTTACTTATTTATCATTATATCCATATTTCAATGAGTGCATGTCATAAACACATTATCTCCACACTTACGCCAAATCTCTAGTATAGTTACATGATTGAGATATACACTTGGGTCAAAATATTATGCATTGCACCAATTTTTCATATATTTGAAATAGATTTTTTTAGATTTGTGACACATATAATTTAGTTTGAAACATATTAGAAGTGAATATGCTATTCTAGTGTACTAAAAATTGTAAATTTAACAATATCTCTAGATTACTATTAGTAGGAAGAATCATTTACACTAGGAATTACTATCACCAAACCTTTTTTATCTATAATAGTTGGTTCTATTTATAGGTTGAATTGATTAAATCATTAAACCTCACTTTATTTATAGGTTGGGTTGATTAAATCATCCAAACTCACCATATTTATAGGATGAGTTGATTAAATCACTCACCCTCACCAAATTATATATATTCACACTTGAGTTGTGTAATTGAGATTTCGTGATCTCAATGGCCATGTCACAATTCACCCTTACAATAGATTGGGGGCATAATACCTTCAAATAGACCTCTTCAAATATTTAAGGTTTAGGTCTAAACCCATCTCAACTCTAATAATTCATAAGGAAGCATATTTACCAAGAAAAATACAAAATGGGAAACATGGTTACATCAACACATATGCGTACTCCTTACTTTCTCTCTTTCTTTTCAAGAATTTCAATTATTTCAAATTTTAGATTATATACATTGATTTATATTTTACCATGCTCTTGGTTATAAGTTATACACCAGAAAAACACTCAAAGTGGGCTCAATCAAAGACAAGGTGTGTTGTACACACATATGTGAACATTTATTTCCTTTAATCTAGTAATTTCATACTTATGCATTACTAGATTAAAGGAGTGGGGATTTAGATACTAAAACTAAATATTTATAGTATCTTAATCTTGTACATTTGAAAAATACCAATAATGGCTCTACCCTTTAGTTATTGACCTTACCATTTTTTAAAGGCTCATATTCACCATCTCACTATGCTTAAATGATTATTTTATAGTCCAACCCATATCATTTTTATGACCCAAACAACTTGTACACCATAGAAAGCACAAAGCTTGATATACATCCTTTAATGTCAGTTATAGATCCATACCTAGTTTCTATCCTTCTAGACATTACCATCTATAGAGGGGCATTAACATCGATGCTAGTGTTCAAATCCTTATTTAGTGTCAAGTACTAAAAATTCATCTAAATTTAAAACTATTCAAAACATATGGGTTGACTTATTTATCTTATTAAACCCTACTATGAGATATCTTTAAAAGGTGTGGTATAGATACAAGTCTAAGCCTTCTCATTGTTCATCTAAAAAATATGAATCAAACACCTACCAAGAGTCACTCAATCAATTTCACAACTGACTTATTCTACCTTATTTTTCCCTATTTCGATATCAGTCATAGGAGAAATCATACAAAAGGTATAAAAGATCCAAAGAATAACTTATGAATGATATTTTTTAAGTTATAAGTTAGATCACTACATGCATCTACATTTAGCATATTACACCATTATTCAAATACACTCCCATACATAGGGGATAAATATATAATTTTGAGGCCTTCCTTGGAGTATTTTCTATGTAGGCAACACTCATTAACATAGGGGTCTTTGAGGCCATCCCAACATCAAGAGCCCATTAACCCTTTTTTGGTAAAACTCACTCTAAGGGTGAAGAGCGATGGTTTTGATCAATAAGAAGAGAGCGATAATTGATATTCCAAATCTAAAGACACCATCAAAAAGGTGATAGAAAATATAAAATGGTGAAGTTGTTTACATCGATATCAGTGGATATTCTATACAAGATGGTATCATTGTAACATGGATAGTAGCATCGATGGTAGTGTCCACAACTACATAAATAATATTTAAAGAATCTAATGACTATTATAGAATCTTGATCATGCACACTTCTACTTGTGCCTAACCCATATCTAATTATGCATAAAAAACCCAACTTGGTATCATTTATCTTTAGCATTGTATTCAATTTAACATCTTTCAAATTTGGTACTTTCTATATTTAGCATATCTTAGTTTTATAATTTTAGAATATTCATTTATGTAAGTTTAAAATATATATTAGTTTATTACCTATGTGATTAAGCTACTTTTATATTTTTAAACCTATACCCACTATTATAAATTTAGGGTTAAACACTTTGAAATACATGACTTGTGCATACACATATGACTCTTTCACACCCTTTTATCTATCCATTTTCATATTTATGGACTTGGTATTTCCAATTTTCCATCATTCATATGTAATATCTCCATATTATATTCCTATTATATATTATCCTATTTAAATTATTGCCATATTCTAGATCACTATTTCTTCCATCCTTGACAGTGTTGAAAATAATCAAACACTGTTGGTTATTGGTAATGTCTGCCTTCACCGATAATGTCCTAGGTTCTTCAAACTATTATTTTTAAAATCTAAATCTTTCCCTTGGGTACCCACATGATTCACATATCGATAATGATGGTAAATTACCTAAGGAGTCATCTATATATATATAAATCAAGCCTAAGTTTATTCCTATCCATCACTCATTTATCTCTCACTTGTTCACTACTAAAAAATTGCTTACACATTGACATATATATTATCACATCCTTGAGGAACTATCCTAAAAAATTTAAATATAAAAATCTTTTAAAGTAATAATCACTAAGACAAGTTTGAAAACCTAAATCAATGTCAAAGTTGCATATTTTCAAGAGTCAAAAGCCAAAAATAAGCATTGCATTCTAGTAGATCAATACGAAGCACACATACACATAGGTGGGAGAGATACATGTGATTTAAGCCCTATTTTGAGTATTTAAATGTAGTATATTATCAACCACTTAATGAGGTGTGATTGGTTCTATCAAAACCATATTTCTAACCCCTTTTTCTAGGTCAAGTGTCAAAAGTTGAGCTAGTATTTCAAGTCAATTAAGGACAAAATATGAATTGGCACATATGATAGAGGGAAATAAATAATTTGGAAAAAATCTTGATAGTTAGATACAATATCTATGGAAAAATACAATAGAATAAACTATAGGTATATTTATAATAGATAGTGGAGACATTTGGTTCTTTTAAGTGTTTAAGCCTTACTAGGAGCATCTTGGTAGATTTTGATAGTCAGTCTACTAAGCTAAGTGATCATAGATACATTACTGATTGTTTTTGATGACTTTGCAAAGATAAAGAACATAAAAAAACACAATTAAGATAATTACCCTATCCTATAATATTAATATAAATAGTAATCTCAATATTAATCTTCTTTTCACATTTAAGTTTGTGTAATAAATGATTTTTGAAAAGTAAAAATTATTAACTTTTTATAACTTGTAACTCAAATTTAGGAAAGTTAGTTGTTGATTAAATAATCATACGAATTTAATAGATATACAATAAATGAGGCTGATTTAAATATATTTGTATAAAAGAGAAAAATATTTCATAAATTTCAAAGGAAGATGACCCACTAGGCCAAAATATTTTTCATATGCTATGTTCTAATATGTAGCACTTTGATATGTTTTTCTTCCACTCTATGTTCTAATATTTTCCATTTGATTTATGTGTATTTAATCTTATATTTACCCAATTGAATGAAACCTAATTTTTGGAAAATGTGCTACTTATTTTTATATGCAATTGATCATAACTATTATTTAAAATTCAAATCCATATATATCATTCAATTGATGACACATTGAGACATGCATCTATATAGGAATTGGAAATAAAACTATCAATGATCACACCATCATCATTATAATTCAATCCTTAATTAATATATCATTGATTAAACTCCTTGAATTAATGTATTTATAATTTTTCTATCATATGTTTAGATAACATTCATTAATGAATTGTATCACACCTACTTTAAAAGGTATATAACAATGGATGAATTAAATCATGATGTTTACTATAGTCCTCCATTTCTACCTCTAATGGACCTTATGATCCATTTTATTATCAAATTACATATAACTTAATCCATTATTTCTTTAAAATAAAAAAATTTAGATGAGGACTTCATCTGCCATGTGTTGGGTAGCATGGGTCATAATGATTTAGATTAACACTTCAAGATATCTCTTCCAATTAGATATTAATTCTTGTATCGCCTAACCATGATTAATAATTTTTTTAACATGTTTCAAATATGCCTCCAAAATTATTTCACACTTTGTTATGCCAACACTTTAGGAACTAAAGACCATTTGATTAAAATTTAAGCTTACACTAGTCAATCAAGACTATAAGTTTCTTTTGGTTTGAGTTATAGAGGAGGAATTACCATAATAACATCCAACAACAGAGTTAAAGGATAAATATGTTTTTTTTCCAAGTATTAAGAAATGAATTTCCAAAATTGTGAAGTGTCTAAATATTGTAGAAAGGTCTATTTCAGGTTTGGCTTCTTAGGGAAAAAACTAGCTCAAATTAATTATTCTCATGTTTTCAAACATATTTAGAAGTGGCCTTCATGTGTAAAATCCATCCAATCAAAAAGGATGAACAAGATTCCATCTTTACAAAGGATTGGATTCTTCACGGAAAGGGATATATAGAAATTGAGTAAATTTTAGAAGGACCCCAATGTTCCTTTGTAGAGATTAGACACATGGGCATGACATCATGGTTTATATATGATGTTTCATTTATCCATGGGATGGTTGATTTTTAGAAATTACAAGTGAAACATAAGAGTATTTTGGCATTGTTTTCAGATCTAAAGACCACCTTGGTCCTCTTGTAAAAAATTCTAGGAAAAGAAAAACCCATAGATATCCCCTATTGTGATTAATTTTATTGAGTCAATTTTAAGTATTTTTTAAATTATTATATTTAGTGGCTCTACATTTATAATTCAAAAATCCATAAATTTGCATTTAAAATGCTTTCTTTGTGTTATCTTTATATTTTATGACACTTATTTTATGGGTTCATATGATTCAAGAGATGGCAAGGAAAAAAAAATGGATATGGATGAAAAGAGGGAGTAAAGAGAGATGATTTTAAAAGCAATAACGGCATCCATGTACCTTTTAGTGGTGGGGGCACAAAAAATTATCATGTCTTTCTATCTTCGTAGTTTATTTTCCCCTTAGGAGACATTAAAAGAACATTGGTCTCATCCACTTACACTACATTTTAAAAATATACATATATTGAATCTCAAATATTTTAAAATACTTAGAAATATAACAATCATAATTTGCTACTAAAATTTTCAAAAAATTAAATAGTTGTCTCATCTCGAGATAAAGGATGATGTTGCACTTGATATGGCCTTATTGACACTTGATCATTGGTTTATATTATATGATTTTTTATTCTTTAATGCTAATTTAAACTTCTAGTTACAATTTCACAGCAAGTTCCATTTAGCAGTTTTCATTTCCTATGCATTACTTAGCCACCATTTCAACTAAGTAGCATAACAATATGCCACCCTTTTTTGTTTCCAATAGGCAAGCCTCAGTTTAAAAAAATATTGAAAAAAATCTTTCTCCAAAAACTTGAATAGACCCAAAAATTTCACAAATAATATAGATTTTTACACTTTATTATGGTGGATTAGGTTGAAATGGTAATGATTGGATTTTTTGACTAGAGATTTATTATGAAGAGGATGCTCCTAGGGAGGGATGATTTTCTTGACATGATTCCAAACAACTCAATGGATGGAATATAGTTAATCTAGTTGGTCTTTGAAGGAAGGAAACAAGTTTAGTAAACTAGCCTTGTATATTCTACAACCTATTAACCCCTTTATAAAATATGTGCATAATTATGGCATGATGTTAAGAAGTTTTAATTATTTTTGTTTGAATTATAATAATTTTCTCAAGATTAGCTTTAATTTTCTTAAACTAATTTGCATATTGTTTTTCCTACACACTAGTGAATTGTAATAACCTAAATTTGGTCATGAATACTTGATCATGCCTTTTTTACTAATTTTTTTTTACCTCAATTAAATTTTGTTCTTAATTAGTACCTATTTTTATACCTCACCATATCCTAAGCTTAAGAGAGGACCTATTTTATCTTATAAATGCCATATGTCATACACATAAATGTTATGATTACTAAAAACACCAATATGCATCTTTATGCCTTAGTCCAGACCCAAAACCCAACATGTTTCTTGAGGGGATAAGAATGATAGACATGGGTAATAATTCATATTGATCATCTCTCTATCCAAAATTCCTATTGATTTCCTGTGAGTGATCATATTTTAAAATTAACCCTTCCTAAGGTTTCCCTCTATGTTTTTAGGCTTTCTATCATATGGTCATCCTATTGGAGTTGATATAAATGCACATTCAAATCAATTATTACACAATAGGGTAATTTCATTTTCAAAGGATTATTGACATAAGTGCACATTGAAGAAGGGTTCCCTATTCTTCCAAATTCAAGTTCTAAGTACTTCAAAAAGTCCTCAACCAAGTTTCAAACTAGTTTTATGTATCCCTAATCTTACATGATAAAGTATTCAATTTGATGTAGATGCATTCATATAATTAAAGAAGCATAATTGTATAAAACACATAAGTGGGAGAAATACATTGGGATTGATTTTTATCTTCAAAGT
This sequence comes from Torreya grandis, assembly GCA_037957365.1. Classification (NCBI taxonomy): domain Eukaryota; kingdom Viridiplantae; phylum Streptophyta; class Pinopsida; order Cupressales; family Taxaceae; genus Torreya; species Torreya grandis. The sequence continues at coordinate 3,408,146 of JARHVA010001074.1, forward strand.
ATTGAATATGTAGGTAACGTTCAATCATCTTGGGGCTTATTCGGGCCAACTCAACTCAAGTACACTCCTTTAGCCCATGCTCATAGGCCATTCAATCATGGCTTACTATACTAGTATTTTTCAAATTTAAGAAGCTACTCGCAAATATCTTGTACATTTTTGAAGATAAAATAAGTGCAAATAGGCATATATTATATCATCGCATGTTATTGTACCCTAAATTCTTATTTTTTGCAAAAGGAAAAAATTGATAGATATGAAAAATAGAGACCAATGATCTTATCCTTTTACAAAATTAATGTTTTTTTTGCAAGTTTAGATCTATCTTCTAGAAATATTCTATATTTAATCATGTTTCCTTATTTTTGTATCATTTCAATCAACATAATTAGCTTAACAGATCAAAAATCTAAATTCATTCTTCAATTTCATATTTTAGTTTTGATTTTCATTGTTTTGTTTCATTCATTTTAGTCATCCATATTTAGTTTTAATGTAAAAGTGTATTTATAGTGCCTTATATTATTCTATAATTATTTATGTAAATTAGGGTTAATTTAAATATTAATTTAATTCATCAAAAAACATGAATGTGTTGTGTAACATCTCTAACTTTCAATTGTATATTGATTGTTTTACTTGCAAAGATAACTTATAAGTTTTGTGTTGCACGTGCATTAAAATATTCTCTATGCTTGGGCATATTCTCTTTATCATAAAAATTATGTTTCACCTGATCATCAATTAATTCCTCACTTAATAAATTGTGTTCTCTAGAGTGCACCTCCACATAGTGTCACCAATGAATTAAAAATTGATCGTCAGTATTTCTAAGAGAGTGGTTAGAGAAAGTTGTGATGACTGCTATGTTGGCTTAGCTTGTGTGGCTTAAATTTTTATTCTTATTCCTACATATATCATCATCACATTTCATGGATAAGGATCTAGTTTACATTTTTTAGTTAGGTAAACCCTTTAGGGTTATGGAATGTTAACACATGGTCCATAAAATAAAATAATCTAAACCTGTCAAATCTACTTACAATTAATAAATGAATTAAAGTTATAAATAATTAAAATTAAGACCCAAAAAATAGTAAAAAAATAAAAAATCTGAGGGATACTTATCAAGGATTCACATGGAAAAAATTAATTAAAAATAAAACTTAGTGAAAAAATTAAATATATAAACATATGGATTAAAATAAAAAACTTGAGATTAATATAAATTAAAAGAATTTAAGATTGAATTTTTTTTAAAGTATATGAAATCCATTATTCAATCAATTTTAGAGGAAAAAATATTATCTTTTAAATAACAATATGAAAATTAAATAAAATAATTTTGGGAATCCATCCTAATGGGGTTAATAATAATAAAAATGTTCTTAGTTCTCTTTAATGTGTTTAATCAATTTTCATCTTAACTACTTACTTTGATTTCCATACATTACAATGGATTGTAACTCACAACAAGTTTTCCAATGTCAACCAATGTATCATTTTTATGATGCTCCAAAAATAAAATATGTTTAAAATATCTCTTACAAAATATAGATATATTTCAACTAGAATTTCACAAAATACTTGTAATTCCTACATAACTCTTCAAGTGTGTGTAAGCTTTTTCTTAAAGTTATTTTAAAGCTTCTCAATAACACTGATAACTTCCCAATTTTGGAATGGTGAAAATATAATATAGTAGTAAAAAATTATTATAAATTCCATCCTTCACAACTCTAAAAATTCATAAACACACACACACACACACACACACACACACACACACACACACACACACACACACCCACACACACACACACACACACACAAAGTATAGGTATATAGGTTGTTTTTCTTATGAATTTAATTTGTAGATAACTTATCTCTTTAAAAAATATCAATGAAAGAATTTTAAACTTCAAAACTTGGAACAATTTATACCATCAAATCAACTCAAAATGATATTGATTACACAGATATTTTACCTTAAAGCATTAATTTTCCTTTAAAGTGATGATTGTCCATTTAAGTGATGATTTACCTTAAAGTGATGAATTCCATGCTAAGTTTGTCTTTGATATATTTTTTTCCATAGGAGTCCTTTGGGTTATGTATTTTGACATTACACATGCAATTATCACTTATGAAATGAGAGATCTTTGTTTTTTCATATTCCCCATGGGATTTTTATTCCTTTCTTATATTTTTCTTCCTATAGAGCCTTTTGTAATTCCTACATACTTCTTGAAGTATATGTAATCTTTTTCTTAAAGTTGTTTTAAAGTTTATCATTAGTAATGATAACTTCCCCCATTTTGGAATGGTGAAAATATAATATAATAATAAAAATTCTTATAAATTCCATCATACACAACTCCAAAACTTCATCAAAAATAACAAAAAAAATATTAAGATAAGTTTGTAGATAACATATTTCATGATTTGTCTATCACCTTTTCATATACACAAACACTCCATAAAATTATAAATTTTCCTTTATATGTAAAATGATATTGTCTATCTAATCATTAGAGAACCCTTGTCAAGTTCAAACAAAATTGACTTTTTTTTCCTTTCTCAAGCATGTTTAATGATCAAATATGTCATATATTACTAATTTTTTAAGGTTTAAAATCATTCAATTAGTTATTGAAGAGACTATCTAATGTGTTGCATAATATTTGGATTTAAATAATTTTTAGTTTGTGAGTTAAATTTTATAATTATGATACTTTTTCTTTGAATTAATTGTTGTTAAAAATTGTGTTGTTTTCAAAAGATTAAACCTTTGGAAAAGCAACATGATTTCATTTAAAGTTTAATATGTGGTGCATGTGTTTGTAAGTGATGTACATAATAAAATATTATAAGTGAAATAAGTGGAAATATACAAGTTATAGAGATGGAATCCAAAGTGAGTTAGATCAAGCATTAGTCAAGTAAACTCAAGAAATGAATAAAGAACATAACTATCTAAGATAACTCCTTCAACGAGGTTTGCAAATGATAATTAAGAGCTATTGAAAAAAGGTATATACACAATATCTTCCCAAAAGTATCCCATTCTCTAAGTGCAGATCAAAACATGATTTTACCCTTGATTTGGTGCTCAAGTCTTCATCAATGATGAATGATTTGCTCCTCCATTATCTCAAGTGCACCAATGAAACTAGGCTCATGATATAAAATCAAATGTTTTGCCTATCAATGAAGGTATCTTATTAAAAATTAAGAATAATAACACCACACAAAGAAAGGTTGTGGAGAGAATTCTACATAATAATTTTACACAAATGAAGCTTAAAAATGGTGGTCTTGGCCCTCCTATTTATATATCTTTTGAATTGGTTAGAATCAATCATGACCATCCATATTGAGATCAAGATGTGTGGACATGGATTAATTCAATTTTGGAGGTAATATCCATAAATATCCTCATAAATATTTATAAGGGAGGGGCATTAAAGAGGCATGGGAGGCCTTAAAACCTGATATTTCTTGCACTTATCGCATATGGATGCCATCCCACTAATGATGCCACTTGATGATGTAGATATTAGAAATCAATTTACAATTAAAATGTATTTAATAACTTCCATGGATTTTTTTCTTAAGGTCTTAATTTAGATTAATTTGCCTAAGTGAGATTAATCAATTTTTATACAATTCCTTAGAAAATGGTTACACAATTAATCAAATTAGTCATAATGTCATATTATTGGGTCATAATTTGATTGGAGTGGAATTAGAAGAAAATGTTAGTTACATATAGACTAATACCCCATTTAGGACATTGTCGACATGAAATAACACATGCACATGTTGTGTGCTTTGGAATTAGAAGAATTAAGTAGTTTAGAGCATTAGATTGCATTTTCATGATTTTGACTCAAAATTATTTGAAAAAAGTTAATAATCACATAAAATGCATTGCCCTATTAGGGATACATTAGCCTAAATCAACACTTGTATATAATAATCTTGAACCATTTAGTACATTTAAGTGATTTTGGCCTAAATTGTGCATTTGAGTTAATTTCAAGTAAGATTGACAATTTTGACATGATGGTATTAGGAAATGGATGTCTACATTTTTCCCCTATTTGAAAAGATGTGGTGAGATATTCAGGTGAAGTAACATATTTCAAAGAAAAGAGTTGTCAAGAATAAATTGGAAGGAAATGACCCATGATTCCCCCTAAAGAGGACATATGAGGATGAAAGAGAAGGATGGACTTTCAAAAAATAGAGAGAAAGTGAAACTAATCCATGGATAATATTATATCCATATTGAGCTAATGCTTGCATACATTGATTCTCAATGATCAAAATATAATTAGAATATAATGGGCCCCAAGATAGGGGTAAGTGAGAATGATAAAATCTAAAAATATAAGTGATAACACTTTAAACCCACCCAAAAGAAGGTGCAAGCTACACACTTTGAAATTGATCAATCTTGAGACAAGTTGCATACTATTAAATTACCAGAATGAGGGTAAAAGTCTACAGATCTTGGAATTAGAAGAATAGGAGAGTGTTTCTCTAAATGAAATAAAATAATAATGTGCCCTAGTAGAGTGGATTTGATTGGTTTATAAAACAATTTTACCCTAGTAGGGTGAATTTTGATCATTGATAATTAATTGTGCCCCAATAAGAATATTTTGATTCGAAGATGGGTTGGCAATGTTGTGCCCTAATAGGGTAAATTGGCAAGCATAGCTTAGGGATATAACCTAATGCATATATTAAAGATGAATGGGTGAAAATGTGGATGTGATGGTCTAATGACTGAAAATCCATGAAACCAAGCATACAAGGATGAACAAAGTGATAAAAGAGATGAATAAAAGAATGAGGGGTGGATGAGATGACCCAAGATATTTCATATATCCAAGCACTACCTACATAGTCTAGATGGACCTCAAGCCAATGTAGTTCACCCAAAAGTGGGAGAAAATGGAATGAGGAATGAATAATAGAAGAAAAATGGACCACTATTTGATTAGACTCATAATGTATGTCAAAAGATGCACATCTTACATAGATTCAGGTGCATAAGCCATTGGCGTTTAGTTTAATTGGTGAACTTGAGAAATGATCATTAGATCTACATTGATTTTAATACTTGGATCCAAAGCACATAGTGCTTACTATATCAAAATGAAATTATGCATCATAAGTATGAGTAACACATAATGATATTGTGTTTCAATAACAATGAGCCAATTCAAATGTGAATATTTATAACTAAGGGTAATGATAAAAGCTACCAAGACCAGAGTTACAACTATTTACATTTAAACAAAGACAAAGACAAAGATAAAAAGAAAACATAAATGCAACCTTACTTAAAATCAAGATATGAATAATCAAGATTTAAGTAGGAACAAGAATGTATAAAATCAAAAAAATAACAACTTAACAAAAAAAAATGAAAGTAAGATATGAATAATCGATCTCCACATGCATAATCAAGAAGTAATCAAAATAACAAGACCAAATAGTAAATTAAAAGATAAAGACAACCAATAATAAATAAAAAAGGAAACAAAATGAATGAAAACAATAAAACAAAATAAAAGGAGAGTCAAGAAAGCACAATAAAACAATAATAAAAATCAAATAAACACACACAAACAAAAGTTAGTCATAATTATTCACACATGTGGAGTAGAGCCATTACTTTCTACAATAGTTTAATAAAAAAATAGAATGGGGGGGGGGGGGGAATTAAGTGGTTGGTCGAGATCACTCTAGATGTATAAGACAAGTGCACATTGCCTACATAGTTCCAGGGACACAAGGTGCAACATGATCTTCAAGCCAAATGTAGTTTTCCTAGGAAATGGGATAGAAGAAAAGTGATGATAATAAATTGATGTTGTAGAGGAAATAAGGAAATGGGCTTGTAAAATGATAAGAGTGTGGGATGTGTAGAATAAAAAAAAGTGCAAGATAATGTTTTTATTTTTTTTGGATCATTTTTTGATGTTTTTATGTTTTTGGGATAAGAAACATAAATAAACTATTTAAAAAAAGTCCCAGGGACCTACCTAATTGAGGAGATGCCCATCCATAGGTAAGAGATCAAACAACAACTAAAGCTAGCTATAATGACCCATGCTCTCAAATTGATGAGAGTGAGATCCTAACAAGGAAATAATGCCTATAAAATAAAAACAAAATAAGAATAGAACAAGATAAACTGTGAGATAAATTTGAAGTGTCATTCAGTAGGCAAAAACCATAATTTGATGTATCTGTGTTCACTTATCTGTAGAGGAAGATAAAAATTACTATCTAGGCTAAATTGATTTTTATTAGTGTTGAATGTGTCCAAAATGCCTATGAGTCATAATAAAGATCATAATTGGTCAAGGGATAAAAGTGTCCAAGTTAGAACAACCCAAGATATGAAAAGAATGTGGTTCCAAGAATAATGGTCCAGAATGAATAGGGTCTTAAAGGGGATGGTCTATGGTGGTATAAAAAGAGTCAAGCTAGAATATAAATGATACAGAGTGCCAATAGTCCAAATATTTAATTGTCTAGAGTTATAAAATAATGTGGTTCTATGAGAATGGTCTAGGGTAGGTCAAAAAATAATAAATATGGTCCAAGAAAGGATGGTCTAGAATATAATGATAGAATAAAATAACTTCAGCACAAGTTGCCCCTAAGTAAGGGGTCTTATATACAATGGTTCAAATGGATATCAAGTGTAAAACCTCTTAAGATGCACAATATTCATGGGATCTAGAATTTTTCCACTGTTTGGAGTCACCAATTGGTATGCCCTTGATCCATAATTTATTTTGATCACATATGGGCCAAGCCAATTGTGTTGGAACTTATCCTTTTTCTTGTATTCAACATTTGTGTTCTTCTAGTTCTCTTTTAAGACCAAATAACCAATTTTAAACTCCCTAGGGAGAATGCACTTGTTTTAGCTTCTCTACAATCTATTTTGATAGGATTGAAATTTTTTTAGGGTAGCTAAATGATTGTCATCAAGGAGTTATTTTTTCTTTTAACCTTGAGACTCTATAATCTTCATCATCTTCAATGTTCTCCAAAGATACTCATAATGAAGCTATCTTAATCTTAATCGAGATAATTTATTTTATGCCATAAACAAGGGAGTATGGAGTGGCTCTTGTAGGGGTTCAATGACTAGTTTAATAAGCCCAAAGGGCAGATATTTTTACAAGTGCCAATTACAACCACCATCATTGATAATCTTCTTCAATATGGAAACAATGGTTTTGTTTAATGCCTCAGCTTATTCATTTCCTTGTGGGTTATATGGTGTAGATTTCTTATGCTTGATTTTGAATTTTACACAAAGCTATTTAACATTTCTATTTACAAATTACCCCCACCATTATTGGATATAATACATGTTGAGATTTCATATCAACATATGATATGGTAATGTATAAACTTGGTAATCTACTTATTAGTGATGTAAGTGAGAGGAATGACCTCATTTCACTTAGTGAAATAATCGATAGCAGTGAGAATATGTTTGTGGCCATCAAAAGATGTGGGGTTTATTTTCTCAATGAGATCGAGGCCTAATGTAGAAAATGGCAATGGTGTAGTAATCGGCTATAGTGGTAAGGAAGGTGTGTGTATAAAATTTCCATGTTGTTCTTAAAAAACACACTTCCTCACATAATTATAAGAATTTGTATCCATTATGGGCCAATAGTAACCTATTCTGAGGAGATTTTTAGTGAAGACTACACTGTTGGTGTGGGCCCCACACATTCACTCATGAACCTCCTTAACTGCTAAATTGGATTCTCCCAAAGATAAACAATAAATTGAACATTCCATCATAGCCGTTATGATAAATCATGTTTCCAAGGAGGGTATAATGGTCTATGTGATGAAGGAAAAGTTTTTTACGGTTTTTATAAAGGTCAAGCAAAAAAAAGTGATCATAGAAGTAATTATAATAGTCTTGAAACCAAGGTAGTTTAGGTGGGGAATTGAGACCAACAATGGCACATACCCTTTTTGAATCTAGAAAGACATGTTTAGGTAGTAGAATATTTTCAATGAGAAAATGATACTCTTTAAGACTACTAATAATCTATATCATGGACCCAATTATTGCCATTGTATTGACAAATCTGTTATTGGTACCATGAAACTTATTCAAACTATAAGGATTTAAAATGAGGCTTGAGATTATCCACAATGTGCTTGTAGGTTACAATAGTATCATCTCTAATTTGACATTGATATATGTTTTTATTGATAATCAATTTGGAATTACCATACATCATTAAGTTTTGGATATCCCGTTGTACTACAAGATGAAGTAATAAGTGCCTCATTTTTGGCCATATTATTGGTACAATGAAAATTGATATAAAATGCTTTGGGAATCAGATCCCCTTGTGATGTAAACAACAAAATACTAGATCCAAATTTGTGGGATGTAAAATAACAATCAAAATATATCTTTCATTACTTAGGTTCATGCAGTACTTCTTCTATTGTCATAATAGAATCATCTAGAAAATCAAATCTGAGTGGTTAAGTGTCTATAATAGGGGCTTTCACAAATTGATTAGAAATAACCTACCCCTTGATAACATTCTAATTTTGATACTTTACATCAAATTCACTTAAGAGAATGAACCACTTGGTCATACATCTTATGAGAGCTGATTTGGATAATAAAAACTTGAGGGGGTCCACTTTATCAATAACAATGGTTTTTTTGTTCAACATATAGTGTCATAATTTTTGGGAAGCGAACACCATAGATAAACATGCCTTATAAATAGGCATATAATTGTGTTTATAAGCCACTAGTGTGCATATTAAATAATAAATTGTATGTTCTTTACCCTCATCATCATGTTGGGCCAAAAGTTCCCATGATGCATGGTCAGTCACTAAAATATAGAGAGGCAATTGTTGCCCCAGTGTTGGCAGTCTCAAGATAGGTGGGTTAGAAAAATAGGTCTTGAGATTCATAAATGTTAATTAAAAATCTTTGTCCCATTGAAACATGACCCTTTCTTCAAGAAATGTGTAATTGGGTGGCACTTATTTTTTAGTTATGAAATGAACTTACAAATAGACTAGATCTTTCCTTGCAGGATTCAAAGTTATTTAAGATTTGAAGGTGGAGGCATTTCAATAATGGCCTTGACCTTAGTAGGGTCAACTTTGATCCCTCTTTGTGATATACTAAAACCTAGAAGTTTTCTTGAAGTGATGCCAAAGACACACTTCTTAGGATTCATATGGACCTTATACTCACAAAGTCTTTCAAAGATTTTTTGTAGAACATTAGGATGTCCAACATGTGTTCTTGATTTAGCTAGGATGCCATCGACATAGTCTTCTATAATAATGTGAATCATGTCATGAAAGATGAGAGTCATGGCACATTGATAAGTGGATCCAATGTTATTCAAGCCAATTGAAATGACATGATAACAAAATGTTCGCCATGGTGTGGTGAATGTAGTCTTGTGTTGGTCTTATTAGGCTATCTTGATCTAATTGTATCTAGAAAATCCATCCATGAGGGACAACATATTATACCCAGCAGTAGAATTGAAAATCATGTCAATGTTGGGTAGGGGAAAATCATCTTTGGGGCATGCTTTGTTGATATCTCTGAAATCAATACAAAGACATATAGTCTATGTATTTTTGCTGACTGGAACTATGTTTGATATCCATTTAGAGTAGTCTAGTGGTCTAATGAAGCCTACTACTAATAATTTCTCTAATTTTTCTTTTACTAAAAGAGTGATGCATGGATGCATATTCCTCAATTTTTGTTTGATTGGCTTGGCATATAGATGAAAAATAAGTTAATATACAACCAAGTCAAGGTCTAAGCCTAGTATGTCAGAGTAAGCCCATGGAAAGATGTCAATAAAATCCTTCAAAATGGATGTAATGTGTTTTTACTTCTCATCATTGAAAGAAGCTCCAAGGTAAACAATTTTGGGATCATCATATGTTCCCAGGTTTAATTCCATAGTGTTTTCTTTAAGGAGTGTAGAACCATCTTCTAAAATAGTAAGCAATGTTTGATCATGATATTATTCTTTTTCTATTGTTTCTTGGATAATGTGACGAATTTGAATCCACTAGTTCAGGTAATGGCCAACTAGAAAATATTTCAAGAAACTCAAGAGTGAGATGCTCAAAGACTTGTTATTTTGACGTGATTTTAGTACTAGTTAAAGAGCTAGGACTTGATAGACCTTGTGTGTCATATGGAGATGAGCAAACTTTCCAATCAAAGAGTGTTTAAAATAGGTTTTCACTTAAGGGCTTGTCTTTTTCTTTACTATTTCCCTAACCAATGAGTGCCTCAAAGATGTTTTCACCCAAATATCTCAATGTTTAATCTTTTTCATGACCAAGAATGTTTGTCTACTCTCTAAAGTAGGTGGAAGGATCCCAAAAAAAATCAAAGCCTTGTTTATGTTCACCAATTGGAAATCCATGTTTCATTAAAAAAAATTCTTATTTTCTTGTTTAAGAAATATGTAAGACTTAAAATAAGGGTGAGGTTAGTAAAATCTAGATGTGTTTTTCACATGTGAATCTAGATGATTCTTGATACTCCTCTTTGTCTAGGGATGATGGTTAGTAGATAAGAAAGCAATCTAGAAAATGGTGGATTAATGAAATAATAGGGTGGACTTCCTAAAACGAGCTAGATCCAAGAAGCAGAAGCTTCCTTGGAGGTTGTCAACCACACTTTTAAAACACTTAAGTGTTTATATAAACTAAAAAAAGATGCTTGCATGAAATAATAGAAGGTAATGAAATCAAATACAAGAAATACTTGAAAAGAAACAAGTGATTTTGATTAAAAATAACAATAAATGATTGAATACTAATGTTAAATCACTCAAACTTGATTCAAAAAATAAGCTAAAGTTCTATGATAAAATAGAAACTCATAAACTAGGATTTGGGTATGGGTAGATGGGTCAAATTAGCTTATTATTGTAAAATGACACATAGTGATCATCGGTAGTTAGGTATGACTGTCAACGGTTCGGTTATCATCAACGATTGTTAACCATTGGTGGTTAGGTAAATCCACTGGTAGTTAGATAAGACTATTGATGGTTACTATATAATTTAGTTTAGCAAAAAAATGTCTATTGGGGAGAGTTATAAAGAGGTTCTAGAAGTGGTGTTTGGTTGAATATTAGTTATGAGATAGAAAATAATGCTCGGGGGTATCTAGTTTAGGGATTAGGTATTCAAGTGAGTGAGAATGGTTTATGGGTGGTTTTGGGTAGGAGGTAAAATGTGTGGAGTCGCATAACTCCAAACACTTAAAAATGAGATGAAATATAAATAAATGGAAATGACATAATCAATGAAATAAATAGAGCTAATTACTAAATCTTGATAAAAAACATAGATACTTAGCTTTTAGGTGTTGCTGGTCTGAGGAATGTTGAGGTGGGATGAAAACTTGTTGTGGATCCTAGAGAAATGTTAGTAGAGTAACTAAACCTTGGATCAAGATAATGATTTGCAGAAGCACCCTAAGCCTCTAACCTAGTTCTTAGTTCACTAGGAAGATTTTGGATTTTCCTGGGAGTCAAAATCTCTTGCCCTTAGATCATGATTTCAACCTTCTCTTCATCTCTTAATATAGAGAAAGGGGTGTTGAAGCCAAAGCATTTTACATACAATTCAAAAGATAGTCTAACATGTATTGATCATGTGAATGATGGAATAAAATTAGATAGCTAGTAATCAATGAGTGAGTTACAATTGATTATTTTGATCATGTAAGAGTTTAAGTAACCACCAATGGTCTAGTCAACTATTGGTGGTTGAGGGTTGACCATCGACTATCGAGGGGACACAGTCAATGACTAGTGGTCAATTCTCTAGGAAATGGTCTGAGGTTAATAATGGAAGAATTGGTAAATAATCTAACCCAAAGGGGTCCAAGGGGTGGTTTAATGGTTAATGTGATATCTAGAGCTATAGTGTATGGTTTTTTAATGTCTACATTTTCCCCTTTTTTATTATGTAGTTTTTATCAACAAGATACAAAAAAAATGGAAGGTTGGTAGAAGGTTGGATGCCCCAAGTATGGGAGGAGGTATTCTCCCTCAAACCAAAAATTGATGAGGTGAAATAGAGTTAGTGGTGGGTTTGAAAAGTGGATAAGTGGGTGTCAATATTGGTTGGGTGGGAATTTAAATGTGAACATGCACGTAAAATGCAACTAAGTGAGATATCATAGATCGTGCATAAATTAGGTTACCATAGGTAAGGTAGGTGGTAAAATAAGGTTGGACTAGAAAGATAAGTGATAGGGTAACTAGGCCATAGTATTAGGCATAACTAATACAGGTTACTCCTATAAAGTCAAGTCTCCTAGGCGAGGTTGATATATTTGAAGGTATCCAAAAATTTGATTTGATCTTGAGAAAATAAAAATGGTTACATGTATCAGGACCACAAAGGGTTGTGCTCTGAGGCACCTAAATGGTTGGTGCATAAAATTAGCATAAGTTTGTGAAATATAGTAAGGTAATCGATGTAGTCAAAATGACCAAGAAAAATTTGTGTCACAAAAATAAAAGGTGATGGTAAGGGTATCATGGTGTGATCATCACAAATAGAGGCATACAAGTGGACTAAATGACTAAAAGGTAAACTAAAGAGGTAAAAGCATTTTTGGACCAAGTGGTCCTTTGGAAAAAGGATATGGTAGGATGGAAAAACCCTAGAGGGGTCAACCATCAATGGTCAGGGTCAACCATCAATAGTCACCTAGTGACCATTGACAGTCAAGAACAAACCTTAAAAGGGTGACCATTAAAGGTTAAGTGAGGCTTTATTTACTCATTTGTAAATATTGACCCACAACATTTTCATTGATTTTTTTGTGTGAAAGTGATAATTATTTATCATGTGCTAATTGAGTGTATATTTTACATTTAATTGAGAGTGGACTATGAGTTGAAGGTTGATCAAGGTGGGCCTGAGTAGGTCAAAGAGCAAGTGAGGATGTAACAAGGTAGAGGTAGAGCATGGGGCCGAGTGGTGGTGGTGGTATTGAGGGCTCCACCATGACAAATGATGCATAATGAGGTAGGGGATGTCATGAATTTTATTATGTTTTGTGATGTTATTTGTTTGGTGTATTTCTCTAGGTGGGTAGGCATTGAAAATTAGGGGGGGTTTGATATTTGGTAGTAATTTGTTAGAGGGGTGGAAAGTTATGTTTAGGATTGTAGTTTAGGTAGGAATAGAGTAGGTGTAGGCTTAAATGTGATGTTTTTTTGAGGTTTTTGGTAGTTTTAGGTAAGACCTAGCGTTTTAGGGTCATCAACAGTCTCTACATAGTAACCTTTGGTGATCTCTATTGACCATCACCAGTCGATAAGTGATTGGAAAATAGTACATGTGTGGACTATCGATGATCTACCATAAAAACATCAATGGTCAAGGGTTTATTGATGATGGTTTGATAAGGAACCATCATCATTTAACACTCAACCATTAACCGTCACTATAAGGTATGGGAATGGGGTAAAGAAGGGTACAAGAATGGGTGAAGGTAGGGGTTGGGGATGGGTGAACGTAGGGGAAGAAAATGAGTGGAGATAAGATAGGGTAAAAGGTAAGACTCAATTTAGGTATGGGTAGGTAATGGTCAAGAAGGTATAGGAATGAGTTATGGGTTTAGTTAGGATGGTAGATGGGGTAAAGGTTTGGTTGGTGAATGTAAGACTTTGTTTAGGTAGCATAGGGTGAAGGTAAGATGTGGTTTAGGTATGAGTAGGTAAGTGTTGGATAAATGAGGTAAAATAGGTTAAGGTAGGGGGTAGAGTGAATGGGTAGAATGCATAGGCTATGGGTGAAGGGTAAAATGAACTAAGGTATACACTTATCCTTATAAGTGAGGGAGCAGTTATAGATGTGAGACTAACTACCATAGCTCTTGGATGAGGTACGTAGGTCTATGATAGACTAGGAGTGGGAGCACATGACAACAATGGGTCTATGAGGTATGATATTTTATCATCATGTGCCAATAGACATGACAATATTAGTATCCCTCATTGAGATATGAGACCTAGCTACCAACAATTTCTTACTACTAATTAGAGAGATTACCATCCTACTGGAGAACATTCACTCAATTTTATGGCTACTGATATGGGGTGAGGTGATAGAGTATATTGATAGTGAGGAGTGAGATGTGCATATAGATCAATTATTTGGCATAGAATTTGTTCATAGAGGAGTGAGATGTGCATATAGATCAATTATTTAACACAGACTTTGTTCACACAAGGTGACATGTGAGAGGATTACACTATGCACCCTTGTATTACATGGATAGGGGAGGGATATGGCTTTTCATGATGATGATATCCATGACCTGTTATGTAATTCTATATTTTGGTAGTGGTAGATTTCCCTTTTTACTACTGGGTGTTCTTATTTACATGTTGATTAATCGAACAGTGTTTGCTTGGGCCCTAGTTTTACTAGTTCATATCTACTATGAGCTTTAGGGATATATGTTACACAAGTAATATGGCATTAATATAAATTTTTTACTACACTAATAAACATATGAGCACATCAAGATGTTATGACTAGGTGGATTGCCATGGTAGGCATGGGACTAGGGGGAGTTCAAAGTGGGATTCATGAGATGGAGAAGTGACTACACATTTACATCACTAGGGGGATCAACATGAGATTTGGAGTGGTATAGGGATAGGTTGGAGTCATTGGTGGATGGGGAGGTTATCTGGAGGTCATATACTACATTCCTAACATGGGTTAGTTATGCTAGGTAGACCCTGTCACTATAGAGTTATAAGTGGATATATGGGATATGGGAGCATGAGGTGGAGCTCATCCCATTTGATAAGATCAAGCGATAGTTTGGGATTATTTAGGGTGTCCTAGGTGCTTTCCTAAGGTATAAAAGAGAGGGTGTCAAGGCACCAATACCTCCACCATAGCTTAAGAAGATAGATATTGACTGTGAGAAGCTACCAATGGATAAAACTATTGATGATGTAGGGGTTATGCAGAAGTACCTTGTATGGTTTTAGGCACATTATGCAATGGTAGTGTTTGGGGGAGATGGTGCATAATAGGCTCCCAATTTAGACATGGTTAAAGGGGGTGGGGACCAGATGGACATGGATGTTCCTAACATATATGCACACATCATGGAAAGAGATAAGGTGAGGGTGGCACTAGCCATAACATAGGCGACTCTAGCTGTGGTTACTTTAGAGAGAGATATGGCATAAGGCCAAGTGGATATCCTTATGTAGGAGAGGGATATGACATGAGTGTAACTACCCTTGGTTACATAAGAGAGGGATGCCTTGAGATAGGTAGGAGAGTAGGCACCTGCACCTATAAGACAATTGAGGATGATCCCTGTGGTAAGGTATGTGTTCATGATTGAGGAACTCAAATACTATGAGGCACTGGTCTCTAGATAGCTTCTAGATGAGCCATGAAATGATAAGTAAAGAGTAGTGGTTATTAGGGGAGATAGCAGTGATACACCAGGGTAGTGGGAAACATTTGTGGGTATAGAAACAGGTCCTAGAGATAGATAGGCTCTAGGTAGTAGTAGTGCCCTCCACCTTAGACTCTTATGAGATGCCTATTTTGATGTGTTATATGATTTTGATACTAGCCTACAAGCCGATGCAATGATATGTACATATATTTTAAGATACATGGACATTATGATGATATATGATTATTTTAATTATGATTTTATGATGTGATCATGGTTGTATATATGTTTTTTATGGTTATAGATGATTTATTTTATGTTCATGATATTGCTTATGATGTTATTGGGTGTGATGATGATGTTATGACTAACACTTCTCTCATGAGTAGATGTAAGATTTGTTAGAAATGTAGATGTTTTTAAATTAATTAATCTATGCTTCCTTATCTAGATAGACATGTGATGGATAACATATATGGATGACTCATTTATTTATTAAAGAAATTATTAAAAGCTTATAGATGAAAGATGGTTATGATTAGTTTATGTAATTGGTTAGAAGGGTGAAATGATGTTTGATATATGAGATGGTTAATTCATTAAAAAAAATTATGATTAAAAACACTTAAACAAATAAGATAAAATCAAATCACTAAACAAAGCATAAAATGTTTATTTAAATGTTGTTTAATTAATTGCATTTAATTAGATGAAGTTTGATTAATCTTAAAAACACATAGATTAAGTTTGGATAATCAAAACAATATGTGACAAAAGATAAGAAAAGATAAGATAATTAAAAGACAAATGTCTTAATGAATGTAGCAACAAGTAGGAATGATAAATAAGAAAGAGATACAATGATTCTTCTTTGGCAATGACCAAATCAAACTAAATTTAGATCAACTTATGAACATAAGACCTTCACATGCTTCACATCTATATTTTTCTCCAAAAATGAAGTCTTCAAATTGTAGGTTTATCATTTCCATGGTGAAGGGCTTGTCGAGAGATTTTAGTCACATTTCACGGTTTGAAAAATAGATCTCGTATGCATGAGTTATGGCACCTGGAAGATTATTTCAGGCAAGTAAAAAAAATTGGGTATTGGATGTCGACAAGTAGTGAGAGGTCAATAATTGATGAATAAATGACAAGTGGTGTATGGATATGGGTCCTCAAATCACCACATGGCTTGCCACCATTCGTTATGATCTAATTTTATATATTGTAAAGCCACCATTCATTATGATCTAATTTTATATATTGTAATTAAATTTCATGCCAAAGTCCCTCGAAATCCCTCCAAACTTTCCATGTGAATTTAACTAAAGTTTCTAACCAACCAAGTTTCCATGTGTTTTCCATGGTTTCCAAACACATGCCACGTTATAACCATAAACATCCTATGTACTTCCAAAAACTTCCCACAAGCCACCACCATTCCCATGAAATTGAAGGTAATGCCAATCACTTGGAAATGAAACCATGCCACATTATAACCATAAACATCCTATATACTTCCAAAAACTTCCCGCAATCCACCACCATTCCCATGAAATTCAAGGTAATGCCAATCACTTGGCAATAATTACCATGAATTTCATGGTATTTACATACTTTAAAAAACATCCACATCCCAAATGTGGGATAAAATGATATGCCTCAAGCCCAAAACTAATGGAGTGGGATTCAAACTTGACCCTTTTGGGTTAAATGATAAGGACTTGACTGATACACTCATGGGTTAAAGTATTATAAATTGAGCTCGAGATTGTATATGAAGCCAAATTTTGGTCGAGGGGATTTTCCAAGGCATGTAAAGAGTGTAGAGAGAAACAACAATAGTATTTATGACTCGAATGAAATAATATTATTTCAAGAGAATCTTTGGGATATAATTAAAGGCCGTAAGATGCTTTTTGAAGACTTATTATTATTGTAAAGTGATTTTTACTACAATTAATAAGGAATGATCCCACATTGGAGTGGATTCCAGAGACGTAGGCTTTATAGCCAAACTCTATTATCAAATCATGTGGTATTTTATATCAAATTGGTCTTTTATTTTATTATACTCTTAAATTTTGTCTATTTAGGATATTTAAAAACTGATTTTAATTTCATAATCATTCAAAATGTTAATTTTAAGTAAATAATTATATTAAGGTTTCGATCTATTGCAAGTGTGTTTTCTGTTGCTATGAAATTTGTTTGATTATGATTATGGATCAGATTTTTGGTATCAGAGCAAAATTCATATTTAACCATGTGGATTGCTAGTGTATGTTGACAAGGTTAAGATCTAGGCAGGGTGAAGGAGAATTATCAAAATATGATTAAGAGATTGGATCAAGACATACTGTAGAAATGGGAGATAACTTTGAGTCTGAATGAGCTTTTTGAAAATCCTTCTTAGAAATGAAGGACATGGTCAAAGAACTCTACCTTGAATGACTAATTAAGATGGAGCATGATGGAGCTAGTAAAAATTATAAGAGACCTTCCTCCTCTTTGAGTGATGGTAAAGACAAAAAAGCTATTGAATCTCTTCCTTCACTAAAGCTAGATATTAAATTTGAATTGATGATGTTTAATGGTGAGATTAATGCAAAAAAGTTAGATAACTGGATAAATCAAATTGAAGTATATTTCAAGGTCCATAAGATTATAGATGATGAGGCTAAAATTCACCTAGCTACTCTTCTAATGGGAGGCACAGCTCTCATCTAGTGGGAGATTAAGTTAAAGGAAAATGAGATTAACACGGGTAACTTAATTTCCACTTAGAATGAATTTGTTGATGCACTCAGAAAGCAATTTTATCCTTTAGGCTATATGTAGCAAACCATGATGGATTGGCAATATTTCAGACAAACTAAAGGCCAAAGTGTTCAAGATTATACATAATAATTTAGGAAAAAGGCTTTATTTTTGAATATTCCTCTTTATACATAAGAAACACTGCTTAAGTATATAGGTGGGTTGCATAGTTACTTGAAACACATGATTCCGGTTCTCAATCCCACTAGTTTAGATGAAGCATGTGTTAAAGCCATTTATTTAGAGGCTAGAGGAAAATAGACAAAAGAATATTTTCCTAAAGTTAAAAGTAAGAAATATAAAGTTAAGCATTCTAAAGGGCAAAGTTTTTAAAAGTGTAAATAAAAACCCACTATTACTATTCATAAAGAAGAGGGTAAGCCATTTTTCAAACATTGCAAGAAAAAGCATGATGAGTCTAAGTGTTGGAAATTACATCCTGAGTTAATTCCTTTTAACAAGTTTAAGAAGAAAGATAAAAAAGCTAATACTATAGGTCATGATCTGGGATCAGATTTTAGGGATGAAACTAAGATCACAACTATGAGTCTGCAAAATTATTCTTCTCTTTCTAGAACTAAGTCATCTAATGTTGCTTCCTCTTCAAAATAAAAATTTGTGCATGATAATAAGAAAAGAAATGAGTTGTTCCACATTAGGGTTATTTCAAACCATACTAGGATTGACACTCTATTTGATAGTGGATTACAAGAAAATTTGATTTTTGAAGAGATTGTTAAAAAGTCAGGCTTAAAAACAACTCCCCATCTAAAACCCTATCCACTTGGTTGGGTGTGTGATGATGCAAAACTTCAAGTAACCAAAACTTTTAGATTGAAATTTGTCATCACATCCAAATTAGTGGATGAAGTTGATCTGGATGTAGTCCCTCTGGACATATGCAAGATTGTTTTAGGAAGTCCTTATCTTTATGATATAAAATAAATCTTTTATAGGGAAGAGAATAAGTAATTACTTGTTAAGGATGGCATTAAATATATAGTCAAAACACATCATGTTAAGACAAGTCTTTACTTGCTTAAAATAGGACAAATGAAAAGACTAGTCAATTCAAGCAAGAATTTTTGTCTCATGTTGATTAAGTCCAAGGAAAAAGCATATTCCTAGGCTATGGAAAATTGTGATCCTAAACATAAGAAAGAATTGGTTAAAATCATTTCTAGTTATGATGATGTATTTCAAGATCCCAAAGGGTTACCCCCTAAAAGGGGAGTTCAACATGAAATATAGTTGTTATAGGATTCTCCTCTCCCTAACATTGGCATGTATAGGTTATCAGTGGTGGAAAATGAGGAAATCAAGAAGTAGGTAATGAAACTTTTGGAAAAGGGTGTTATTCATCCTAGTATATCTCCTATTAGTTTGCCTATCATTATGGCACCAAAGAAAGATGGCACATGGAGAATGTGTGTTGATTTCCATGATTTGAAAAAAATTACTATTAAGTATCATTACCCTCTTCCTCATATTGATGATTTGCTAGATCAGTTAAAAAATGCTATCTATTTCACTAAGTTAGACTTGAAAAGTGGTTATCATCAGGTTAGGATTAATGATGGTGATATTTGGAAAACTACTTTTAAGATAAAATAGGGATTTTTTGAGTGGCTTGTCATGCCTTTTGGGTTGTGCAATGCACTAGCTACATTCATGCGATTCATGAATGATGTTTTCAAGCCATTCCTCGATGATTTTCTTATAGTCTACTTAGATGATATTTTGATCTTCAGTCAATATTGGTAAGATCATGTGATTCCTATTAGGAAAGTCATCGATGCATTAATAAGGGAGAAACTTTATTAGAAATTGTCAAAATGTGAATTTAGCAAGACCTCTTTCATTTACTTGGGTTATATTATACGACATGGTGAATTGAAAATTGATCCTGCAAAGGTGGAAGTTCTAGTTAAATGGCCTAAACCCAATAATGTAACTAAGGTTAGAAGTTTTATTGGTGTAGTACAATATTAGAGGAAATTCATTGCTAATTCCTCACTTAATGATTCACCCTTGCATTCTTTGACTACTAAAAAACAAGTTTTTTAGTGGGGAGCCAAGCAGTAAAAAGCCTTTGATATTTTGAAAACAAAGATTAGTACTACTCTTGTTTTGGCACTTCCTGATTTGTAGCAACCATTTGAGATTGAGACATGCAAGTAATTATGATATGGGAGTTGTTCTAATGCAGGGAAAGAAACTAGTATGCTATTATTCTAAGAAATTCATAGGTGTGGTAAGAAGTTATCTGACTTATGATAAATAATTGTATGCATTGGTTCAAAGTGTTAAAAAATGGAAACATTACTTGATGGGCAAGGAGACAATGATACATACAGATCATCAACCCCTCGAGTATCTCTAGTTGTAGGCCCAACTACAATAGTCTAGGCATTTTCATTAGATGGGTTTCTTGCAACAGTTTCATCTTGTGATTAGGAATAAGAAAGGTATTCAAAATAAAGTTGTTGACATGATTTCTAAGCCTCCTATGGTAGTTTCATCTATTCTTTAACAACATTATTATTTAACTCATGAAAGTTATAAAGAATAGTATATTGATGATGCTGACTTTAAGGATTTGTACAAAGACTTACTGAGTGGAAAATAGGTAGAAGAATCAGACTATCATGTGCATAATGGACTTTTGTATCATTTGGGTAAACTTTTCATTCCTCAAAATGAAAGGGTAAACATGATTAGGGAAACACATACTTCTCTTATTTTTGGTCATTTTGGAGTTGGTAAAATAGTTGCACATTTAAAAATGTATTGTTATTGGCCTTGTATGCAGGAAAATGTTGCCAAATATATCAAGGGGTGTGTTCTTTGTGCCACAAGCAAACCTAGTAAAAGGAAATTGGGACTTTACACTCCCTTTCCTATTTCTACTCATCCATGGGAAAGTATTTCCATGGATTTTTTATGGGGTTTGCCTATGTCACAGAGGAAACATGATTACTTGTATGTGGTAGTGGATAGATTTAACAAGATGTGTATTTTTATTCCTTGCACTAAGAAAATTACAGGGGAAAGTATAACACACTTATTCTTTTAGCATGTATGGGTTCATTTTGGTTTGACAACTTCTATTATTTCTAATCAGGATTCTCAATTTATTAGGGAATTTTGGTCAACAATATGTAAATTGATGGACACTAAGTTAAATAAGAGCACTACATTTCATCCGTAGATCAATGGTCAGACAGAGGTTGTAAACCGCATAGTGGTAAATTTGCTTAGGGGTTATTGCAGTAAACATACCAAGTTATGGGATGATAATTTTACTATATGCATCATGCTTACAATCATGCACTTCATTATTCTACTATAATATTTCCTTTTGAAGTTTGCTATGGATATTTTCCTAAATCTCCTCTAGATGTTTGTTATGGATAGGATTTAGCTACTGATGAATGTAAAGATGCTATTAAAGCCAAGAATTTTATTGAAAAGATACAATAGGTATACCAAAATGTTTGAGATCAGTTGGATAAAAATCAAGCAAAATACAAAGCAAGACATGACAAACATCATGTTGATCACTAGTTTTTTATAGGTAATTTGGTATGGCTTCACATCAGTAAGGAAAGACTGATAGGTGAAGGTAAAAAGTTGAAACCAATTCGGTATGGTCCTTTCTAGATTATGGAAAAGATTGGTAAAAATTATTTCTAATTGGATTTTCCATCTTACATGCAGACTTATTTATTTGTGAATGTGGAAAATCTGAAATTGTATGAGCCTTCGATGATTGTAGATCATGATGAGAGTTTATCTATTCCTTCTATTGATGATTTTGCTCTTGAGTATCTAACAGAACTATAGGAAGATACAATACTTAACATAAAGGTTTAGACTTCCCAAAGGGGAAATGTTGAATATCTTTGTTTTGGTCTCAAAGGGATGCACCCAAAAAATGCCAAATGGATGGAATCCAAAAAAGTGAGAGAGAAATACCCTCACCTCTTTACCAAATAATCAACTTTTGGAGGTCCAAAAGCTCTTAGTGGGGAGGATTGATCTAAGAGGATTTATATTTTTCTCCAAAAATGAAGTCTTTAAATTGTAGGTTTATCATTACCATGGCAAAGGGATCATCGAGATATTTTTGGCATATTTTTTGGTTTGCAAAATGGATCATGTATGCATGAGTTATGGCACCTAGAAGATTGTTTTGGGTAAGTAAAAAACAAATTGGGTATTGGATGTTGACAAGTGGTGAGAGGTCAACAATCGATGAATGAATGATAAGTGGAATATAAAGATGGGTCCTCAAGCCACCATGTGGCTTGCCACCATTAATTATGATCTAATTTTATATATTGTAATTAAATTTCATGCCAAAGTCCCTCAAAATCCCTCCAAACTTTCCACGTGTCTTCAACCAAAGTTTCTATCCAACCAAGTTTCCATGTGTTTTCCATGGTTTCCACACACATGCCACATTATAACCATAAAAATCCTATATACCTCCAAAAACTTCCCACAATCCACCATAATTACCATGAAATTGAAGGTAATGTCAATCACATGGAAATGATTACCACGAATTTCATGGCATTTACATACTTTAAAAAACATCCACATCCCAAATGTGGGATAAAATGATATGCCTCAAGCCAAAAACCAATGGAGTGGGATTTAAACTTGATCCTTTTGAGTAAAATGATAAGGACTTGACCGATACACTTGTGGGTTCAAGCATTATAAATTGAGCTTGAGATTGTATTTGAAGCTAACTTTTGGCTGTGGAGATTAATTCCAAGGCATGTAAAGAGTGTGGAGAGAAACAGAGATAGTATTTATGACTTGAACAAAATAATATTATTTTGAGAGAATCTTTGGGACAAAATTAAAGGCTATAAGATGATTTTTGAAGACTTATTATTATTATAAAGTGATTTTTTCTATAATTAATAAGGAGTGATCTCCCATTGGAGTGGATCTAGAGACATAGGCTTTATAGCTAAACTTTGTTATCAAATCATGTGGTATTTTCTGTCGAATTGGTCTCTTATTTTATTGCACTCTTAAATTTTGTCTATTTTGAATATTTAAAAATTTATTTTAATTCCGCAATCATTTAAAATGTCAATTTTAAGTAAATCATTTTATTAAGGTTTTGATCCATTGTAAGTGTGTTTTTTGTTGTTATGACACTTGTTTGATTATGATTATAGATCATTGGTTAAAAAGTTTATTGATCACACAATGTCAATTAAGCTCAAAATCCCTTGTTTTATAGAGGGTATAAAGGGGAGATGGATGATAAAGTAACCTTCATGTGAGGTTAGCTTGACTCTTTTGTAGGTTGTTAAAGAGCCAATATAAACAAGGCTATGTCATATACAATGGAGATTGATCGATGCAGGAAGTTTACTTATGAAAGTTGACTGTGGTTTCCAAATTATTCTAGCTGTTTGGTTTTTTTAATTTTGATAAGGGGTCTTTTGATATTTTACTATTGATTTAAGAGGTTGGGGAAGTTGATCGATATGAGAAGCCTCCAAGAAATTGCTTTTTTTGACAATGCTTTTACATATCCATCCTTCAAGGGAATGGTCTAATATTTTAGAGATTTATGTTAAGCCTTTTGATAGCTATCCTTCAAGGGAGTAGTATACCTTACAT
The DNA here is from genome assembly GCA_037957365.1 of Torreya grandis. NCBI lineage: Eukaryota > Viridiplantae > Streptophyta > Pinopsida > Cupressales > Taxaceae > Torreya > Torreya grandis. The sequence goes on from JARHVA010001074.1 coordinate 3,432,162, forward strand.
TGAGCAATTTTGATTGGGCAGTTTTCCTTCAAGGGAGCAGTCTGTTAATGCTAGAGATTACCTATGGGATATATGGTTTTTAATGATTTTGATTTTGGTGACATAGACTTGCATATATAGGCTTAAAGGCTTAATTTTATGAAGGCAAAATTGAAGCACAAGAAGGTTAAAATAGTGAGTGAGAGGATTATTTGAGAGATAATGACCATGGGATTCCATCCTATTAGGGATAAAGAGTATCCATGACAATCATGCCATGGGTAGAGATATGGTACCCATATTTAGGATTAAGGCTACAACTGTGATGGATAATCACATGATTTTATGATTTAATCAGTTATCCCCAAAGTTAGGGAATTAAAGGGAAAAATATCATAAATTGAGGGATGATCTTAATTTAGATAAAAGGTGAGTTTGATTTTGTTTAACAAAAGAATGGATGCAGATGCAAAGCATTAAGAGGCTCAGGTTCTAGTTTCCCTTCAAGAGAGGATAACCAATAAGATCTTGATCCATATTTGTGCATTATGATATAAGGTCCAAGCCAATTGAAAGTAAACTTGCCCCATTTTATCTTTTCCATATTGGTTACATGTTGATTTTCCTTTAAGACAAGGTCTCTAATATTGAATTCTTATTATCTTAGGTTTTTGTTATAGGAATGTTTGATTCATTCTTGATAGACATGAATATGGTTAAGTGCATACAAATGAAATTCAAGTAGTTTTAGTTGGGCCAAACATTCTTGATAATAATCATCCTCAAAAATGATATCCTATAGCAATATGCAAAGAGAGGGTATTTAGACTTCATGAGGTAAGATAACCTCTGATCCAAAAATAAGAGAGAAAGGGGTACCAACCATATGGGCTTGAATGCTAGTAAAATATGTCAGGATCTAGAACACACAGCTCTGATACCACTTTGTCAAGATTAGGAGCACAATTGATTACCTTGTATAAGTAACTAAATACATAATTTAACTAGAAGTAATAAGTAACTAGAAATCAGAGACAACACAAAATTTGAGAGACAATACACAATTATATTCAACTCATCCAGAAGGAAATACAATGAATAAATTACACTCTTCCCACACCTCTTGGGCATACCAATAATCTTCCCTCAAGAGTTCACTCTCTCACAACCAATTACAACCATAACTCAAACACAGAGTTGTACCCTCCACTAGTTAGTAACAATACTATCAGTACCAAGTACTCAAAGTACTCCAAGTAGATCTCCCTGATCTTGCAACAGCTTGTAAATCAAATGATCTTACTTACCATGTAGATCTCTCTTGATCTTGCACACCTGTAGATCAACCTGGTTTTGCACAATTGCAAACCTAGATCTTACAATTGGAAGGATCTCTTCCTTGTCCTTGATTACAATACAACCCCATGAGTCTATTATATATATCCCATGCAAAAAATAATTATACTTCTAATTACAATAATTATAAATGCAGACTCAAGACTAAAATTAGTCTTTTACATGCAAACAAATTGTCTGTCTAAAATAAGACCAATTCTAGAAGCGCATGCAAATGCATGCACACACAGGCTGCCAACGTTGATTCCTGTCTGACCGATGTTGGCCGACCCATAACCGACGTCAGTTACTATGAACACTAAAGATGACCGATGTTAGTTTTGCTGCCAACGTTAGTTTCTCTGTAACTCAGCAACCTCCTCCATGTTTGCATCAGTGAAGCTTTTAGCTCCATAACCTAACAATCTCTGACTTGGAGATAAATAGCTGCATTTGTACTTATACCTGTACATCATCTAATTTTATTTCTTGGCTTGTATCCCTCTTCAAGTTCAATCTTGAAGACCAACCACCACACATCCTGTGGTGTTATGCCTGTCATCCAAGTCCCCTGCCATATCCAATTCTACATACCCATGTAGAGAAGTGCTTGACCCTGCATCGCATGTATACCTACTGGTGGTCCCTCTCAGATACTTGAGAATCCACTAAACTGATTTCCAGTGCTTCTTTCTTGGATTGGCCAAGACTTGCTGACAACACCCACTGCTTGGGCAACATCAGGTCTAGTACACATGTACTTAACCTCATCATGTGAGTTGGGGCACTATTCTGTGAACTATCCATCCATAGGTGTGCTAACCGGTTTTGCATCCTACATCTTGAACCTCTCCACTACCTTATTCACACAATCATCCTGAGACAACATCAACTTGTGATCTTCCTTGTCTCTAGGAATACTCATGCCAAAGAATTTTTCTGCTCCCAAATTCTTCATGACACACCTCTGAACTAACTTTACCTTTAGCTCAGTAGCTCCCTACATGTGTGACCCTGCAATAAGCATACACAAAACATACAGTAATAGGATAATGTAGCTAATATTATCTAACTTGGTAAAGGAAACACAATGGTTACATTGACATTGACTAAAGCCATGCTTTGTCATACACCTGTCAAACCTCCATTGTCCTGCAGCTTGCTTAAGACCATATACCTTGGCCTTTCGTCTCACGTGTCCATTCTCTCCTTTCTTTAACTTGGGAATCTGTTCATCTTTTAGTGCTTTCATTCTGGCTGGAAACTCTACCAAATCTCCCATTTGGTTCTCTTCCAAGGAATCAACTTCCTCATTCATGCCATGCTCCCACTATTTCTTGGATTTTACCTGCTCTGCTTCTTTAAAACTTCCTGGTTCTTGACCATCAGTGAGCAACAAGTAGTCTAAAGAAGGGGAATAATGAATTTGAGGCTTACTTACCCTTTCATTCCTCCTCATGGGCATTTGAGACTCCTTGATAGCTTACTGTCCACCCAAAACCATTTTCTAGTCGACCCTAGTCTGCACCCGACCGATGTCAATCCCACCTGATCACTGACACTAGTTCCCTGACTGATGTCAGTGTCCTGGTTGCTAACATTAGTTCCCTAACCAACATTAGTCTCCACCTCCCTGATACCACTGACTCTGGTCTACACATGATCGATGTTGGTACTTACCTGTTTGATGTCAGTTCCACCTGATCGACGTCGGTAACTGTGTTTTCCCGTGAGTGATGAATTTTTACCCGCGAGCTTACTTTGAATCATACCCTTGTCCAAACTACCCTGCTCAGAATTATTCAACCCCTTGAGCTAATCTCTATCCATCATCTTCTCCTTGAAAACCAAGGCTTTCCTATTCTTGTCAAAAACATTAGATTTCCTCTTTATGCCATAAACTCGATCCTTTCTTGTAGCATGTGTTTCAAGAAACCTCACTTTATTCTATTACTTACAGAAATCTTGATCTATGCTTTTCAAATCTGAACTCTTACCTTTTGACTCAAGAACATGCATCCCCTTCTTACTCATGTGACCAAGCCTACAGAGCCACATCTTCACATCTACATCCAAAGTAGATAAACCAGAAGGAGAATCAGTAATACAAGTAGATAGATAAATAGTACCTACTTTCTTACCTCTCACTAAAATAAGTTCACCCTTGGAAACTTTCCAAGAATCCACTGTGAGAGTTATTGTGCATCCCTCATCACCCAACATTCTAATAGAAATCAAGTTCCGCTTCAGGACTGGGACATGCATGACCTCCTTCAACACCCATGTGTTTCCCGTCTGCAATTTCAGCTGCACTTTCCCTTTTCCAACCATTTGACAAGGATTACCATCCCCTAAATAAATCTCTCCAAAGTCTCCCTGGACATATTCATGAAAAAATTCTCTATTTGGGGTTGCATGGAAAGAGGCACCAGAATCTAAAACCCAAGATTCCACTTTATCCAAGGAACATACAAGAGCATCCTGTACAACAATACCTGCAACATCTGCTTCTTCAGTTCCTTCATGCTGATCTTCTACCAACCAACAATTTTTCTTTACATGCCTTTTCTTTCCACAATTCCAGCAGATTTTCTTACCAAGCCTGGATCTAGATCTCTTGCCTATCTTTGACCTTGATCTCCCTTGCTCAATATTCTCTCTTTGCTTTCCCCTGATTTCAACACTTAAAGCATTCCCTGATGATTCCCCTATGCTTTTCCTACAAATTTTTTCATTCACGATTACACTAACAACATCATCAACTTTTAAGATATTTGAAGCAGACACAGTATTACTAACTGCCATTACCAAACTATCCCAACTTTCAGGTAAGGAGCATAAGATTAAGAGAGCCTTAATTTCATCATCAAAATCTATATTGACTAAAACTAACTAATTTACTAATCCATGGAAATCACTAAGATGACTATGTACCGATCCACCTTCCTGCATTTACAAATTAAATAATTGCTTCATAAGAAATACCTTATTCGAAGCTGAGGGTTTTTCATATAAATTTGCCAAAGATTCCATTAACTCTATCATTGTCTTAGCATGTATTAAGTTGGAAATCACAGATGATGCCAGGCTCAACCTTATAGATCCCAGAGCCTTCCGATCAAGAACATTCCATTCTTCATCTTTCATATCGGTGGGCTTGCTTGCAACCCCACCCAATGGTAAGTATAGATCTTTCTGATATAGATAATCTTCTATTTGTATCTTCCATAATTGATAATTCTTGCCATTGAATTTCTCTATTCTTAGCTTACTTTCTTCTGCCATTGCTTTACTCCCACTCAATCAGAAACCCCTGAGAGTGACCTGTAATCAAACACAAACCTGCTCCCTACAACCTTGCTCTGATACCACTTTGTCAGGATCTAGAACACACAGCTCTGATACCACTTTGTCAGGATTAGGAGCACAATTGATTACCTTGTATAAGAAACTAAACATGGAATTTAACCAGTAGTAATAAGTAACTAGAAATCAAAGACAACACAAAATTTGAGAGACAATACACAATTGTATTCAACTCATCCAGAAGGAAATACAATGAATAAATTACACTCTTCCCACACCTCTTGGGCATACCAGTAATCTTCCCTCAAGAGTTCACTCTCTCACAACCAATTACAACCATAACTCAAACACAGAGTTGTACCCTCCACCAGTCAGTAACAATACTGCCAGTACCAAGTACTCAAATTACTCCAAGTAGATCTCCCTGATCTTGAAACAACCTGCAAATCAAATGATCTTACTTACCATGTAGATCTCTCCTAATCTTTCACACCTATAGATCAACCTGGTCTTGCACACCTGCAAACCTAGATCTTACAATTGGAAGGATCTCTTCCTTGTCCTTGATTATAATACAGCCCCATGAGTCTATTATATAGATCCCATGTAAACAATAATTAGAAATGCAGACTCAAGACTAAAATTAGTCTTTTACATGCAAACAAATAGTCTGTCTAAAATAAGACTAGTTCTAGAAGTGCATGCAAATGTATGCACACATAGGCTGCTGATGTTGGTTCTTCTCTGACTGATGTCAGCCGACCCATAATCGACGTCGGTTACTGTGAATACTGAAGATGACCGACGTCAGTTTTGCTACCAACGTCGGTTTCTCTGTAACTCAACAACCTCCTCCATGTTTTCATTAGTGAATATTTTAGCTCCACAACCTAACAAAATATGCCCATAAGGTGAAAGGGATGTGTAAATGTCAATCCTGATTAGATGCATTAACCATTTTAGTTAGCATAATGTTAAGGGTTTTGTTAGAAGATTGAGCCTATACATTAGCTTGTGGATGATAAGGCAAGGAGAAACTTAACTTAATGTCAAATACATCATAAAGACCTTGGATTATTTTATTTTAAAAATATTTACCATTATCAGTGATTATCTTATGAGGAACACTAAAATGATAGATAATGTGATGGTTAATAAAATTGACAATATTTTCAGCTTTGGTTGAAATGAGAGGAATAACCTCCACCCATTTGGTATAATATTTGATTGTAGTGATGATATAATTATTTCATTATGAATAATGGTGGTTAGTTTCACCAGGTAAATCCAATCCCCATTGCAAGAAGGGCCAAAAATCCTTGGATACTTGGAGACTATGTCTAGGTGTGTGATGTAAATTGGCATATTGTTAACATTTAACACATTTCTTCACATATTCAAAATAATCTTGGTTAAGGGTGGGCCAATATTATCCAAGGTGAAGGATTTTTTTAGTGACAACTAGGCCACTAAAGTTCTCCCACAAATCCTATCATGCATTTCTTTGATAGCATGAGAAATTTCATGACTACGTAGGCAAAAACAAAAAGAAGACCATCAAAGCCATGCTTATAAAGAATTCCCCATAGTATGTTATAATGAGAGGTACTCTGAATAAACACTCTTTGACCATTCCTATAAATATTGGAGGGAATGATGCCTAGGTTGAGATAGTCAAAGGCTACTTATACCAAATATTAGATGGGTCCTCTTCCACACTACAAATGGAAGGAAGGTCTGATTTGGTATAATAAGGCTTGGTAAGTGATGGATAGTGATAAATAGATTAGATTTAGAAGTTGTAGATATGATCTAGGAGGTAAGGGAAGCCATTATATTGGTAAATTTATTCATAGATCATGGAGTGGCTTGGATAAGGTAATGTTCAAATGACACTAACATTACATCAACTAGCTATTTATACTATTGTAAGATGTCATTTTTACATTATTAAGAGCCATTGATTTGATTGACTATGAGTTGGGAGTCACCAAAAATGCTAATTATTTTGATTCCCAAGGCTAAAGTAGTTTGGAGACCTATCACTAGGGCTTTATACTCAGCCATATTATGAGTACAATCAAAATCAAGCTTGAAAGATAAGGGAAAGGCTTCACCATCAAGGGGAATGAGAATGATACCAACACCCCCACCACATTTCCACTTTGAGCCATCGAAGTCCATGGTCATTTGATAGGTGACATCCTCTTGAGAACGAGTCATGATAGACTCATCAAAAAACTCAAAGGGATATAGTTGGTTATCTGCTAAAGGTGTTTTGACCAATTGGTTGATGATGATTTTCCCTTTAATTAAATTTTGCTGAAGGAACTCAAGATCAAACTCAGCCAAAAGCATAATCCATTTAGCCATACGTTGGTTTTGGTATGGCTTAGAGTGCATATATTTGAGAGCGTAGGTGTTGGTTATGACATAGGTCTTGTGATTGAGAAGGTAATGCTAGATTTTAGAGGCCACAAAGACCAAGGTGAGGCAAAGTTTCTCAGTATAGGTGTATCAAGTTTCATACTCTATAAGCATTTGACTTATATAATAAATTCCTTTCTCTTTATGTTTATCATCATGATGCACAAGCATTACCCCTAAGGAGTGGTTGGTGGCATAAATGTATAGGTATAAAGGTTAATCCTCTTTCAAAGGAATGAGAATGGGTGGAGCAAGAATGTACTCTTTAAGTGAATAAAATGCCTTTTGATAGTCCTTATTCCACTTAAAAGATATATATATATATATATATATATATATATATATATATATATATATATATATATATATATATATATATATATATATATATATATATATATATTTAGAAGGTGGTAGAAAGGTTGGCATCTATTATATAGCTGAGAGATGAAGTATCAAATGGATTTAAGCTTCCCCTGAAAACTATAGAGTTGATTGAGGATGGATAGAGGAGGCATGCTAAGGATCACCTTGATTTTAGTGGGATCAACTTTGATTCCTTGAAGAGAGATGATAAAGCCAAGGATCTTTCCTGAAAAGGCCCCAAAAATACATTTCTTAGGGTTAAGGTGAACATGGTAATGGATGAGGTGTATGAAGATAACCTTGAGAAATGCTAAATGATCCTTACAACATTTAGATTTACTAAGAAGGTCATCTACATAATCCTCTACAATCTTATGGATAAGGTCATGGAAGATGTAGGTCATTGCATGTTGGTAGGTTGCACCAAAATTTTTTAGACCAAAAGGCATGACCCTATAGCATAAGTTTTCACATATATAGTATCTCATGGCTAGCTATTAGATCAACAAGCTAGTCAATGCTTGGCAAAAGGAAGTCATACTTTGGGTAATCAAGGTTAAGATCATAAAAATACATGAAAATGCAAAGTCCCCTTATTGCTTTGGTAATAGGGAGACATTCAAGGCCCATTGAGGATAATCAATGGTTTGGTTGAAATTCATGGATAAGAGGCATCAAATATCTTCTTTGAAAAGAAGGGCTATGTGAGGATGCATCTGATGAAGCTTCTACTTGATAGGCTTGGCATCATGGGTAGTGATGGAAGGGTCTATTCCTAGCATGTCATTATAAGACCAATCAAATGTTATGTTATAGTCTTATAGGAGTGAGGGGAGGTCATGAAGCTTTGAGGAATCTAGCAATTGGTTGATTTTGATAATGCATGTGTTATCCTAAGTACCCAAGTTAGAATTCATGGTAGATTCATTCAACATGGTTAAAGTTAGGAGGGAGAGATTTGTGGATAGAGGAATATTTTACACCAAGATAGGTGAGAAGGGAATCATCATCTTGACACCAAATGGTATTAATGATAGGAGAGTCATCTTCTACCATCTCAAGATGAGTTAGAGGAATGGTTACTATATACCCATCCTTTTAATAAGTCAGGTTCCAAGGCTAATCATGTTGATGGAAAAAAAAGGGGGAATGACATCAAAATTCTCAAATTTTTATGGGGAATGGGTTGGTGAGGATGGAACTTCCTCATCAATGATGGTAATAGGAAGCATATTAGTTGGCTCTTTAGGTAGAATGAATCTGAGACCAAATATCTCATAAGGATTTTAGGTCTTACATGAAGATAAATCATGTGGTCCATATTGATAACACCCTATACCGAATCCCTTCCAAGCACAACTATGGAGGTGTGTCTTGACAAAATTTAGTTTATAAAGATAGGAGAAATCAGGGGTGAAAGGGTAAGTAGAAGAGGAGGTAGAAAGTGATTAATCAAGTCCCTTATAGACAATATTAGTTTAGAGATTGTGACGCTCAGAAAGAATAATGGTTTCAATATTGGAATCATAACCATGATTTTGGTCAAGTTTCCCATACTCTTGGGGAGTAAGGAAGGCATCCAAGGCCAAGAAGTGATACTCCCCAAGCGAGAGATGTTGGAATGTTGATTCCAAGGGGTCTTTTATGGGGATTTGGGTAGCAGGAATGTATGAACTAGTTGAGGCTTGGTTAATGAAAGAGGTTGAGTCATATTTGGTTAGTGAAGGTTTGGTTGATGGAAGAAGGAGAACATCATCTGGCCAATACATCATGTTACATGATGTAAAAGGACTTGGATCAACTCGTATGGTAACTACTTGACCTTCATGCTCAAAATTGATGCACTTATGTAGGGTAGATGGCACATAATTCATGGAATGGATCCAAGGGTATCCAATTAAAATGTTATACTATAACTCACCTTCTACTACGTAGAAGAGCTTTAGAAGTGTGTGAGGTCCTAAATGAATATGGAGGATGATAGTTATTAGATTTGTTTCTATAGTGTCATTGAAGGATTGGAGTAATGTTGTGGTTTTTGACATAATGTTCTCTACCAATTTTATTTGGTCAATGCGTGAGAGGAGATAATGTTAATGTTAGCTCCTCTATCAATCATAACTCTTTTGATGTAGGTTTGGTTGATGTATGTAGTAATGAAGAGGGTATGATACAGATCATGGGGATGAGTGGAGGATATTTCCAAATATTTAAAGGTAATAAGGGTGGAAATTTAAAATCTCTGACAAAGGCTACTATAGGTTGTGGTCTTCTAGTTGAACCTCTATGGACTGCAAAGCCTTTATCATTGCCTGGCAGTGATGGGTTGAGGTATTTATTAGTTAATATAAACTCATATTCACTAATTTTTGGTGAAGTTTCTTTAGAAATACTCTTTGGATTGACTTACAAGGGTTGGATTGGGAGGCACCCAAGATGGACACCTTGGGTTTTGGTTTAGGTGAAGATGTTTGGGTTTGGTTGGGTGATTTGGTGGTGGAAGAAGGGTATGTCCATGGAATGGACACCTTTACCTTCCTTTTATCCTTTTGTTGGGATTGTGATCATGTGACCACATATATGGTATGGATTTGGGGATGAGTTTGGATACTGGTTTGCTTTGGTTCCTCCTCACTCTTAGATGTGAGTGTGGGGGTAGGTAGGTTTGGGGTGGTTACTTGTGGTTTGTAGAGTGGTGGTGGGACCATGGGAGGATCTTATGACAATAATTCATCCTCATCACATAGTTGGTGGAATATGAATTGGAGATATTTGAAATTATCTATATCATGTCTTGGCATTTTATGGTATGAGCAAATCAGATTATCATTAAACCAAGATGGCTTAGGACTATGGGGGTCAAATGGTTTGATATGAGGAAATATCAAGCAAGAAGATCACAATAGTATTTTCAATATAGTTGATTAAGACTCAAGAAAATTTGGCAAGGGTGTTGGGGTTTGCATTTGACTTTTAGGTTGGAATCCTTCTTAGGAGTAGGCTTCACAATGGGAGTTTTGGGGGAGGAATATTCTTGGCAAGTGATTTTGGAGTAAATTGCTTGGGGGTTAATGGTTTGGAGGTGGAAGGTTTACAGGTAGATGGTTTAGATTATAGAAGGTTTAGAAAAAGAAGGCTTGGTAGTGAATGGTTTGAAAATACAAGGTTTAGAAGTAGAAGGCTTGGTGGTGGATGGTTTGAAGGTAGAAAGCATAGAAAGAATAAGTAGAGGTGTAGCTAAAAGAGGAGGTTGAGTTTGGGTTATCTTTGGGTGACTTCTTTCCTTACTAAAAGGATGAGGTCTTAAGATGGAAGAAGGTTGTGGTCCTAGAATGGAAGGCATGGTAGAAATGGGTGGCAAGGTTTTGGTTTTTTGGATCCTAAGTGGCTCCACTTTGTTGGTTAGCTTAACTTGGGGTTTCTTTAGTGGGATAGATGGTGATAAATCCAAATTCAATGGAGGGTGAGTAAGGATATGAGTGGTGAGCATGCCCAATATTTTGATGGGCTTTGTTGGGATGGTAGAAGGTACTTGGGCTACTTTGGGTGGAGTTGGTTTGGTTGGTTTAACTATGGTTTAAGAGGTATAGGTTTATAATGGGTTGGTTGGGATGATGGTAGTTTCATTAGTAAAAGTGAAAGGTTGGGTTGAAAATGGCATGGTTTAGGGATCTTGCTTGGTTGGATAGGAGAGCCTGATATGATGCTAAAATGTGGCATGATCGATGTTAGGTTGGGATAGGTACTCTAAGTTTTGAAATAATATAGAGAATGGATTATAGACGAGTTTGGTTCCTTCAATATTGGACTAAAAGGATAGACCCATGAGTTGAGAAAGGGAGGGGGTTTCTTTGTCCTTTTCCTCAATCAAAGGCTCCAAGGTTTGGAAAGGTGATTCCTCTATGGGAGGGGTAGGTAAGGTGGACTCTTCCTTTGGAATGATTTCTAAAGGAATAGTGGATTTTTCTATGATGAAAGATAAAGGTATGGTGGTAATGGTTTCTCCTTTGGTATGTCTTCCAAAGGAGAGATTGGTAGCTCAACCACCTCAATAAGTGGAGAAAGGGGAATAATTGCTTCCTTTATTTCATTTTCTAAAGGAATAGAAGGTAAATCCACTACCTCAATAAGTGGAGGGGAAGAAGAAGTGGTTTGGGAAATGGTTTCTTCAACAATAAGCTCATTAATAACCACATTAATAGTATGGACCTCATGGTGATGAGAGGATTTCGCTTTAGTTTTTTCATTGTTCACAGAAGGGGCATGGTTGGGGAATGGCAACCTAAGAATATCAAGTGACTGATTTGGGGGTGCATTGGGGTTATCCAACATGAGTTCCCCCTTGTCAATGAACCATTGGACAATGCTTTTGAAAGTATGACATCTACTAACATCATGCCCAATGACATGGTGGTAACCACACAAATTATTCTTATACCAATTATGTATATGACAAGGGGAATTAAATTACTGTGGGGGTTTAATTGGAGGAAGTTGTATGATATTTGATTTCAATAAATTTTCCAATACTAAAGCATATGACTCCCCTAATAGAGTATATTTATTTTGGTTGTTATGGTTTTATTTTTGGGTATTTTGGTTGGAATAATTAAAAGAGTTGGGTTGGCTAACAACCAGAGGAGGGGTGGTTTTAAGGATAGCTACATTCATGGTTCCCTTGGTTTTGGTATTGTAGTAGTTGGTGGTTTTGGAGGAGGAAGTTTCATTTGACTTGAAACTAGAGTTCTTGTTTCTCAATTTTAGCTTCCCCTCATCAATGTCTTTAATCTATAATTTATGTGCCATCATGAAAGCCTCATCAAAGGTCTTGAAAGTCTGAACCTATAAAGTGGAGGAAATATGTTTAGCACAAGCTTGAGAGAAAATCTCAATCAGCTTAGGTTGGGTAAAAGAGAAAGAGAGTTGGTTTATCAAACCTCTTCAATAGGTTATGAAATCATCAATTGACTCACCCTCAAATTTCCAAATGGAGTAGAGGTCGGTAATGGAAACTTTATTAGATATATTTATGAGAAAATGATTTAAGGTTTGAGATAATTGGGCAAAAGAAAAGAGGGAGTGCTTGGTAATATAACTATACCAATGTAATGTTGGATTGGATAGGGACATAAGAAAGGTGTGAAGAAGGAGAGCATCATCATAAGAAATCAAATAACAAGAGTGTCTAAACTCTCTAAGATGTTGCTGAGGATCTTCCTTGCACTAAAATTTTGAAAATTTTAGAAGTTACCATTGAGGAGGATAAGGTCTGATTGGGATTGATGGATGAATTAGTTCATTACAAATTTGATTGTATGATAAGAGGTTATGGGCACTAAAAATAGATGACTTCAAATTTATCATTTTTTCCATTAACATCTTAACTAGATCGGTTTGCGATTGTGCACCTCCATAGTTGTAGGGTAAATTTTATTGGGGTTGGGTAGGTGTAACATAAGGATAGTTATTGGAAGTTTACCACATATTGGTATGTGGACATGGGTGGTTGAGAGGATACTGTGTATGGGTAAGTGGATATAGGAGGTTATGTAGAAGGTAGAGGTATATACTCTTGTGGGTTAAGAGTATAGGTTGGGTTGGGTGTAATGGGCCCCTTTTGAAACATTGAAATGGGTTGGGTTAGAGGTATGTTTGGGTTGAGAGGTTGAGGATGGGTGGTAAAATTGGTACTAATGGGTGGAAGGGTAGAAGGTATGGAAACCACTAAGATTTAGAATAGAGTGGAGGTTGGTGGATTAGAGATAACAAGAGGAAGGGTGGCAACACTAGTAGAGGGTAATCCAGTGGTAAGTGGAGTATGGGTGACCAAAGGTTGGGTTGATCATATACTAGAAGAGTTATTGGTTATGGTGGAAGGTGTTTGGGTGTTGGTTGGATGGATGGGTTAGTTTTGGATGGTGGTATTGAAGGTATTGTTGGTAGAAGAAGATGTTTGGGTGACTAAGGGTTGGGTGGAAATGGTGGAAATAAAGGTGTTACCCATAGGATGGGGTGGCATGACATAGGGTGGTTCAATAGGTGGAACCAAAGTAGGGTTAGGATAAGACACAATATTAAGGTAATGTTGAAGGGCTATGAGATTGTTATCTAGAAAGGTGGCAAAATCCATATCTCCTTAGGAAACTGTTTGAGTTATAATAGGACTTCCAGAATGGTGGGATGAACTTTCCATATCTGAATGGTACTCCATGGATGAGGAAGAAGAGGAAGATGGGTGGTTGGGAGGTGAATCCTGATTTTATTAGTTTCTTAGTTGTTGTCTTGTCAACACCATGCAAAGGAGGAGGAAGGAAAAGTGATCTACCAAAATCAAAAGAGAAGTAATCAAAACAAAAATCTCTAAAATAAAATAAGCATACACTAAAGTAAATTTAAATCCTAGAATACCTTTTATCTCTCTTTAGGATTATGTCTCAATTTTAAGGAGTTTATGAAGACCAACTTGGGCTTGTAGAGTGGGTACTAGAAGAAGATGCCTAAGGATGGTTTTAGGTAGTTAAAGGCTCTCAAAATTTATATTATAACTTGGTACATGACTTGATATTGGGGCCTACCCCCTCACTTCACACACCATAGTGATAAGGGTGTCAAGTGATTAACTAGAATATACTGAGTTGCTAGAGATTATACTCAGCCATCATACTGAGTTGGTTCTCCCCTTAGTGGTGAAATCCAAGTAGGATAGATGAGAAAAGGTGACCACTAGGTGATGAAATCCTATTTGGACCTTATTTCAATGTTTTGGTGTTTGATTGAATGTGTGGTTTGGTATTATGTGTGTGATAAGAAGTGAGACTATGATTAATTTACTTGATTACATTAAGCTATGTGAGCTAATCAATACAAGCAAACAATAGATGCAAAGTTACTTTTAATCCAAAATAAGATTTTGGTGTCTTTTAAAATGAATAAAAAATAACTAAGATGCACCTAGATGTGATATGATGATGCAAAAGCCTAAGCCTAGAATGATTACTTTTGATTTTAAAAAATGACAATTTTTACTTTTCAAAGAAATCAAAAGGAACTAGAATTTATGTTTTGGAAAGGAAGAAAGGAAATAAGGATCATTTAATTTTTAGAAAAGAATAAAACTAATGAATCTTATCTAATGCAACCAAATGTCCTATAACTACGAATCCAAGAAAAATCTCAAGGGTCCCACTGGGCATGCCAGAATGTTTCACTAAAATTTTGTTTATTTTTTTATTTAAGAAAGATGTAAAAATTGAAAGAAGGGTAAGGTCAGTAGAACCTAGATGTATTGTGCATGCGTGATTCCATATGATTGCCTATACTCCTCTTTATCTAGGGAAGATGACCTATAGATAAGAAAACAATCTAGAAAATGGTGGATTAATGAGACAGTAGGGTGGACTACCTAGCATGAGCTGGATCCAAGAAGCACAAGCTTCCTTGGAGGCTATCAATCCACACTTTTAAAAAACTTAAGTTTTGATAAACTAAAAATAGATGCTTGCATAAAATAATATAATTACTAAAATCAAATACAATATATACTTGAAAAAAAAAGTGATTTTGATTAAAAATAATAATAAATGATTCAATACTAATGCTAAATCACTCAAAATTGATTCATAAAATAAGTTGAAGTTCTGTGATAAAACAAAAACTCATAAACTAGGGTTTAAGTATGGGTAGAAGGGTCAAATTAGCTTGCTATTATAAAATGACACATAGTGACCATCAGTGGTTGGGTATGAGCATCGGTGTTTAGGTAACTACCAACGATTGTTAATCATCAATGGTTAGGTAAGTCCATAGATGGTTACTATAGAATTTGGTTTGGGGAAAATAAGGTTGTTGGGGAGATTTATAAAGAGGTTTTAGAAGTGGTGTTTGGGTTTAATGTTAGTTATAAGATAGAAATTAATGCTCAAGGGTATCTTCTTTAGGGATTGGGTATTCAGGTGAGTGAGAATGGTTTGTGGGTGGTTTTGGGTAGGAGTGAAATGTCTGGAGTTGTAGAACTCCAACATAGAAAAATGAGATGAAAGGGAAATAAAGGGGAATGACATAAGCAATGAAATAAATAGATTTAGTTACTGAATCTTGATTAAAAAAACATAGATACTTAGCTTTTAGGTGTTGCTGGTCTAAGGAATGTTAAGGTGGGTTGAAAGCTTTTTGTGGATCCTCTAGCAGTGTTAGTAGAATAATGGCACCTTAGCTCAAGATAGTGAGTTACAGAAGCACCCTAAGTCTCTGACCTAGTTCTAGTTCACTAGGAAGCTTTTGGATTCACTTGGGAGTCAAAATCTCTAACCCCTAGATCATGATTTCAACCTTCTATTCATATCTTAATATAGAGCGAAGGGGCATTGAAACCAAAGAGTTTTAAAAATATTTTAAAAGATAGTCTAACATGCATTTATCATGCGAATGGACTAAAATTAGATAGTTAGTAATCAATGAGTGAGTTACAATCAAATTGTAATTGATTCCTTTGATCATGCAAGATTTTAAGTAATCATCAATGGTCCAGTCAACCAATGATGGTCAAAGGTTGACCACTAGCAGGTTAATGATTGGCAGTCAATTCCCTAAGAAATGGTTTAAGGTTGATAATGGGAGAATCAATAAATAAGCTAACCCAAAGGGGGCCAAGGGGTGGTTTAATGGTTAATGCGACATCTAGATCTATAGTGTATGGTTTTTTAGTGTCTACAATCCATCTCTAAGGCCCATATACTCTGCAATAGATTCTTCATTATATAATTCATCAAGGCATATGACTGAATTTTTCTACTCCCAATCAATGAGTTTAGGATGGTAAAGGCATAAGGGACAATGGGGTGTTATGGTCATAATGGCATTTGAAAAAAATAAGTCTATATCATCAAGCTCATCAAAAAGACTATAATAGGATGTTATGTTGTTGCCAAGAGTCTTGTATCTAGTCGATTTAGAAGAATCACTATCAAAAGTCATGAGGTCACCCCCAGGTGATATAAATCTAAGACATTGATTCACATTAGGTTTACCAATTGATAAAGGTTACAGGATTCCTTGCACTCATGGGCCAAGGCCTTTTCCTGTATAATAAAAATTATCCATAATCTAATTAGGGATAAGATATTTTAGATTCTAAAAATAATTAGCAATGTCATCAAAATATAACCACTCTCCTTCAATGAAAGCCTCTCATCCTATTTGGGAGAAATAGTAGGTACAAATACCATAGGTGGTTTTGGTGCATCTTAGTTCTTTTTCCAAATCATGTTGGGTCTGTTAGCAATTTTAGAAGGTTTGGGTATACCAAATGATTTGGGAGAGTTTGATAACTTATCAATATGGAAGGTGTCTTTAAGATGGTATGTGGAAATTCCCATGTCTTCTATAACAACCTATTTTGCAAGAGTTTTAGGAAATGGATCAGCCTAAGTGGAAGCAAGGTCACTAGGGTTGATATAATTAGATGTGGGTGGATGTGAACTTTTTTATTTATTCTTCTTTTCAATGAATTCAGAACTAAGAAAATAGTTATACTTATGAAAATCAACCTCATAATGTTTATAATACTGATAAGGCTATAGATCAACAGGAATGGTAACCTTAATCCCATTGTGGGGAAACTTAAGGAACTGATTCAAATTAGATGGAATGTCTTATACTTCATGAATCCAAGGATGACCAAGAAGTATGTTATAAGGCAAATCAATATCCGTAATATGTAATAATGTGTGATGGGACACAAACCCAATAATGATTGGCAAATAAATGGTACCAAAATATTCCCTCTTGATGTTGTCATATGCCTTTATGGTGATCATCTCTAGCTAAATGTCCTTCTTAGTGTAACCCAATCATTGTACGAGCTTGAAGGACACTATTTTCAACTTTGAACCATTGTCTATAAGAACCCCCTTGATTTTATGGTTTTCACTGATGACTTCAATATACAAGGGGTTATTATGGCTGGGACCAAGAGTGGACATGTATTTTTGGTCAAAATTAACTCATCAAAATGAAGACAAATGTCCCACAAGTGTTTGGAACTATTTAGGATTAATGTCTTTGGGAACAACTGGTTATTAAAGAAGGTCATTCAAAATATTTTTATGGAATTTAGATGTATGCAATAGATATAAAATAGAAATCTATGTTGGAGTTTTACTCAATTGGTCTGATAGACTACAAGGTTTTTCAATAGTAGGATGAGATGATTTATCCTTAGCTAGTATAGTGTTCAAATTTGGATATGAAGGCACAATGTTCACATTGGGTGCAATATTAGAAGAAGAGAGCAAAGGGTCCTAAAGAGTAACTCGTGAGCATATAGTTTCAATTGATCAATCTAAAAGTGGTAAGGATCCATTATAATTAGAATATGAAGGTGAACATCCTTTGAGGGTGACTCATGGGCATCTAGTTGTATTGGCATAATTTTGAGTCAACAACGAGCCATTATAATTAGAAGAAGGATGGGGTCTAGAAAGATTAACCCATATAAATCAAGGTATAATATAATTACCTAAACTCAATGTGGCATTAATTGAGGGAGAGGATTTTGACCCTATAACAATTGGTCTAGTACTTTGAAAAGCATAGGATGGCTCATGGGATTTAAAAATAATAGTGGTAATGTGGTTCGCATAAATGCACCCCATAGTAGTGTTGTAGTCATAAGGCATGTTGTTGTAACCTAGGTTGTTATCATGGGTATCATGATCCTAATTATGATCATGTTGGTTACAATTTTTACCTTGATTCTAATTTTGTCACTAATTTTGTCCTTGGTTATGATTGTTTCTTTCTTACTGTTGATTATGTCAAGGAAATAGATCATTGCAGATGCCCATATCCTAATTAATGTTTTGTGGAACAAGTTTGATTTCAACTTCACCACTTTTAATCAAATATTAAATGAGACGTCATAATTGAATGCAATGATAATCACCATGAACAACATGATGGAATTTACAAAATTCATTTACCTAATACCAATCAATTTTTGGTTGACCCTCAGGAAATGGCCTTGGTATAGGCCATACAATCAAATTAGCTTCTACAATATTTTAGAACACTACCTCAATAAGATCTCCTAGTTTGTTAAAGAATCTAAATTTTTTATTAAATACCATCCATTAAGGGACTCTTTGCAAAGTGTTAGGTGGATTAGAGGGAGCTAATTGCACATTTGGAGCTGGTAGAGCCTACACCATTTGTACGTGTCTTGATTCAGTCACTCCATTTCTAACCATGTTCTTATTCTTATTAAACCCCTTAGGTTTATTTGTTGCAATAATTTGAATCAAATATTAAGTCTGATTTGATGTTTGACCTTGCACATAAATCTTGACAAGGCCTTTGGTAATAAACACCTTCTCAATCTACACACACTTGTTTATAATTTCTTTAAATGTGTTTACATAAGTAAACCATAAATTGTGCACTATCTCAGGGTGTAAATTTTTAGAAAAAATGTTAGCCAGTTGTTTGTCTATAAAATTATATTGAAAGCATCTAGCTAATGCTCTCCATCACTGTAGATAAGCTATGAAGATTTATCCATCTCATCTTTTGGCTTTGCACAAGTCAACTACAGTTAATTTATGTTCAATATTGTATAAGAAATGGTTGAAATTTTTTTCAGATAGATTCTTCCAATCCACAACCGATCCCTTGGGTAGCTTAAAATTCCCATATAAATATTTCTTGCTAAAATTTGTAGAAATAAGTAGAGGAAATAAATGCTATTATAAGTTACCTCTTGGCATAACACAAAAAATGTCTGAATGTGTTCACGAGGGTCACCATTTCCTTTGTATTTTTCAAATTTAGGTTCCTCAAAATGATATGGAAATGGGACTTGAATAATACTCAAATCAAATGGATATGGATATATCTCATCAAATTTTTACTTCTTGACTCTATTTCCTGTCTCAAATCATGACACAATTTATTTCATTGAATTCCACTCTTGTATATTTAGTGCATTCGCAGGTAGAATATAATTCTATTGGGGTGGTATGTGCCCCTATTGCATGGATTTTTTAGGGATATACACCTTATGATCCATAACCTTGTTTTGATTCACTCATTGAGTTGAGTAAGTGAACCACTAATTCCTGGGTTGATAAAGATTCCCTAAAATTTGCTTCCTTGAGGTATACGTGTTTTGTTGATTTTAGGGAGTCCATGAACTATTCACCAAAGTATGCATTGGTTGATAAGACTTTACAAATTGTCTTGAATAATTTCTTAAATATGTATTGAGTGTCTATTTCCTTATTTATTTGAAGGAACAAGATGTTATTGATGATTGAAAAAAGTATGCTTTGTGTCTAGCGAAGCATGTTGCAAAACCTCTTATGTCTTTTTTTATTCAATTGATATACCTTGATCCATCATAGTTGTGTTCTCAAATAAAGTATGTTGTGTTGGTTATATTACATTCCCTTATTCTTTGGAAGCATTATTATGTATTGAAGTGGTAACTAAAGATTTAGTTAATTCTGTAATAACTTGGTTTACATATCATTGACTTATATTCTTAATCTTGGTAACAAGATCTTGATCATTAGGTGTTAACTCTATGAGTGTTTAATTTCATTTTATAGAAGAAGTGATGTTTGATTTTTCAATATGAAAGGGATTGTTCTCATTTTTTCTCTCCTTATCTAACCAAGGTGTGTAATTATTCCATAAGAAAGTCTGATGGCAATGCTAGTACCAGATTCAATCAACCTTAGGAGTGCTTCATCCTTGTCCTCTATGGTTTTATGTTTGTAACAGTCTTCCACAGATCCTATAGTCATGGGAATGTCCTCAAATAACATGAAATTGTCTTGTCCATCATAAAATTTCTCCTCTTCATAGCTAGTGCAATTAGAGACCCCACTAGGAATATACCTTTGAGTCATGTCTAGAAAGTTTTTCTCTACATTTGGCAAGGTATGGAAAATGTTTTGTAAACATTTAACGAGGTGTGTTTTAATTTTCTCCAAATAAGTGACAAGGTAATAAGAGAATATAATAAATAAAGGTGGCATAGTACCACACAATTAAAGGAAATGGTCATAAAATTATTTAACTTTGGAGGGTTGAAAACATCAATTTGGAAGAGGGTATGATAAATTCAAAACCTAAAGTGTAAACTAGTACACAAAACGTAGGCCAAAGATACATCAATAATATAAAATATAAGGACAACTTTGATGAGTTACGACTATAAAACTAGAAGAGAGTATTTTTTATGAGGAAAGTAACAATGCAAACTAGGAAACTCAAGACATGAAAACATGCAAGAATTCCTAGGTATAAAACTAAAACCAAATGGGTAGCACAACACCACCATATGTTGATAGAAATTAGAATAAAATGTGTTACATAAATTAAAACATAAGTGACATGAAAGATAACCTAAGTTCACAATGATAAAATTATGATGAGTTTATAAAATGACCTTCAACCCAAATGGGAAATTGTACCCAAGTTAACTCAAACCAAGTACAAACAAAAAAACTGGTTAACACGTTGGCCTAGAAAATAGAAAGGTGAGATTTTGAATTTGAATTAAAAATGAAGGACTTGGAGATTTTTCCAAAATAGTCTAGACTCAAATGAGCAACATAAAAATGCTACTTAGACAAGGAAAAACATAGTGTTTCAAATGAGTATATGAACAAGGAAAAAGATGATTTTGCTTTGACCAATGTAATACTTCATTCAAATAAAATGGTGGATAAAAAAATGTGTTTGGATATGACGTGATTTATTTAAAAACAAGTATTAGACTCAAATAAGACCAATTAATCAAAGGATTAAAAGACCAAATAAAACTAAGTAAATCATCTAAAGCCCTAAAACTAAAAAGGTTGTATCGTATCATTGAAATCTATCCATATACGTACTCTTAGTAGGATTTTTAAATTTTAATCCAAAAATAAAAGTGCATGAAGTAGTAGGATTTTTAAACCCCCTTCTCCCAAGAGATTTTATGGTGACATGGACCTTTGGTCTACTCTCCCTGCATCAACAATATGTCTATGGCAAAAAAGGTTATTCTAAAACATAAATTTTTGACCCTCTAGATGGTCTCAAGTGTGATTAACATAAGAGATGCCTCATCTTCATGATGAGTAAATTACTATGCAAGGGTCTATTCATTTGCATAGTGATTACATTCATGTACTTCTTAATGGAATCCCTTGGTTAACCAACCCTAACTCAGGTCTTCATTATGATTTGATAGGTTAGTTTCTCAACCTCCTAGAAATTATAGTATACGTGCCCTAACTTATATACCCCACCATGGAGTGGGGTTGAAATAACGTTGGGAGATGAAACCCTAGGTGAAATCTTCCCTAAAGAACTCATGAGGAGGCTATGAACTCCTTCTCACAAGCTAATTTACATAAAATAAATGATCAAGTGAAAAGACTTTAAAGGTTATGTTTAGATCACCCAAACCATAAAGATTTTGGGGAGAGATATGAAAACATTCTTTTCATACCTTTGGACAAGGCACAAATTGCAAAGAAGAGGCACTTTTGGTTGCCCAAGTTCCCTAAAGGGGATGGGGGGAGAGCATACATGCACCCTTTATTTTGCACAAAAAATAAACAAGTATAAAATAGTCTAGCATAAAATAAAACACTTTAATAAATTTGCAATTTAAGTGAATGTTGATTTTATGCACCAAATTGAGATGTTTTTGAAATTATTTTTTGGCCCCTTGGCCTTATTTTCAAACTTTGAAAACTTTCACAAAATTAACTAATTATAAACCATCTAAATTCCTTTTAAACACAAAAGGGGAAGTTCAAGACTTAACCATGCTTAAATTTGTCACTTTTCCCAGCATGTGACCTGTAAATATTAGATAGTTTCCTTCTAATTTGAAGCATAATTATCATTGAAACAAGCAAGATTTGAAAACTTGATCTTAGGTTCTATGTTTTTATTACATAGAGACTGACATAAGTCAATAGTGACGGATGTCAGTTACAACAAGACTGATGATGGCCATAAAATAACTGATGTCAATTGAAATAGAATCGATGCTAGTTACCTATGAACCCTTAGGCAAAAAAAATTTGTCAAAATTTTTTTGTTAGCCCAAGGTTAGTATAAAATCTCTAAAAAATCTTTGGATCATGCAATAAAATATTCAGACAGAGACATAAAAATCCAAAATATCAACTTGTAACTTTCAAGAAGGCTTAAAAACTCATTTTTTCTATTGTATTATGACCTACACTAGAACCAATGCCAGTTAGATAGGATCGATGGTGGTTAAATAAAATTGATATCAATCACTGTGTAAATTGTGTGTCAACAAAAGATTAAAAAAAATGGTAAAATAATGATAAAAACTTGATTTTTAAAGATTTTAAAGGACTTTTTAGAAAATCTAAAGATGTCAAGTTATTATCCTTACTTGAATGGAATACGGGGTCCCATAAGGTGTACCAAGATGTAAATATGGAATTTAAAGTGAGTTAGATCAAACATTAGTCAACTAAACTCAAGAAATACATAAATAACATAACTAACTAAGCCAAATCCTTCAACGAGCTTTGTAAATGACAATTAAGAGCTATTGAAATAAAGTATATGTTGACAGCGTAAAATTGCGCTAGGTCTTAGCCAATCAACAATGGGAAGTTTCAAGTTGTGGGACAATGCGACTTGAACAACCTCCAGGTTTTAAAGAAGCTGGTCTCTTCTATTTTATGGTTGTTGGGGAAAAGGGATAGGAGACTAAACAGAAATGCAAAATGCAAGAATTAAAACCTAACTATGGCGATGCGCCTGAGAGTAATCCTAATCCTAACCTGAGCATAGAGAAACTATTATATGATTCAATTACATTTAAGAGCAGACAGGTGCATGATCAATGTAAATGATTGGAATAACAAAAACAGAGGCACACAATAGGGGAGTCTTTTGTTGAGATACAAGAATTGTCAACGAAGGCATAGTGTTCAATCTTCTTAATAGAATCCTTCAATCACTTAAGAGGCGCAAAAGTCATGCACCGTTATGTAGAACTTTAGATTCTAGAAAATGAGACAAAAGCAAATAACATTTCCAATCACAACACTAGAAAATCTATAGCATAGACTACTATGTAAATGACATAGATAACATCAACCAAGGCGTGGAGCTTAAATTTCCTTAATTTTTTTAGCCACATAAAGGGCACAAAAACATGCACGATTATATCAACTTTACAACTTTAGGAAATAAAGACAAGAGCAAATGATATTACTGGTCAAAATTATAGAAAATCTAAAACAACAAAAAAATTTCCCCCCATAATTGATTTTTACAATCCTCCTTATATAGTCCCAGATGCCTCTTGGTGTCACTTCCTTTCCCATGCAATTCCTACTCCATCCTTCACTCATAGGGGACAAATTAGACAATGCATTCAATGCCTTGGATGCATCCTAGTCTTATCAAGAACTGCCCTGACTGCGGTATGGTGATCCATGTCTAGTTCCTCTCTTTGCACCTAAAATTCTCCATTCCTTCACATCTTTGGCTACTCAACTATCTACTCTACTCTGCTAGTATGGGACAAATAGATGGCATCTTTAATATTTGCAATTCCCAAAAATCTACTTGATGCACTGTTCTATCTACCAGGAATGACTCTTGCCAAATTTCCCTCCATTTCACTGTAATAGGTAGATGGGCATGAGGATACTTAGTTAATTTATGAAATTCCTCTCCTTTTGTCTAGGAAGCAACTGAGGATGACACTTGGCTGATTTTGCTTTCTTTATACTTTGTTGAGGGATGCTCTACCTTCGACACCTATTGTAGTCCACTTCCTCGATACTTTGCAACTTTATTAAAACAAAACTCAGTGTGTTCTTTGCCTTGGCAACCCTTAAGAAAGGATGGGTGCACATGGCAGTCTTCACTTGTTGACACTCGGTGCTTCCTCAGTCTTTTGAAATATCATCTGGGACCCACCACAATCTTTATTCAGCAATTGAGCTCAAAGGTAGTTCCTCAAAGGTTGACATGTGGTGACCTCCACTGCTCCTGGGAAGATACATGGCATCTTTCACTTTCTTTAGGGATGGAGTAGAGAGGGACCCAGAAGGTGACACTTGGCAACGTCTGTTGCACTTCGATACTTAAAAAAATGAATGATGCCTTTATGCGTTGAATGGGAATCATTGGATTCTAGCATTGAAATAAAGGCTCTTGGCAGTCGACATGTGGTGGATTCCGCTTCTTCTTCAAAAGGTAATTCAGGGTCTCTGTAACTTCCACCTGGCACTTTCTGTTCTCCCTATCACTTAGCTCATCGAAGGTCTTTGTCAAAATAAAAAACACGGGTGCCTCTATGATAGCAGGTGCTGATAGGTGGTGCATTTTGCTTAACTACTACTAGGTACGTGGCATGATCTGTGGTTCTTTGGAAAGCTATAACAAGGTCCTCAGAAGTCGCCAGCTGCCCATCTTTGTCTTCTGGAAAGTGACACTTGGCCGCTTCTACTTGAATCCAATACTTAGGCCAAAATTGAAATGAAAAGAACAAAAGAAGCAAAAAGGGACCATGCTCTGAGGATGACACTTGGCAGCTTCTATGGCACTTTGACACTTAGGCAAAATGAACCCATTCTCTGCTCCAAAAATAATGTGGCTTTGTCCAAGATGTGCAAGAACCAAAATTGTAGCGCTCAAACCAAAAAATAAATTAAATACAATGTAGAGTAAGAAATTACTCTACAATTATTGGTGACCACTAGGACTTTTGAGCCTGCTCAAAAAGAACCTAACTCCCGCTCGATCAAAATTTCAAAATTTATAGCTTCAAAAGAGCTGTCTGGAAGGTAGACCACTCATGGTCAGATAATCCTTGTTTGCTCTACAACTCATCAAAATATAGGTCCAAGCTAATGAGATCCTTGTGAAAAAAGGTTTTCAGGACCTGGGTAGTGGCTTTCAGCTTGGATTCTAGCCAGAAAATAGGATTCAAAATAGTCTCGACCTCTAGGGTTGAGGAATCATCCTGCAAGCTCTAAAAAACCATCTGATCCCTTTATCTAGCTAGCAGCAATGGTTCAAGTTGATCCACCACCAGAACCATCCTTGCATCTAGAAATGGGGAAGAGAGGCCTAGTCACACTAGATCTTTAATGTGGTGTCTCATCTCATCAATGCCTTCCTTCACGACATCGAGACAACTTCTATAATTTTTGGCTACGGCATTGCAACTGAGCTCTTCATTGATCCATTTTACAGTAGCCATTCTATTAGGGATCCCCATAACTACTAATATAGCATCCCTTGAGCTATAGAGCTTCTCCAGTAATGAATGAGAGTTTGCAACTCTCCTGGGGATCGTGGCCAAAGTGCTTTGTACTAGATTCTCTACCCTTTCACACAGTTGTTATGCATTGAGTAAGAAGGTGAAAAGTGGCCTGAGCTGGAGGATCTCTGAAGAGATTCTCACCCACACTGACTCTTAGAGCTCCTTTACTAGCTGCATGACTCTAACACCTCTTGGCCTATTAGCCAGCTCAATTTCTAGTTGTGTGTTCCTCTACTGCTCAACTTGGAGCTAGGCTTGAAAAGCTGCAACCTTGTTCTATTCTTCTAGCATCCCTTACTGTGATTAGGTAACCTACAGTTGGAGTCCTTTGACTCTTCCCTGCAATGTTGCATTTTCCCTTCTTAGAGCTGTTACTGCATCCTTTGCGAGTGCAAGTTCTATCTTCAATGAATCATTTTGGGCCTAAATTGCCCATTAAGTCTGGAGGGAAACAATATCTTGCAACTATTTTTTCAAACTAGCTATCTCATTGTGTTTCTTATTTATTTGTTTGGCCAAACTATTATAGTTTTCCTTCTCTAAGGCCAAATCAGCCTCCATCTTTTGCAGTCTCCTTGATTTCTTCAAGTAATCTTCTGTGACTGTAGAAGTGGATTTGGTCAGTAGCTCGACTCTATCTTGAGGCCTGAATAGGGACATATCAATGGCCACTACGTTCATGGTATAGTCCTCTAGCTGTATTTGTTTGCTCAGCCTGACAACATTGGGTGACAAATGGGTCACTGTTAGCTGCTATTGAATGGGGTCAAATTGTGACCTCAAATGTGGAACTGTCAGTGCTTTATTCTCTTTACTCCTCTTCTTCTCTAATCAGGCTTCTCTTGCCTTCCTAATAGCATTGGCCTGCATCTAAAAGGTGGAAAGGGACGCAATATGTCCCCCTACGAAAGGAAATCCTTGTGGCAAGCCATATTGGAGATCCATTGGTTATGTAGGGGTGAGTTGTAGGGGCATCTTTCTGGGAATGGAAGGGGGAAAATGGGGTAATGTGAGGGAATAAGGCATTGATGAGGGGGTGGCTTGCGAAATGGGAATGGTAGCAGTGGTAGGGGGTGTCATCTG
This sequence comes from Torreya grandis, assembly GCA_037957365.1. Classification (NCBI taxonomy): domain Eukaryota; kingdom Viridiplantae; phylum Streptophyta; class Pinopsida; order Cupressales; family Taxaceae; genus Torreya; species Torreya grandis. The sequence continues at coordinate 3,458,983 of JARHVA010001074.1, forward strand.
ATTGGGTGGAGGCATTATGCCGGTAGGGTAGGGAATAGGTTGAGAGGGAGGAGGGGGAGGAATAATTACCTATGAGGAAGTTGCAGTGCTCTATGCTAGGCACTATGAAGGCCCTTCTTCTTCCTCTATATCTAGTTGGAACTGCACCCTCCTCCTTTTTCTAGGTGTCTCTGCCTCAGGATACATTTGTCTCCCTCTTGCCTCAGTTATTGGTGGCACATGTGGGGAACTGGGGACTTCAATCACTCCTGCTTGAGGGGTGGCCTATGGTGGTGGGGATGCCACACTTCTCAGTTGTTCTATGGTAGCTATAGCTTGCTTTGAAGTCTGTGGTTGTTAGCTTGGACATGCTGCAGCTTCTTGCCCTACCCCAAGTGTTGGCATTGGGCTCATTTTTGGGTTAGATATAGGGGATGGATGCCATTCATCTCAAAGATCTTCCCACCTTTCATCTGAGTCTATGCCTCCGAAGGCATGGGTGGTCTATGAGATTTCTTGCCTATATCTCCAATAGGATTCAAATTTCTCTGTGTCCCAACCTTTATTCTTCATCATTCTTCTCAATCCAGAGGTCATCCTGGCCTTAGGATCATACTCCCTCTGTTTATCATAAAAGGTCTCCCATGGCCTATTCAGTGGGAGAGGCAGGTCTGTCAACTCAACATAGAGACCAGGGGTGTCTTCCACAAGATTTTTTTGGGTCTCCCAATAGGGGAAACTTTCATGCACAATCTTGGCTCCAATTATATTTGTCCTCATTATGGAGGCTATAAAATTTGCTGGGTCATAAACCCACCTGTCTTCGATTAATATGAAGCCTAGGGAGGTCAACTTCCTTAATAGCATGGTCTCAGCTTCTTTGGCCTCCAGGATTACATTGCCTGCCATCCATGGGAGGTTGTACATTCTCCTTTTCTTCTTCCTAGAGCCGTATTCATTATCAACCATTGACACCTACCTAGAAATTTCTAGGAATGCTAACTGAAGAGTTAAAACTTTTGGTAGCAATACTGACTCCCCACAAAATCCATGGACCCTTAAGGTCGTGTGATGGGCCCCAAAATAGTAATCACATGGGATGGGACAACTAACTAGGAGGTTCATGACACTTGGGAATAACCTATTTATAACAGGCTCAGGGCTGAGGCAATGAAGAATAGGGGTGATGAATAATTCCCAAAAGTCATACGTGTCACTAGTTTTTGATAAAATATGTGTCCATGCAGACACATGGATGGTTCTTTGGGGATCGAAGGCTGGGTCATATAGGTTCAGGCTCATAAATTAGGAGAAAAGGTCAGGGTTTTGGTATAGAATGAGGTGGAACAAAAAGGAGGAATACCTAAATATCCCTTAGGCCCTGAACTAGGTCAGTTGCTCAACCATCAAGAAGGCGAGATGCTCGGAGAAGTCAAGATGGTACTCCTACGTCTTGTCAAATATTTTCAGCCTGAAGAGGATGGCCATTTTCTCTAAATATACCACCATGTCATCCTTCATGCTGAAGATGAGAGCCATCATTGATAGTGTGTCTTGGATGGTGGGTGTGAACTGAGTCCTTGAAGTGGGGAGCATAGGCACTGTTGTGTCACCATCAGTCATTTGCAACTCAGACCTCAAAAACCTAGTCTGAGTGTTGACGTTTGCCCATGTCCTCTATGCCCTTTCAATAGTAGGGAAGGTGGAAGTATCATCGTATCACAGGGCAAGCATGTCCCTAATAGCTTGAGGGGTGACCTGCAGCATGAAGGGGCCTTGTTGGATGGAGCAAGATTGTGGATGGAGTAAGTCTACACACAATTTGATTATATCTGGGCATGGGTGCATAGTTGGGACACCGAATTGAGCCAGTTGTGAGGTCTAGATCCTCATCTCAAATGTCTCATATTGTCTTACCCTGGCTCTTTGCAGGCACCTTTGGTGTGCCCCTTCTCTGAGGTTCTTAGCACTGGATCTTTGTAGAATCGGGTCAATGAGTCCATCTACATAGTCTCTTACTTTGGATGGGTCACTGGTTTGGCCGACTCCCAGGGCTTTGGTTCTTGGGTAACTTCTTGGTGGCTATGTAGGAGCTGAAACGTATGATTTTCTTACCAGTAATCTATTGAGGTATCTCGGTACCCCTACTCATTGCTGTGAGGATGATGCTCTCGCCATCTTTATATCTCTTGTGTGATATCTGGTATGAACTTTGCACAAGATAAAGCACGCTTGCTGAAATAATTTCACTAGGTGCTAACAATCACAATGAGCAAGATATTTTTTGCAAGAATGCTTGAGAGTTGTAAACTTTAAAATCTGCTAAGGGGGTATTTATGGGCCGATCAAGTCCCAAATAGCATTAATTTTGAGCGACCGTTAGCAAATCCTACTCAATCTTTGGGAAACAGTGAGGCGGACATGTTATGCTACGTAAGGTACCTTGGAAATCTTGAAAGATTTGGGCAAGCATTTATTGTGGCAAGATTTAAAGAATTAAAGAATTTCTAAGACGCTGACTCTACGTTTAAAATGCTTATTTTAAAAGAAAGCAGGAAAGCAAAAAACAAAAATAAAGTGATGCAAGAATGGAAACTACCTAACTACATTTATGACAAATCCTTACTTCCCTCCAGGATCAAAAATGAACTTTCCCATGTCCTCTTTATGACAAGTCAGCTTGTGTTGCCATATTGGTGATTGCAACAGATATGTCGTTGATGGAATGTTCATTGCACCAGCCACATAGGTCTACCTGCACTCGAACGAGTTTGAGCAAATCATGTATTTGACATCTACGAACTCTTCTTGTTCTTGAATTCCTATCGAATGCTAGTTTTTCATGCTACTAGGTGTCATCAAGAAATAATTGGCTATTGATTCTTCCCTCTGTGCCTTTTGATATCCATTATCTCTTGGCTCATCTCCTTCAAAATCCAGCTTTATTTCATCATCATGCTCTGTGATGACTGCATCCTCTTGAAAGGATGAATCTAAAAGCTGGCATTCCTTCTGCATACTCATTTGAGTGTCACAGTTGTCTTCTCCATATCTGGCCAATCCATAGCCTTCCTAAATGATAGTGTCACCTGTCTCAATGGCTTGATTGAGGAAGTGTCCATACTCCTCCATATCTTCTTGCAAGGTGAGGAAGAAATGATCTCTTCCTCTTCAGAGGTTAATACCATAGCTTGTGACTTATCCTCTTGTTCATCAAAAGGGGGATCTATGGTGATTTCTTCCTCATCTATACCTATAAAATCCTCTTGACTAGCCATGGATTGAGCATACTCTTCTGTGTACTCAACTGCTTCCTTCAAAATATATTCTTCTCTAAAAAGGGATGAAGAAGAAGGTTGTGATGGAAAACAAGAAGCTTCTTGAGGAAGAGTAGAAGGGACTTGAGAGGAAAGTGAGTGATTGAGATTTTCTTGACTTGTTGCTATCATAGACTCTACATTATTGGGGAAATGATCTTGACAAGTCTGACCTTGTTCATGAACAAGGGTGGCATATGTTTGATATGGGATTTGTGGTGGTGAATATGAATTCTGATAGACTTGGTAAGGCTGGTTCACATGAATGTTTAGCCTCTCTTCTAAGAACGCAATCAATCCACACACTTATAACATCTCATATGTAAGCTCTTTCTAATTTTCTCTTTCAATGGGATCCCATTCACTTTTAATCAAGTTTATTACTTCCCTCACTTGATAGATGACATGACAAGGTATTTCTTGGCCATATTCCTTTTGCTGTCAAGCTCTAACACATATTTTTTAAATCCCAACAATGCTTTCTTGAAAGTGAAAATGAGGTCAGGTTGAGCATAAAACTGGTATAGCTCATGATCATGTGCATCCTCGTCACTTGACATAACTTTGGGAGAAGTTTGTCCTTGATTAAACATATTTGGAGGATAATAAGACTAATAACTATGAGTAGCAGAATTATACATACCAAAAGATATTTCTTGATGATACCGCTTGATTGGCTGATGACTCAGAGTCATTGTTGGTGTCGATGAAAAACCTCGAAAGGCTAATTGGCTGAAGAACCACCAAAATTCTTCAACTTCTTGAAAGATTGGTCCCATCGGGCGTGCCAGAAACTATTGATGGCATAAAATTGTGCTAGGTCTTAGCCAATCAACAATGGGAAGTTTCAAGTTATGGGACAATGCGATTTGAAACAAGCTCCAGGTTTTAAAGAAGCTAGTCTCTTTTGTTTTATGGTTGTTGGGGAAAAGGGATAGGAGACTAAATAGAAATGCAAAATGCAGGAATTAAAACCTAACTATGGTGATGCGCCTGAGAGTAATCCTAATCATAACTTGAACATAGAGAAACTATTATATGATTCAATTACATTTAAGAGCAGATAGGTCCATGATCAATGTAAATGATTGGAATAATAGAAATAGAGGCTCACAATAGGGGAGTCTTTTGCTGAGATACAAGAATTGTCAATGAAGGCATAGTGTTTAATCTTCTTAATAGAATCCTTCAATCACTTAAGAGGTGCATAAGTCATGCACAGTTATGTAGAACTTTAGATTTCAAAAAATGAGACAAAAGCAAATAACATTTCCAATCACAACACTAGAAAATCTACAGCATAGACTACTATGTAAATGACACAGATACCATCAACCAAGGCATGGAGCTTAAATTTCTTTAATTTATTCAGCCACATAAAGGGCACATAAACATGCACGATTATATCAACTTTACAACTTCAGGAAATCAAGACAAGAGCAAATGATATTACTGGTCAAAATTACAGAAAATCTAAAACAATAAAAAAATTTCCCCCATAATTGATTTTTACAATCCTCCTTATATAGTCCTGGATGCCTCTTGGTGTCACTTCCTTTCCCACGCAATTCCTACTCTATCCTTCACTCATAGGGGACAAATCAGACGATGCATTTAGTGCCTTGGATGCATCTTGGTCTTATCAAGAACTGCCCTGACTGCGGCATGGTGATCCATGTCTAGTTCCTCTCTTCACACCTAAAATTCTCTGTTCCTTCACCTCTTTGGCCACTCAATTGTCTACTCTATCTCTACTGTTAGGGGACAAATAGATAGCATCTTTAATATTTACAAGTCCCAAAAAACTACCTGGTGCACTATTCTATCTACTAGGAATGACTCTTGCTGAATTTCCCTCCATTTCACTGTAATAGGTAGATGGGCACAAGGACACTTAGTTAATTTATGAAATTCCTCACCTTTTGTCTAGGAAGCAATGGAGGATGACACTTGGCCGCTTCCACTTTCTTTATACTTTGTTGAGGGATGCTCTACCTTCGATACCTGTCGTAGTCCACTTCCTCAATACTTTTCAACTTTATTAAAATAAAACCCAGTGCATTCTTTGCCTTGGCAACCCTTAAGAAAGGATGGGTGCACGTGGTAGTCTTCACTTGTTGACACTCGGTGCTTCCTCGATCTTTTGAAATATCATCTGGGACCCACCACAATATTTATTTGGCAATTGGGCTTGAAGGTGGTTCCTCGAAGGTTGACACGTGGTGACCTCCACTACTCCTGGGAAGATACGTGACATCTTCCACTTTTTTTAGGGATGGAGTAGAGAGGGACCCAAAAGGTGACACTTAGTAGCCTCCGTTGGACTTTGATACTTAACAAAATGAATGACACCTTTATGCGTTGAATGGGAAGCATTGGAATCTAGCATTGAAACAAAGGCTCTTGGCGGTCGACATGTGGTGGCTTCCACTTCTTCAAAAGCTAATTCAAGGCCTCTACAACTGCCACCTGGTGCTTTCTATTCTCCCTGTCACTTAGCTCGTCAAAGGTCTTTGTCAAAATAGAAAACATGGGTGCCTCTATGATACACGGGTGTTGACACATGGTGCATTATACTTAACTACTACTGGGTATGTGGCACGATCCGTGGTTCTTTGGAAAGCTACAACAAGGTCCTTGAAAGTCGCTAGCTACCCATCTTCGTCTCCCAAAAACTGACACTTGGCTGCTTTCACTTGAATCCAATACTTAGGCCAAAATTGAAATAAAAAGAATAAAAGAAGCAAAAAGGGACTGTGCTCTGAAGATGACACTTGGTAGCTTCCGTGGCACTTTGACACTTAGGCAAAACAAACCCATTCTCTGCTCCAAAAACAATGTGGCTTTGTCTGAGATGCACAGGAACCAAAATTGTAGTGCTTGAACCAAACAATAAATTAAATATAGTGTAGAGTAAGAAATTACTCTACAGTATATACACAATACCTTTCCAAGAGCATCCCATTATCCAAATACAACTCAAAACATGACTTCCCCTTGATTTAGTGGTCAAGTCTTCATCAATTATGAATGCTTTTCTACTCCATCATCTTAAGTACACCAATGAAACTAGGATCATGATATGAAATCAAATATTATGCCTATCAATGAAGCTATCCTATTGTAAATTAAGCAAAATAACACTACACAAAGAAAGGTTGTGGAGAGAATTTTGCATAATAAGTTTAAATAAATGAAGCTTAAAAATGGTGGTCTTGGCCCTCCTATTTATAGATTTTTGGAATTGGTCAGAATCAACCATGACCATCCATCTTGATATCAAGATGTGTGGCCATGGATTAATTCAATTTTGGAGGTAATATCCATAAATATTCTCATAAATATTTGGAAGATAGGGGCATCAAAGAGGTATGAGAGGCCTTAAAATTGATATTTGTTGCATTTATGGCTTATGGATGCCACTACACAAATGATGCCACATGATGATGTAGATATTAAAAATCAATTTCCAATTAAAAGATATTCAATAACTTCCATGGATTTTTCACTTAAGCTCTTAATTTGAATTAATTTGCTTAAGTGAGATTAATCAATTTTTATGCAATTCTTTGGAAATTGGTTGTATAATTAATTAAAATGGTCATAATGTCATATTACTAGGTTGTAATTTGATTAGAGTGGAATTAGAAAAGTATTTTAGTTTCATATAGACTAATACCCCATTTATGACATTATCAACATGAAATAACACATGTGTTGTATGCTTATAAATTATAATAATTTAGTGGTTTAGAGAATCAATTTGTATTTTTGTCATTTTGACTAAAAATGAGTTGAGAAAAGTTAATAATCACATAAAATGCATTGCCCTATTCAGGGATACATTAGCCTAAATCAGCACTTGTATACAACAAGCTCAAACCATTTATTATGTTTAAGTGATTTTGGCCTAAATCATGCATTAAGGTGAATTTTGAGTAAGATTAAATTTTTTGACACAATGGTGTTAGGAATTGGATGTCTACACAAGTTACAAATAACTCTTTTTATTCACAAGGATCCATATGTAAATACAATGCATTTCTTTTTATTGTAGATAAACATACAACATTGTAAGTAGTTAGGAGATGACAATGAGATTGGTTTTGATGATGATGATGACAATGAAATTGGTTCTGATGATGATGACAATGATTACATAAAGACCCATTGGAGAGAATTCAATTTTACAAAAGATGCAAATTTTGGACTAGTTATCTGAGAAAATGTTAAATTTTTAAACACGATGGGTATTTTGGTTGGACATAGTGTATTTAACAAAGTGGAAGAAGGATTTTGTCATAATTTTCAAGTTAGCTCAAAAAAATGTTAAAAAAATAAAGGGTATATATATTTACCAATGAAAAAAATGCTGTTTGATATCGATTTCTCATGTTTTTTAATAAAAATGTGATATCTACCCAAGTGACTAATGGATTAATAAAAATGTGATATCTAACCAAGTAGCTAATGGATAATAAAAATGTGACATGTTAGAGGATTCCATATTTGGACATTTATGGATGATAGAGGATTCCACTCTGATGTCTAAGCAACAGACTTGGTTGGTCCACCTAGTTTTTGGGGTTTGGGTTAAAACCCCTAGGTATATTTCAGTCCTTAAGGAGGACTAATTCCACATATATGTATGTATGTATTTATGCATGTATGTATTTAGTTGTTATTTGTTGTATTTTGTTTCAGTGTAGAAGTTATTATTGTAAATCTTGGCTTGTTTGGCCTTAGCTACTTGTTTCTTGTCTAGGGTATGGGTCCCTAGTCCAAAACTAAATCCTACCTTTTACCCTTAATAATAAAAAAACTAATGGATTATTATCTCAGGTGTATATATATTGAATAAATGGTATTGAATTTTTTACAAGTTACTAATTTTTTCAATTGTAAACAATTGTGTTGTATGCCATTCTCATTAATTCCTAATGTATTTTTTTATCTTTCTCTAAAATTCCTTAAACACCAATTCTTTTATATTAACCATCCATTATGAAGTAGGAATGGAGGGAATTCAAAGATAAATCAGGTGGGGATTTGGAATGATTCCATTATATTAGAAAATGGGTGCAAAGTAGGGATGCCAACAATGTCAAATGAATATAACAAGGATGGGAATCCATAAAAGATGTGTTGTCACCATTTTTAAATGAATGAATGAATAAAATGGATTGTAGTTAGACTAAGTATCTCCCAATGAATTGACAAGTACTTGGAGCCTCATTGATTACATTGTACATGATTAGAAAATGAATAAAAGGATTACGTTTACATATTATATATGACTTATTTGTTTTTATTTTATAGTTGGGTAAGTGTACAAAGTTGGGGGACAAAAAGGGGTCTATCCGTGGACATGTTTTTCTTAAAAATTGATGAATATAAACTTCTATAGATAGTTTGAGATGGCTACACTCAAAATTCAAGTATGGTGTAAGAACATGAATTATAGAATTTTGAGTTTAGTTTCCATTTTTTTTTTTTATAAAAATGGTTAAGTATAACTAGGTTAAACATCTAAAATTTGAATAGGAACTCATATTTTTTTAAGGAAAACTAAGGATATAACTAAGTATCTGGCCCCTCATTTTTTTTAATCATCATTTAATATTATTTAAAATAATTTGGTGAAAATTTAGATAAGATCATCTGATTTGTAACCTATATTTTTTTATAATTTTTCAAGGATTTTTTTTAATTAATTTTAAAATTAAATAGATCCTAAAAATTGATAAAAAATGGATAGCTGGCCATGTGGCCCCACAACTACCTCAAAAAAATTTAAAACTAGTTTTTTTTTTTTTTTAATGTGTAGAATTAGGCCTAGTTTGTAACCATATATTTTTTTGGCATTGGGATCAATGAAAAAAAGATACACAAGCATATATAGGCATGTATATTTGTGTCTTGTAGTGGCCTAAAAAATCTATAGTTAGTAATCAACATAGATTGAAACCTTAAAATTATCCAAAAATTATAAAAATCATATATTTGGAAAGAGGAGAGTATGCTCGTCATCATGGTAATAATTTTTCAAATTTCCTCATTAAAATTTGTAGTGTATTTGGTGATAGAAGTTGAATTTTGTTGTCTTCTTTCAAATATCTTGTATTTGGCTGTGTGTTTATAGGTCCAAGCCTTTGGCTCGGGAATCCAACCCATTTCTAAGCCAAAAGTCATGGTTTTTGAATTCAAAATGAACATAATGTGTACACATTATTCTCCCATAACATTAAAAAAACAAATTTTGACTGATTTTACATGTTTTTGCTTATGAATTTATCATGATATACACTTATTTATACTTATTTAGTTCATGTTTAAATAATTCAATCTCAAGAACCTAATTTTGACTATAAAGGATATAATTTGGGCCTACCAACCCCAATGTCATAGTTAAATAATCCAAATAGTCCAACTGTTGAATCTGAAGGCAATTAGAGCTAATTTGAGCCCCTTCAACCTAAGTGCATTAATATAAAATGTGATTTAAGGTTTTATTGATTCAAATTTCATCATATAATGAAGTAAATAATCATTTGGTTCAATTTCATATGCAAGTTTGACATGTATATGATGTGGTTTTGGGCTCAATAAACTCAAATGTCAACACATAATGAATTAAATCACTGATTGATTCAATTGTGGAGGTAATTAGGGTGAATATGAGGCCTTTGAACCTAATTATGACTATACAATGTGATTTGAAGCTAAATTGGCTTTGATTTCATCATAGATTGAACCCATTAGTCAAATTGTGTAATTAGTTACACAGTTTTAAAAAAATTGAGTCACGACAATCTATTTTCAATTGTATATGATTTGATTTGGAGTGAAATTGATATTAATTTCCTTTAATATAATTAACCAAATAGTTTATTATTTCAATCAAAGAGGAATTTGAGGCCAATTTGAGCCCCTTCAGCCAAACTACAAGAAAACTAAAAGAACATGGGCTATATTGTTTATTTTTTGTTTGGCATATTGATTTCAAGGGATCTTAGCTAATAAAGATGAAAATGAAAATAATTTAAAATGTGTATTTTTTATGATCAATTTTAGACAAATGGGAAATCATCTTATAAATTCATAAGGGAAAAAAGGAAAAAGGATGATTGCTCATTCTTGATTTCATCATATTTAAGATTGCATAATTTTTTAGTAAGTTCATGTAAGAGTAATGAGCAATTATTTTGAAAAATAACCTTATTTATTATTTTGGGTTATTTATTTATCTAATTTGAGTGTCTAGAATGAGTTTGAAATTAAAAAATAATGATGGGATGAAGCATCATTATGTCCATGTTTAAAGGGATAGATTGGAAGTGCATTTGATTTTTCAAAATTTTCATGGATTGAGAATGAGTGATGGATTGCACAAGCATGTTTCATCATCTTAAATTCATGCACAATGAAATATTATCACTGTAAATGTTTTATATGAAGACAAGGGGATAATAAGCATGAATGAATGGAAACCTACACTAGTATTGCCAAGGGATGAATTAGTCTATCTCACTTCAAAAGTGGTCATGAAGATGATATCCATGCAACACATTTTCTATTAATTATTTTTTTAGAATGTGTTATATTTGTTATGATATAAAAGACTAGTTGAGAGATAAAAAATTAGTTTTCATTCAGAAGGGGTATGATAGATATGTCCTAGAAGTAATACTCACACCATATTAGTCGATTGTTACAACCTAAAACCCAAACCCAAATGCAATACTCAGACCCCATTTTATCACAAATACGAACATGAGGGCAATTAGATCCAATTTGAACCCATTTAACTTAATTTTGAACCTAATTTTGACTATATGGAGGTAATTTAGGGGTTAATTGACTCCAATATTATACTAAAATAAAGCATAAGGTTGACCAATTCAATATATAATCACATAGACATTATAATACATACATGAACACATACATGTTATTATCTCTATAGATAATAATTCATTATCTCCATAGACAACAAGTCATTATCTAATGTTTATTTTTCAAGAATTCTAACCCCATAGACATTTTTTACCTCATTTTGTATTTTCCATGATGAATATAAGAGGAATAGAATTATTATTTGGGTCCCCCACCATCAAAAGGAGTAAAAGTGTTATTTATCTAGTCATGGGTGATGGAGATCATTCAAAGAAAAGGGAGAAGTTAAAGCACAAAACACCAGAGCAATTATAAGAGTTGATAGAAAAAAAGGGTATGAATTTAAGAATTTTTCTCAATACAAGGTACAAATACTATCCCTAATGAGCCAAATGTCATATATAATGATGAAATTGACAATAATAAATTGAATAATGATGATGATTATTTACCTTGAAGTCCAAATTATGTTGCAAGTCCACATTCAAAGTATGGTTTTTTTTTAATTTTATTGATGATGAATCTATACATGATGATTTACCCCCTATTAATGAAGATAATTTCATGAAAACACATAATGATGAAAGTAACAATGAAGAAAATGTCATTCCACAACTAAAAATTTAAACTAACAATGAATAAACTAGTAGTAAACATATATATTTGGAAACAACCTCTCAAAAAATTCCACCATTAACAATACCTTCAACTATTGTGCATAGAAAAGGTGAGTACTTAATTGAATTTGTTGAAAACATTTTGAAACCAATGCATAAAAAAATTTCTAACTACCATTCAAGAAGACTAGTTGAATAAATTTGGGATAATTTATTTGATAAATTAGATTTTGATAGCCAAAAATGTCAAGTGTTTATTTTTTTGATGAAATTGATTAAGATAAGACCTAAAATATACACCATAGGACTAAAAACATCTAACATGATGATAAAAAGAATGAAATTGTTGAAAATATACATGACACATCATATTGTAGGCTCCAAATCACACATAAAATATTATAATGCTACTCGATGAATAATTGTAACTTGTGCAATTAGAGGTCAAACAGGGAAAAAATTATTGATCTCAAAAATTATCTGAGTATGTGGACATAAATAGAAAAAAATTAATGAAAAAAATTGGAAGATGCTAAATAATTAATGATGATAATACCATTGATCTCTATGAATTCTTTGTTAGACTTATATGAAATGACAAGGCTATAGCCGATGCTCTTAAAAATTTAATTGCACAATTTTAGAAAGACAATACAAGAGTTTCACTCATTACAAAATATGTAGTAAAAGAAGAAATGGTTCTCATAATTGTGATCCACATCCAAAAATTTATTGAATATGACAAACACAATTGTACTCTAAGTTTTTTGGAAAATATCCACAACTTTATATTATTCAAAGATATTTTGAAACGGCCAAACCATTTTATGTAAAAATAAATCACACATGCACCATTTATTGTAGGCAACATGTTGAATTTTCAATGCACTATGCTTTTTTTCACTATATACATTGTAATTTGCATACTAACAATATTTTACAAGAATGTGGCATGTAAGTTATACCAAAATTAGAAATAAAATTTATTCCAACCATTTTTTATGATAGACCAGATGGATAGTTCTTTTATAACAAAGCATGTTTGGAAGGAAATTACATTATTTATGGTGGATTACCAAAATTCAAATATTGTATCCATGAGGAGAGTCCAAATACAATTAGATAGGGATTAGTTGGTTTGATAAAATATAAATCTATGACTTATCAAGTAAAATATGGCAAAGAATCTAAAAGGTGTGATCTTGTTACAAAATAGCTACATGTTTCAAAATTTATGGTCAAATTAAAGGAGTAAATTTTTTATGAGTATGCAAGGCACACACATAGGCTAAATGATTGGATGAACATTTAAAGATAATAAAAGACACATTCAAACTTAGTTCTATTATTTCATTAGTTGAATTTTCCAAAAATTACACATTCATACAATAAATGGAAGTTCAGTCACATTATTACAATTTAATATAGGTTATCATATTCATGTATATAGTATTCATGCATGTGCGTAATAGTATAGAACAAGATCAACAAATATTAATGGATTACCATTTCTATGTCAGTGATTAAATAATCACATTGTATAAAGTATGTGCAAGGTTTTTTTAGAAGTTCTATAGATAATTGACTAAGAGGAACATTAATTTCAATCAACATTACATTTGGTTAGATAATTTCATATCATAATTCAATAATGCATTAATATTTTATTGATCAAGTAGGATACATAAGACAACTAGTTTATAACATATTTAGAGTTTCACTGAGGCTAGCCATAGAAAAGGAGAGCATGATGGTGTTCTAACATGTGTTAAAAGAGACATTATAAGAGAGGAGTTGAAGTTCAAAGATGGTGTTGTTTTGATTGATGCAATAACCATTATTGAATGGTGTAATGAGAAAATGGGATATGGTGCTCAATAAAATTTTACTATTCATAGATATCTCTGGTTGATGGAGGAAGAATACTTGGAAAAGTATGAGTATTGTATGAATGTACACGAGATCAAGTGATCTTTACTCATTTCATAGCTCAAATGTATGTTATTGGGCTATTCATATGAGACACTTGGCATATATTTGTTATGCATGCATGGATTCTATTTGGAGTGAGTGAGTCAAAATAATGGGTGGATTAATAGCGCATTAGAAATATAATTTTAATCGACACATATCAAATTTCACCAACATTACAACTTATATATATGACATTATCACATGACTTTGATCGTGTATTTGATTTAGTGTAACTAGGTAGAATATTAATCATTATGTACTATTTATTCTCATTATCTATCTTGATAGCATCATTAAAAGGGAACATATTAATTTATTTATTCTCATTATCTATCTTGAGACAGGGCATGTTTTTGTAGTTATTGTTGATGAGGAGAATGAAGACAACTTATTATTACTTAAGTTAGTATGTAGAGGAAAATAAAAAATTGACTTCCCTAATCACATATGGAGAAATCATTGACTATCCCATGATTTTGTGTTTCTCACTAAAACTTGGCTTCGATGATTCTTATAAAAAATTTAGATGTATGGTTGTTTGAATACTTTGAAATACATATGAAGATACTAGATTATTCAAATTTGGTTCTTGAAACAAATATTCAATTGGTTAAATATCATGGGAGGCCATTAAATAAGAATATATGGAAAGTTCATGAGTTATAACATGAATCTATTCCTGCTATTATCAATATTAGAGAAGATCCTAGTAGTTCATTGGAATAAAATTCTAAGGTATGTTGACTTGTCAAATGCAGATGTGTTTAATTTTACCAAATTTTATTGATTTTTAGGTAGTATATATAAATTTTATTTTTAATTACTTAAATTTTTTTTGTATGTTAGTGGTTTCAAATAATCTTCCACCTTCACGCAGTTGGCACTATCAGTAAAGAATTTCATATTCTTGAAGCTAAGAGAAGATTAATATAAGTACTCAGTTATTATAAAAATGGTGTTCCTGAGGTTAGAATGGGTGGTATGTCTCTCAATAAGGAATGATGGGAATCTAAGATCCTAATATTATATGTTATCCTCTACCCCAAACATGTTGGTAGTTCCAGTTTCTAGCCATAAAACACTGGAGGTAGAGTTCTCCAAGTATCGCTTCAACTTTGACAACATTTATTGTCAGTGTTTCCATGCTCTTAAACAGTAGTGAAAACATGAATCTAGATGTGTTTGGAGGTTTAAGTAATGGAATCATATGTGATTCACCTTTCCAAACATGTTCAAAGTGACAGAATTTCACTTGGAGGTTTCAAAGGTAGAAATGTCAGTTGGAGGACAAGAACTTGTCTCTTCACTACAAAAAATTGTATTTCAGGACCTTTCATTAAAACTTGTGCCATGGATTGGTTATAAAGGTTACATAAACATGATATGATTTGAAATTATATGGATTCAACATAAACATGACTATTCTTTTAGTTTGTTCCAAATATTTATGGTTTCTATTTTATGCATGATTGAAGATAGGCTAAAAACTACATTTTTCTTGTATTGGGAATGCATTCTTAAGGCCAGAATTGGTGGTGGGTCTCTTGACTGGGCATGAACAAAGGATAAAAACCTAGTCCTAAATGTTATTACCCATCTTTAACTTATTGAAAATTCCAATTTTGAGCCATAAAGTACCCAAGGTAGAGTTCTACAACTATAACTTCAATTTTGATAACATTTATTGTTAGTATTTCCATGCTCCTGAATAGTAGTGAAAATAAACTTTCAGGTGGGTTTTAAGGTTAATGTCATGAGATAAAATTTCATTCACCTATTCATATGTGATTAAAGTGATGAACTTTCACGTGGAGATCTTGGAGGTAAAAATTATAGTTGGAGGACAAGAACTTGTCTCTTCATTGTAAAAAAGTTTCATTTCAAGACCTGTCACTACAACTTGTGCCATGGATTGGTTCTGAAGGTTCCATCAATGTGATCTAGGTTGAAACTATAAGTATTTAACACATACGTGATCATTCTTTAGGTTAATGATAAAAACTTATAGTTTATATTTTATATATGCTTGAAGATAGGCTAAAAAACTACATTTTCTTGTATTGGGAAGGGTGTTCTTGAGGCTAGAATAGGTGGTGGGTCTCTCAATCGAGCATGATCAAAAGCCAATAACTTGGTCCTAGTTATTATCCACCATACCAAATGATATAACTAGGATTAAGAGGAATAATAAAAAAAAATGTATTCAATGTAAATATGCATTATTTTATTTTTGTACAAGGGTAAGCTTAAAAGCTTATGAGAAAAGAAGTTGCTTAAATAAAACCAACTCAAGGGTAGAACCAACCCATCAACCAACAATAAACAAAAACATAAACAAATTAAATATCATTTGGATCATAAAATAATCCAACAAACTCCCCCTTGATCCAAAGGGGTATAATAGATGAATGAAATAGAACAATGACTCCAAAGTTAGGAAAGGATCCTTATCGCAACTACAAGTGGTGTACTATACCTCCTAGTATTGATAAAAATTAATGCCACTCCATACATAATCCCACCCAATGAGTTATGGCATAAAAGGTTGATGAACACAATCAATGCCTATTTATCCCCTATGATCATCATGCCGTACTATAGTAGAACCCAATCAAAGTTTGTCTAACTACATCGACCCACATAGGAACCCATCCAAGTGACAACCCTAGTATTATGTATGGAATATCTCCTTGATGTCCAATAAATATTGATGACCTTTGCTTAAAATTGAAGGTTCTAGTAATCCCCATCAACTTGTACTATCATTGATGACTTATTAAAGACCAACCAATGCAATATATTTTTTGTTTATCAAGTGAGAGGTGAGAAGTTGTGCACCAAGAGAATCAAAATCAATTAACACTACCTACTCTATGTCATGAAGATCAAATGAGAGAAAGCCAAAACTAGAAAAAATAGAAAGAAAAAAACTACTACTATCAAAATTGTTATTCAATCATGATCATAAACTCCAAATGAATATCTAACTAGATAAGGGAATAGTCCTCTAATCTCCAGTCACTGATCACTCAAAATATGTTGTCAGGTCCATCAAGACCATAAACCTCAGCCATGAAGGACATCTCCTAATCAGATGAAGTATCAAAATATCCTAAATAATTGGAGTAACTTGAAGATCTACCACTAGAATGACCCACATAGTTTACTTCAACTTTCTTTTTTCATGGAGAATGGGGTCATCGAGAAGGAAATACATCTATAAGATGTCTAATACCACCACATTTGAAACATCTAGGTTCTTTCTTATGTCTATGAGATCTAGAAGAACTTAAATCACTAGAATAACTATGAGAAGAGTGTTTGTGGTGATGCCTATGTTTGGAAGACCTTGGAGAGTGTCGATGTGAACACTACGAAGACCATGTAGAATGATGTGGAGAGTGCCTCAGAGAATGAATTGAAGAGTGTTTATAAAACTATCATTATACATGATGATGATCTCTATGATGGGACATGTTCTTTGTATAGTGAGCCTCTTCACTAGGTGTACTCTTCTTCCTTGCAAACTATCTCTCATGTTACGTTAATAACTCATAAATAGAGTCAAATGTGGCACCGTTAAGCTTATCAATAAGCCATAGAATTTAAAAAAAATTGGTGTATATATAATTAAGACCATTCAATGTGATATAAATCAACATATCATCATCAATTTTACCACCAATTGTGTAGTATTTTTATTTCAATGTTTTCATGTGAAAAAGATAGTAAGAGACATATTCACTATCTTCCATTTTATTTTTCAATAGTTACATAAGAAGGTCAATCTTCTTATATGTAGGTTGTTTGTCATACAAATCTTTTAACAATTTCTAAGCTTTCCATGCACTAGTTTTAATTACCTCAATATAAATGATTACCTATTTAGTGCAAGATGATTTTTAAAATGTGAGTCCATGTTTATCACTTTTTTGATATTCAAGAAACTTTGCAGCTTCAGTTGGTGGTGTGGTTTATTTTTTAGTGATTTACCACAAATTTTTAAATATGAGGGTGTTCTCAATGTTTCTACTCCATTCTTTGTAAATTTTAGGTGATAATTTTCTATTTTCAGATATGAGACTGACAATTTTAGCCATGACTTACAAAGAAGTAAACCAAGATGAATTCTACTCAAGATTTTGCCTTGACCCTCATAAGTATATTTAATATAAAAAATTCAATCACAACTTATATCTCCTATTACATCCTTATATCACTAAAATTTTTAAAATTTCCACCCCTTATAACTCCTTTACAAGTTTTAAAAGAGATCAAAAATAAATTTTGATCAAAAATATAATACCAAAAAGTTTTGAACCCTTGACTTTTCTTGTATGCAAGTGACCCATAAAAAACCCTCTAACCCACTTGCCTTCAATAATCTTGAATTAAAAAAAACAAGATATTCAGTTTATGATTTTTTGAATGCCAAGAAATAAAGGGAAATTTATATCCAACTTTTAGGTTTTGAGAATTGTTCCAAAAAATATCTATATGTGCAAGACTAGATCGAAGCAAGGCATAAAGAATAGGTCAAAATCAAAGTCAAGTTCTATGTGATAGAAAATTAGACTGTGTACTTCATTTGAGATAAATAGTCACATTCATTTCATATTTTTGATCCTTAACCACAACCATATTAAGGACATGCTAAATCATTATTAGCAGGAATATATTTCCTCCAAACCTGCACAAAAAATATCCATCCATATATTCACAATTAAATATAAGATTTCTAATCCTGACAGAGGAATCAATAACTTGAAATAATGAAATATTAAACTTCAATCGAAGAGGGCTCCTTAGTAGTTTCACAATATAATAAATTTATGTTACTGAACATAGGCATTACATCATAAACATGAAATGTGAGAATGCAGTGAGTAATTAAAAAAGTAAAGTGGCACTTCCAAACAAGGTAGCTCTAAAAAAAGCCATGTTGTGTAGGGTAGGGGTAGAGTTGAAGGAAGGATTAGTCATAGTTGGAGTAGGCACTGAGCCTATAATGCTATCGACAGGTGATATCTAAGCCATAGTGTCAAACATGGCCAATCTCTCAACTTATCAAGATAATAAACAAATTCACTTAAAGGAGTTTATCTTCACCTCAAGCCATCACCATACAAAATGAAGTCATATATTTTCTCAAAGCCATAATTTTTTTACCAGAATAAAAAAATCATCTAACAAAAATATTGTGTTGGATTTTATTTTACCATATACTTTTTTTCAAATAAAATCTCAGCTATTTCCATCCTCCATGATTTCCTTAAGCTATGATACCACTGATAAAACCAAGATTAAGAGGAATAATAAAAAAAATGTATTCAATGTAAATCTACATTGTTTTATTTTTGTACAAGGGTAAGCTTAAAAAGCTTATGAGAAAAGAAGTTGGCTAAAATAAACCAACTCATGGGTATAACCAACCCATCAACTAGCAATAAAAAAAAACATAAAAAATTTTTATATAATTTGGATCATAAAATAATCCAACACAAAACATGTTTGAAATGTTATTTTTGAGCCATGAAATACTAGAGGTGTTCTCTAGCTCAAGCTTCAACTTTGACAACATTTGTTGGTAGTGTTTCCATGCTCTTAAATAGTAGTGAAAAAATACTTTCTGTGGGTTTGGGGGTTAAAGTCATGGGATCACATTTAATTCACCTATATAGATGTGTTAAAAATTATAGAATTACACCTGGAGGTATTGGAGGTATAAATTCCAGTTAGAGGGCAAGAACTTGTCTCTTCACTGTAAAAAAGTTACATTTCAGGAACCATCACTACAAATTATGCCATAGATTGGTCTTGAAGGTTAAATCAATGTTATCTAGGGTGAATTAAATGGACTATACATGCATGTGAATTTTATTTTATTTTGTGCCAATGACTTATGGTTTTTGTCTTACACACGCCTAAATTTAGGCTAAAAAACTACATTTTTATTGTTTTAGGAAGGGCATTCTTGAGGTCAAAATAGGTGGTGGATCTCTTAACTAGGCATGACCAGAGGTTAAGAGGCTGGTCCTAGATGTTATCCATAAGCCCAAACATGTTGAAAATGCCATTTTTGAGTCATGAAGAACTGAAGATGGAGTTCTCAAACTATATATTCAACTTTGACAACATTTATTATCAATGTTTCCATTATCCTTGATAGTAGTGAAAACATGCTTCCAAGTGGATTTGGATGTTTTGGTAATGGGATAACATGTCATTAACCTATAAATATGTGCTCAAAGTGACATAATTAAACCTATATGTCTAAGAGGTAGAAATACCAGTTGGGGACAAGAACTTGTCTCTTCATTACAAAAAATTTCCATTAATGTGATATAAAATGAAATTATAGGGATGATACATACATGTGAGGGTTCTTATAGTTTTTTCCAATGAATTATGGTTTTTATTTTACACATGCCTAAATTTAGGCTAAAAACGACATTTTTCTTATTTTGGGAAGGGCATTCTTGAGGCTAGAATGGGTGGTGAGTCTATCGATTAGGTATGAATTGAGGAAAATAACCTAGTCCTAGACATTATACACAAACCTAAATTTTTTAGCAATGCTAGTTTAAAAACATGAATCATTGGAGGTAGAGTTATCCAACTACAACTTCAACTTTGACAACATATGTTGTCAGTGTGTTTCTATGTTCTTGAATAGTGGAGCAAATATATGATGAGAAGAGAATAAATGGACAAGCTGAGTTCAGTGTAGAGGGATACAAAATATTTTATGAAGTGAAACAAAGTATATAAAACCACCAAAATATTCCAAGGCCTTAGGATACATGAGAATTATAATTTTGTACTACCTCAAAGGGCCAAAAAAGAGTCTCCAAAAAAGAATACAAAGCATCTCCAAAGAGAGAACATCCCAAAGGAGGAATTAGAACATAACCACTTCATCAAACATGCACAAGTAAAATGTATAAGGGCATATAAATAATGTATGTAAGAGATGATTATTCCATTGTTTGTTTCAATCAAGTACTTAAAATAGAAATATAATATGTCTATAGATTCAATGAATACAAAACATGAATATCAAGTCCCAAATGATATTAAACTAGTGTAGCAAGGGTATCCACATTAAAATAGTGATAAACAATTCATCCCAATCATGAAAATCACTTCACTATAATATATGACTTTATCTCAAGAAATATGCTCTTTTTTTCCATATAGTTTTAATTGAAACACATATTAAAATATTATAAGTTAGTATTAATAAATTACATGAAGGAAATATTAAAGATGATCATATCTAAATATGGCCATACAACCATCAAATTTAGCTTTTCAATAATAATGTGATATAAATTATACATGGAAAGATGATCACCATAAAATGTGAACACACACACACACACACACACACACACACACACACACACACACACACACACACACACACACACACACACACACACACGTGTGTGTGTGTGTGTGTGTGTGTGTGTGTGTGTGTGTGTGTGTGTGTGTGTGTGTGTGTGTGTGTGTGTGTGTGTGTGTGTGTGTGTGTGTGTATCCATAAAAACCATAAATTCATACACAATAATAACATAATATGGTGTCAGATGAATGCCATATAGGTATATAATTCTAATAACACATACATTATCATATAGATGTATAAAATATTACATCATCTAACAACATAATATAATTTTGATTGAATGTATTATATGCATATAATGCCAAAAATTCATACATTTACATATAGGCATACAAATAATTACATCATCTAAGACATCCTACTCATTATATAGTCTACTTTCTTTGTCTTCCTTGAAGAAGACTCTCCCTGGGATGCCCTGCTTATAGATGGAGTTACCTCAAATACCTTCGATCCATCCAAGGTTTAACTATGGGTACTTATACACTTATATCTCACCTACTCCTGAACTTATTCTAATAAAAAATTTATTAGAAAATTTACATACTATACATGCAACCAAGTTCAAAAATTAATTTTAAACTAGAATACAAAAATAATTTAATTATGCAATCTCATGGTCATGTTCAATCTATGTCTGAATCTCAATAGTGTCAATGATAGGTCAAGGTGCATGAACATGCATGTAAAATGGGGAAGAAACATGAGAAGGTGCCCTACTAATCATATAAATGGGAATATCAAATGTCATACAAAAACCATGCATACATAATACATTCACATAAGTTATGTTTTACCAAGTATGTAGTAAAATTATTAAAACAAATCTATTTTAAAATTCAAATTACAAGTTAACATGTAATTTGGTGAGTTCCTGTAAATATGACATTTCAATAACAATGCATGTGTTGTCTATCTCTAGTCATAAAGATAGAGGAGTGTCTACTATGGTCATCAATTGAACAAACAACCTCACTTAGTTTTCTAGAGGACTTAAGCTATTGTATAACATGCATGATTCACACAAGGGAAAAAACTTGAGAATTTTGAAGATAAGTAATGGTACTATAGATAGAAATGAAAATATTGAGTACTTAAGAAACACTATGAAGAAGAGATGACAATCAAGCAAAATGTGAAGCATAAAAATAAGTTTGAAAAGGTGAAGGAACACCAAAAATATGATTTGAATAAATTAGGAGGAAAAATATAATTTCATTATAAAATTAAAAGACATTATCTAGAAGGTTAATCATTATTAGGCTACGAATTTTCTCTCTATATCTTTAAACACATCTCACACATATAATTTGTATTTACATCATTACCATTCAAATTTTACTTTGAACATGTGTGCTTGTTAGTTAAGAGCATATATATCTATATAAATAAAAACATGTACACATAGTATAATATTAATTCAAAATCTTACCTTTGTATATGTAAAGGGTGGCTTAGTAACATCGACAAATGAAGTAGTGTATGGCCCACAATTTGGATTTGTATATGTAAACATTGGCTGACTAAGATCCACAAATGCAGTTGTGAATCATGAATATGTAGGTATCATATCCTCCTCCAACATAAAAATTACATATATATTATTCAATTTTTGTGTAAATTAATTGTTATATTTTAAATATAAATATAACTTAAATTTAACATGACATTTATATAAAATATACCTACATGTGTGTAGTGACCAACATGTACACACCAAATATACACAAAAAAATCATCACTTATGAGTATATAATCTAAGACCTTAGAATCACCACCATTATCATCTGAAGGTCTAGTGCATATAGAACCATAATGTCTACAATGATGAGGTTGGTACACAAACTGGGTGGAGTATCTCTAGAAATGGTCTCATAAAGCTTACTTATGTGTTGAAAAAGTGTATCAGTAAGTACATTAAGTAAATGAAAAGTTTCAATCTCCATGAACTCCTTCACTATAAATGGGATCTTAGGGTGAAGTGGATTTTGGATAGGGATCCTTATATGATGGTTATGCATATGATGTGCACCTGGTCAATCTTGCATAGAGCCTTTCCCTTAGCCCTAAAACTCACCACAGTCAAAATAGTTAGGAATATCATTGAGGACAAACTTGTAGAATAATTTTCTTAAAAAATACAATGGGACATCATGGTTGTTACATAGTGTGTAATCAAACACCATCCAAAATCATTCCCATAAATTATTTCTAATCAAATTGTGTTCACATCAGTGGATTGGGAATGCTTAGTGGTTATTGTAAAAGGTGCATTGGTTGTTAGGTTGATGAATAAGGCACAAATTAGGTCTTTTGATATTTATTTATCCTTTACCTCACGTGCTGATAATTTGTCAACATATTAAATCCTAAATCTATCCCTATATGATGCCAATTTATCAATTTAACTCATTATCAAGTCAAATTGACCTAATACTAACTCTAGGGTATTGGATAAATACATGTGGTGGGTGTTGGTTGATGTGGGGTTCCTCATTATCATAATTATTTATTTAATTTCTATTTTATTTTCCATTATGTGTGTAGCTAGATCCTCCTGACTACTTGGGGGATCTTGTGGAACTATAGGAGGGATATGAGGATTAGGAGGAGGGTTAGGGGGCTTATGCAGAGGGTTAGGAGGGTTAAGGGGAGGGTTAGGAGGATTATTAGTATGTTGGTCTCTTATAGTGGAATAGGTTGTTAAAAAAAGTGTTAATATGTTTATTTTTTTATTACTTACCTCCCATCCATGGTAATATTACTGAATTGGTGAGGTATTAGGTGATCCAGTTGTTTTTTTCCTTCTCTAAGAAGAATGTGATTTTAATTTAACAAATATGAGCCCAAATAAAGTAGGAAAATGAAAATAAAATAGGTGTGATTATGGGCTGGGCCTTTTTTTATGGTTTCAATAATGTATACATGTTATTGAAACATAACGAGTATGCATTATTGGCACTAAGATTATTGCTAATAATGCAAACACGTTATGTTTTCAAAATGCATACATGTTATGGCTCGGGAATACTAAGCCTAAATTTAAATAACACATATGTGTTAGGGTGAATATCCATGGAATTATCCCCCAACTCCATGCACTTACCCAGTCATGTATATCACAATAGTAATTTATAATTTAAAAGAGATGATACTCATGCAAACATCTCATTTTAAAATATTTCCTTTTTTACAATTTGTAGTCAAAACATTGTATTTTAATATAGCTCATTTTTATTTCAAACATTTTCAACATTTCTAAGTATCTCTAAGAAATGTAAAATAATAAACCCAAAGTGATGTTTACCATTAATTTAGGGTGATGTAATCTAATTCATGAATCATAACACCAGATGATAATTAACTAAGAGTTTTCATGAATCAATGATATCCATTGAATAATAATGTTTGATTTTTTATGATCTAGTCTCAACTGTCCGTCACTACTTTTTAGCATTCTAGCCTATTCACTTGCATTTGGAAACTAACACGTTGATAGTTCAATACACCAATGAGCATCTATAATAGTTTCAAGTATTGGGATTTTTGACATTTTAATTTTAACAACATTAATTATTTTAAAAACATTGTTTCCTTTTAATTTTTTTGAGATAAGTCATGTCATTCAATTCATTTTTATCTCTTACCATCTTGCCATGGCTTCCAATCCTATCAATTGTGAAATACTTCACCAATGCTTTAAAATTGATGGAATTACTAAAGTTATTAGATAAAGTGGGATTGGTTATTTTCATAATAATACTCTCTCTTATATTAAGAAAATTTTTAGGACTCCCTCTTGTGTCTTCCAACTATCTTCCCTCTAAATTTATTCCTAATGTGGCAAACCTAAAGGAAAAGTGGAACATGAGTAATTTTAAGAAACTATTATTAACCCAATATATTTTCATGATTATTAGTTAATACTTAAAAATTTATACCTTTTTACCCCCTTTATAATTTAAAAATATAAATTAAATGAATTTGGTTTATGTGGTACAATAATCAGACCAAATCTAAAAGAGTTTACTCTAAGCTTGATAGATTTTATCTGAATAAGGTCTTGTTTAATGTAAAATAAGTGGGCAAAGGAAACATGGTGAGTTTATTTCCATTCAAAATTTATGATCATCACCCCATTGATATAATCATTAGCCTCAACTCTGATGTGACTCAAATAGGATTGACTGGAAAGGTTTATACAAGTTCTCACTTGAATGATAAATAATGCAGAAATGATATTGAGGATTCTTGGAATGTTGGAAAAATGGTTTGTGATTCTTATTTCAGTGTTGATAATTTTAATAACAATATTTATCCAAGTAAAAAAAGTGTGATAAGCTTTATGAAAATGAAAGCTAAGAAAATAAGAAACTTTACTTGAGATAATCAGGAAAAAATGATTAATATTGAAAATGATCTATAGAAAGACCCCTCAAATTAGGTATTTATTGAGGATTTAACTATGATTAAACACTATATTAAACAAAACCAAATGTAATTATCTAGAAGTGCTCAGATCAGGTCCAAAATGAGTTGGCTTAAACTAGGTGATAAAGGGTCAATTTTTTTCTTTAGGTTCTTCAAAGCTAAACACAACAAACAAAAGATATAGAAAATTAAAATTTTTGGGATGATTAATAAAGATTTAATTGAAATTAAGGAAGTTTTTTTTATCATTTAATTCAAATATTTTCTTGTGAATTAACTCTAACTCCTAGATTGACCAAAATAAACGTATATGTGTGAGTTGAATTTAGAAGAAGGTCTCCTCTGAGTAGGTTGGGTTTTTGGATAGTGATACCTCCCTTGATGATTTTTTAATACCATTTATTCCCTTAATATTTATAAATCCCTTGATATTTATGGGTTTCTTATGAAATTATATAGTCAACTAGAGCTGGATAAGACATGATTTCCTTAGAGCCTTTAAGGAAGCTGTGGAAGTTGGTTCCTTTAGACCAAAGATTAATAATGGAGTGATTAAGCTTACCCATAATAATGGGGATAAAAATCAAGATAAAAA
Organism: Torreya grandis; assembly: GCA_037957365.1. NCBI lineage: Eukaryota > Viridiplantae > Streptophyta > Pinopsida > Cupressales > Taxaceae > Torreya > Torreya grandis. The sequence continues at coordinate 3,485,203 of JARHVA010001074.1, forward strand.
TTTATTACCAATTACACTTTTGAATTTATCATATAAAATCCTAACCAAGATTCTTGCTATGAGACTTCATCTTTGTTCCCTAGTATTATCTCAGATACTCAGACTAGTTTTGTGGAGGGCAAATATATTTTTGATAAAGCTATCTTTAGTTGAGAGGGATGCACTAGGATAAATAATATTATTATAAATTATAAATTATTTTTCAAAAATTTAAAAAATCTTATGGCATAATTTAATGTCCATTCATTGGCATGATCTGAAAGCTTTTGGTTTTCAAGATAGATTTTGAAGAATGATTAATATATTATTTACAAACATGTTGAGTATAATTTTAATTTGGGAACTTTATTATTAGTGTTAATATTTTATTTTTATTAAGGTATTAAAAAAATAAAACTAAAAATCATATTTAATTTAATTTAAAGTTATTCAGTACAATTTTCGGTCAATAATCTTACTTACAACACAACTAATTCAATAACTAGTTAATCTAGAAAAAAATGGCTGATACATAGCTTCAAATTTAGATTAAATAAAAGTTATTATTAAGTCATTAAATAAATTAAAAACATTAATTTGGTATCATATTCATGTTTAACAAAGATTCAAAATTATTTCAAGCCATTATCGTAATAAACAATGGCTTCAGTGAATTCTAATTCCATGAATATTCTTATTTTTAAATGGTAATAACTTTGACTATTGAATAGATCAGTTGAAGATAATTATTGTATGGAAAGGAGTTTTGAATAATTTTCTCCATGGGCACATACCATCCCAATATTATAATACCTTGAATTAAGCTAAAAAATAACAAAAAAGGATGAAGAAAAAGTGGATGCATTAGCTTTCTTCTATCTTTAGGGTGCCACAGATCCAAACATTTATCCAAAAATTATAGGATGTGAGAATGACCATGAGACATTGAATAACTTAAATAATTTATATCAATGATATATTAAGGGAAGGGAAGCAAAAATCCAAATCCTTAAAATTAATTTTGAATATTTGAGAATATTATATTATGGAGTAAGAGATTATTGCATAAGGGTAAATGATTTAGTGCATAAAATGAGGGTTTATGGAGAAACTATCCAAGATAGTGTTATAGTAAGATATATTTTTATATCATTAAGTGAAATATGGGTAAATATTGTGATAATATTTAAGAATGTAAGGAGATAAACACTATAAGGGTTGATGAGTTGGTGGGTTTTATCTTGTCTCATGAGGATAAGACAAGGCTATGTGTAGGGCATATATAACATGCACTTGAAAACAAGGAAAGAGTTTAAAATACCAAAGATAAAATTTATATGGGAAATTCAAAACTAATTTTATAGATAAAATCAAAAGAATCTTTACTTGTCATTATTTCAAGAAACTAGGACAATTTATAAAATGTTGTTGGACACTGACAACTAAGAATCAAGTTAATCAAGAGACTTAAAAGAAGGCATTGCAAGATGAATAAAGTGAGTAATAAGATAACTTATATTATTTTATTACATTTATTATGGGGATAAAGGATGGAAATAATTTTTTTTATCTTGATTCAAGTTACTCAAATGACATGACAAGTCATCAAGATAGTTTCAACAAGTAAGATGATTCTTTCAAAATCCAAGTGCAATTGGGAGATGGAAAATCAATCCAAGTTGAAATAAAGTGAATCATGTAAATAAAAAAAAAATTAAGATAAGTGTGATTTAAATTATTATTATTTTCTTCAAATCTAGATCCTAAGAGTATCAATCACAATTTCATAGAATATAGAGATGAAATTGAATCATACAATTTTTATAATCCTACTAGTAAATCCAAAATTGAATTTATGGATTGTATATATTTTTTAAAATAAGATGTATGATGATTATATATATATATATATATATATATATATATATATATATATATATATATATATATATATATATATATATATATATATATATTTCATAAGGTTTTAATCCTATTGAAGTTTATTTTTATGACTTACAAAGTCCTACACATGTTTTTATCTCAACATGAAAATATACTAGCTCTTTGCAAGAGACTAGTTATACATCTTCATCAACTCCAAGCGAGAATAAATAGTTGTTGAATACAAATTAAACCAATAAATTTTTGGATTAAAATTATGAGAGGATAATTAAAATTATTAAATATCATGAAAGTAATTTTTTTGATGATTTTTATGATGAAAATACCATGTTTACATTGTCATCAATGGTTAGTGAACCTAGAAGTTATGTAGAAGCTAAGAAAATTGAGATGGATTCAATTGAGAAAAATGATACATGGATTTTAGTTCATACTATATTTAATAAATATGTCATTTTAACTAATTGGATCTACATGAACAAAGTCAAAATTGATGGTACAGATGAAAATCTAAAAGAAAGGCTAGTTGTAAAAGGATTTACACAAACATATGGGTTTGAATATGAGGAAACCTAGGCACCTATGGCACATCAATATAATATAAGACTAATGATATTTTATCTATTCATAAAAAGTTTAAAATACATAAAATATATGTTAAGATTTCATTCCTAAATGTAGTGATTGAATAAGAAGTATATATGGGGCAACCTCATGGTTTTGAGTTAAAGGTTAAATACTTTTAGGTATATAAGTTGAAGAAGGATATTTATGGGCTGAAAAAAGATACAAGAGATCGGTACTCAATAATATATAAATTTTTATTGGATCAATTATTTTTAAGATGTGAAAATGAACCAACTCTTTACATATAAGAATATTGTTCTAATATTTTTTATGTTTATCACTATGTAGATGACTTGATATTTATTGGTAGATTTATGGAGATGTCGAATAGATTCAAGGAAGATATGAAATCAGAATTTAAGATGAATGATATTATAATTATGAAGTATTTTATTGTAATGGAAGTCCATCAAAATAAATAGGAAGTATTCATTTATCAAACCAAGTATGCCCAAGACATGTTAAATAAGTACAATATTCAAGATTCGAATCCCATTGACACTCCAATTACAAGTAGAAAAAATGTTATGAGAGAGGATGGAAATTTGTCACTTGATGAGATTAATTTTAGAATAATTGTGGGATGTTTGATGTATCTCACTATGATAATACCTAATATATTTTATGGGGTTTCACTAGTTTATATATTTATAGACAAACCATCAATCAAGCATTTGTAGGTCATAAAGAGATGTTTATACATGTAAGAGGTGCTTATAATCATGGTATTCATTTTATAACCTCAAGGTATTTATGTCTCATTTTATTCACAAATTCTGATTGGGGGAGGATTTCTTTATGACAATAAGTCAACTTTAGAGTATTGCTTCACAATAGGAAGTGGGTTGGTTTATTGGTCTTCAAAGAAACAAGCTAAAGTTGTATTACCCTCTATTAAAGCTGAATATATATCCATTACATCATCTTTAACATAAGTTTTATGTCTGATAAGACTCTTAGTTGATTTTAGAGAGGTTCAAATTGAGCCAACATAGATAGTTTGTGATAACAATGGGGCAAGACAATTGTCTAAGAATTTAATTTTTCATGCTAAAACTAAGCATATTAAAATCAAATATCATTTTGTTAGATACTTGGTACATGATAAACATGTTTTCATTGATTATGTGAGAATTGAATATCATTTTTATAAAATTCTCACCAAGGTATTTCATAAATAGATTCACGGAAGACTTAAAGAGATGATAGACATCTCTCTTCTTTGCATCAAAGGGGGCAATGTTGAGTATGATGTCAATTTTAGAAATTGATTATTAGCATTAAGATTTTATTTTTTTTAGGTGTTCACAAAGTAAGACCAAAAAACATAATATAAATTTATTCAATACAATTTTTGGTTACCAATCTCACTTAAAACATAACTAGTTTAACAACTAGTAATTTTGGGATAGATTGGTTGATATAGCTTCAATTTCAAAATAAATAAAATGTGATTTTTAATCCCTTAATACATTCAAAACCTTCAATATTCCTTAGTTTTAATTGAAAATTATGGTGAGTTCACTAACTTATTTAATAGTATATTATATAAGGCTACCCTTTGGTTCCTTCTCTTTTTGTTATTACTAGCAAAAATTTGAAATATATTTTAAGAAATGTTGTTGTGGGGCCCCTTGTTAAAGGTATATTATTACTAGATAAGTACAAATTGATTGATGTGTTTCTTTTAATGATACTACATTATGTATCATGTTATAAAAATAAAACCTATAATAGGTAGCTTCTAAACTAGATATTTATTTCTCTACCTCTAGTTCAAAGTTGTAATGTGAAAAACTTGGATGGTTGGTTGGGAGGAAAGACCTCTTAAATTTTTGGATGAATTTGGTTGGATGTTGAAAGTTCTAACCATATGGTCAGATATATAGGTATTCCCTTTGATATTTATCCATCATTTAAGGAAATGTGGGAGTAAATCTTTGTTAAAATCAATAATAAAATTGTTAAGTAGAATGGGCATCTTCTCTCTCTATCTGGTAAAATCTAGGTTTGTCAAAAAATACTTGCCTCTTATAATATCTACTATGATTTGTGTTGGTTGTTCAATAAAACACATTAATTTTCACATAAGATCATTAGGGATTTTTCATGGTCAAATGGTTAGGGTCATAAGAAATGACATGTAGTGGCTTGGAAAATTTGGTGTACATCGATAAATTTGGGGGGACTTGGTTTGAAGCATTTGAGAATTCATGGGATTATGCTTAGTATTATATGGATCATTAGAGATCTAAAAGGTGATGATCCATGGAAAGTTCTATAATATTTTGAGAGGCTTCCATTTAATTAAGTATTTCATATTTGTTCTCTCTTAACAAGATCATTCTCTATTAATATTGTGGGATCTCCCATTTTAAATCAATATGAAAGACATGGGAACTGGTCAAACATCTTGTCATTATGAAACTATTATCAATATATTGGGGTCAGGGTGTCAGGGATAAAGATCCATTTCATGGAACCTCACTATTAATAGGTTTCCATTAGCTCTAATCAGGGGTTGTTATATTTTTTTATGGGTCTATAAGAGATTGAAGAAATTTAGAGATATATTCTCTCATGATGGTTGGTCTTCTTGGAATGTTATCAAGAATAGATTTTAAATCTTTAATCATAGTGTAGTACCTAAAATTTTATTATAAAATCCCTACATAATTATAGACCTGTATCTATTTTATATAATGAGGATGAGTTTTAGGAAAATATTAAATGGATCAATGGCTCTCTACTCAATGAATTTACCATGAAAGTGTTAGACAACAACCTCTATTTTACCAAAAGTATACACCTTAACCTCAATCATAAGTGGAATGTTTGTGATCTCTTTTATGATTAGAAGTTTATGTTTGATTTGATTTGGTCTTCCTATCTTGAACCAAAAAAGTATTGTTTTAGATGGTTGTTGATTCACAACAAGCTTGTTGTTGGTAATTCTATCTCTAAGGTTGGTTTGAGTAAACCATTCTTTTTATGTGGTGAGTTGAAAACTATTGAGATCCTTTTTTTAAATTCCCCTTTGTTTCCAGAGTCTTGAAATATTTATTGAGTAGCTGATCTTGGTTATTTTCCTATGATATATATTGGTTTAATATTGACTTTGGTTATGTGGTGTCAAAAATAAATTTCATGTTTTTTTTCATAAATTTTGGTTGGTCTTCTCCACTGAAATTTTATGATTTTTATGGAAACAAAGGAATGTTGAAGTTTTTCAATTTAAGAATAGGGTGCTTTTTAAATTATCAATAGAAGTTATTGTTAGTATTATTTTTTTATAGATATACCTTCAAGTGAAAGTAACAAAAGTAAAAATATAACAATTTATAAGAACCAACATGAAAATAACCTCCAATTATTTTCTTGACATAGGTGGTTATCCAAGGTTGAGCCCTAAACCTAAGTGGAGGAATTTCCATGAATAAATAACCGATGTTCAGATCACTAAGTATGAGTGGGATAGGATGATGGATTATTATTTTGAGCATGCTAATGAACCTAACCCAACATTGGTTGAGATGTATGGATCAAAAAGGAAAGATAAATAATATTTAGCAATAGATAATGAGAATGTGATCTCATATTTTTAGGCCTCTCTTCAAAAGTTATAACATGAGTAGAATAGTGAGAGCTAGGCTGAAGGTGATAAGATGGGTTATGAACAAGTTAATAGTTTTAGTGGTGGTAATGAGTTTCCTCATTCCTTAGTTTCTTACAGTGGAATACATTTTTATTCATATGGGAATGTGATGTAGTCGAGTGTGGGTAGGTTTATTGAGACTAATGTCAATGATTTGGTAAATAGACTTCACAATTTCATTGAAATGAATGGTAAAGTTAAAAGAGATGAGCTATTGGAGTTTATTCAAAACTTCAATACGAGAAGGTTGCTTACACATGTTGAATACTTTAGTCCCTTAGTTAGAAACATTGGTTCTACTACTAGATAGTTGGGACCTGAGTAGATGGAAAGTGGACACTTGGGACCTGTTGATGAAGGTGGGAACTTAAATGATAAGTAGGGAGATGATGAAATTGAGGTAAATGACCATATTTAATTTTGTCTTGGTTTTAAATTTTTGATATCTATTATTCCTTAGTTCTTTTTTTTGTTGGTTTCCTCTTGCCATGGTGGTGGCTATTTTATTTTATTGTAATAACATTTATTACATACTACACTTGAACTTGACGCTTTGATATTTTGAGGCCTTTTGGATGGTTCTATAGTTGTTTCATCTTTAGATGTATATTATTTTGTAAATGTTCTTACTATATATATATATATATATATATATATATATATATATATATATATATATATATATATATAGTGAAAACCAACTTCATAGACATAACTATGTGAACATAATTCTAATATCAGTGTATGAATGAATATCAAACATTGGCACAAACAAATATTTGGAAACCAATGAACAAATATATAGCCCTAAAAATAAAATCACTTTGCTTAGTTATAACTTTTTCTACTAAATCTATTTAAAAATATGATGTAATTGGAATTTAGGTTAATTTATTGAATGGGTTATATAGTTCAATTGGTGAAGATGATGGTTTCTTATATCCATTCACCAAGGTAAAAATCTCTGTAGATACCCAACACCTAGGTTCTCTATATTACATTTTGGGCCCTAACAAACTTATATGATATTTAAAAAATATTTATTTTGACATAAACCAAAATATATTGAAAATCAAATAATAAAGAGGTATTTAGAATTGAAAGTATATTCAATAATAAAAATTAATATATGAGTGATCTATTTTATATAACCAATTTATTAGAAGTGGGTAGCTTTAAGTTGGGTTGTGTGCATCTTCACTATTTTTATGTTTGGACATCCAATTTTGATATGGAATAATTATTAATTTTAAAATTATTATTTTTTATGACACTTGTATGTTTTTTGATGATCGGGTTATATTTAATTTTGAATAACAAGTTTTCTCATGTTTTTGGTTATCCGCTTATTTTTTTCCTCCTCATTTCTCTCTTCTCCCATCTTTCATTTTCTTTAGTTTAAAATTCTATCCAAAATAGTATAGTTATGAGGCATACCCCTTATAATTTAATTTCCTGATAAATTTCTTGGCCCCGTTCCAATAATATGAATGAATTGATTTACATTTTATATTAAGATGTCCTCATCTTGGCTTGGACCAAAAGCATAGCAATTCTAAAATTTATTAAAATTATAAAGAATAAAATTGAATATAAAAATAGAATTATAATTCATCATTATTCATTATATATAATACAAAAGTATTTAAATAATTCAAAATTTGAAAATAGAGTTGGCATGCATACTAAAATTTTATTAAAAGAAAATATAGTCCTAAAGTTAATTAAACTTGAAGTTTTTAACAATTTTTGAAAACTTTTTTTTTAACTTTCATATGCAAGATCAGATGGGCCAACTAACCACGACTTATTCTATACACATCTAAATAAGGTTTGAGGGTGACTTTAAACTAAAATATCATTTATAGTTAATAAAAAACTAAATACCAAAATTTTAAAAAATAATGAAAATAAAATTGACATGTTATTTTCAATGTTTAGATAGTCAATTTCAAAACTAAGAAAATGTTCAAAAAGTTGCCAAGTGGGTAACACCACTTATGACTATATAGAGATTTTAAATATTTTTTCTAAAAAAAAGGGTTCAAATGCATTCCCAAAAACAAAGTTATGGATTTTCCAAGATATGCTCTCACATCATTTTACTCTTGTTGAAAAGAACTCAATTCCTGCTAGTGGTTTTAATTAAAATTTTGTCATATTTCCTTGTCTAACTTCTTCAATTCTCATTTTGGAAATCTAAGTGTTATATTACTATTGTAATCCTTCCCATTGTACCAAATTTTTATTTCAACTAATTTGCCTAGTATCCATTATTTTCTTGTCCAAACCCTGTTTTATCTTCTCTTTATTTTTCTTTGGCACTCGTTGTCTCTAATCCACTTCCTATTCTTCCCATTCATTATCCTCACCATGAAATGCATATAAATAAAAAATAATAATACTAAATAAATATCAAAATTATGTGGAAAATTTACCTTAGCCATTATCATTTATAGTCTTAGCAATATTTAATAGATCAATGTTTGTATACTTTAGCATGTTACATGTTCCTCGGGGATTTTTTTAATTATATATACTAACACCAAATATGTTGCCTTTAATATCTTTAGACTTCTAGTTACATTTGTTTCTACCTTACACTTTCCCTTACTTTCTTGTAGCTTTATTCTTACGTCAACTTATATTTTTTGTATGTGTTCTATAAATTCTTCTACAATTAGTAACTATACAAAATTTAAAACACCCTCTCTCACCAAGTCACATGTATGTCAATTCTACATGTTTTGTTGGGATCATTATATAAGCTACTTTATTATGTAGAGTTGAGCTTATAATTAAATCAATATTGAGCTAAATATTCTTTTTTGTTGGTAAGCCATCTAGAAACTCATCAAGTATAACATCAACATATTATTCCAATACTTATATTTTATTTTATAGTATTTGCACCTCTTCTGATTTTTCCTTATTTTTCATTAATACATAAAAAATTATGTCAATATCAGTTCTTCAATAAATTATTTTTTTGACTACATATTTTCTATATGCTTTTCTTCTTTAATAGGAAATAGAACTATTATTGAACCATATTTTCAAAAGGTGTACTAGTTTTTCTCTCCATCATGGACTGCTTTCCTATCATATTGTCATGTTCTTAAAAACAACACATGGCATGCATCCATTGGGATAACTTCACACCATATTTCATCCTAGTAAGTCATTATTCTATAAAAATTAATTAAACACCTCTTATCAATATTACCTTGATTTCTCTTTTTAGTGTAGATGCAAAAATTTGGGGGACAAAAAATGTGATAAAAGGAAAAACACAACTTTTTTGTAAAGGGAATATGCCCTTTTTTCAAAAAAACCATGGTAAATATTATTCAAGTTGGTCCTAAGCTGAAACGGTATACGTGCTTTAGAAAAAAGGGTTTATGCCCTTTACAAAGGGCATATGCCTTTTGACCTATAAAGGGGATATACCCTTTGAAATTTAAAAGGAGTACACCCTTTGTATTTCAAATGACATACACCCTTTCATATGCATTTTTTGTGCATTGGGTACACCATTTGATCTACATTTTTATGTGTGTTAGGTACACCATTTGATCTGCATTTTTTTATGATGGGTTTTATTTGTGTTTATAAGGATATATTTAGTAAATATAATTTACATTAATTTTATATTCTTATACTTTAAATTTATTTTACTAAATATTAAAAAATAGGGCCACTTTGCATCTTCTAAAATTTATTATAGAGCTATAGGAGTTACCATTTAGAAGTTAGTCTTTCAAAATCCATTACGTTCAATACTTAGTTTTTTAAATTTTAGGAATGGAGGATATAATGATAAAATATGTTTCAAATCATGTTACATATGTAATATATCTATACCATTGAGTATTACAATCCTACTTTACCTACTTGAGTATGCCCTAACTAATTTATCTACTTGAGTATGCCCTACTTGATTGAATAGTCGAGCCATTTCTTGATCTCGATGAGTATTACCTACCTAAATACCTAAGCCATATCTTCATCTTTACTATTCACTACCTACCTTATTTTAATTAAGTATTCCCTACCTAATTTAATTACTTGAGTATGCCCTTTATACTTTACTTACTTGAGTACATGCCATACCTAATTAAATATTAGAGCCATATCTTGATATTAACTATGCCCTACTAACCTTCTTATACTTGAGTATCACATACCTAATTTTTATACTTGAGTATCCCCTACCTACTTGATTATGCCCCACCTAACTCAATATTCCCTACCCAATTTAATACCTCATCCATATCTTGATCTTAAATACCCATATTTAATCCTTATAGTATCTATCTTACTTGAGCCATATCTTGAATACTAATAACTGATTGAATATTCAAGCCATATCTTGAAAGGAGTGTGGGGATTATCATGATTGAAAATCATTAGATGAATAATTATTGGATCAATGGATGCTTGAAAATTAGAAGAGGGGGAATTATCACCTATAAATAGAAAGGAGAAAGGGCATTGGTTGAGCCATATCTTGAAAGGAGAGGGGGCATTCTCAACTATATAGAGAAAAGAGTGACTAAGGACATTCATGTAATGGGCTTGAAGGTGGATTTAAGTTGAATTCCTAAATAATTTGTGGGGTTTTTAATCAATGAGTTTATCAATATGCTTAAATTATTAGCCTATAACATTTAACCTATAACATACATGTAGTAATGATATAATCATTCATACATTACATCTTCCCCATACATAGTACTACATTTAGGTATGTTATCATTTATACATGAAATCTTACTATAATTATGATACAATCACTCATACCGAGCATGAATTCATTTAATCATCTTAGTACACTCTATTTCCACCTAAACCATTAACCCTAAACCCCAAGCCATAAACCAAAAACACTAAACTTTAAACCAATACCATTGAACCCTAAACCCTTAAACCCAAAACCTAAGCCATAACCCCTAAACCATGAATACAAAATCATATACCTAAACCCTAAACCCTAAACCCTAAGCCCTAAACCTTGAACTCTTAACCCTAATACATTATTCCTAAACCTAAAATAATAATACAGAAACCCTAAACATAGAACCTTAAACCTTAAATTATTGATTTTATACCCTAGACCATAAACCCTAAAACCTAAAATTTAAGCCCTTAAACCTAAACCCAAAACAATAAGCCTACAATCCTAAATACTAAACACTAAACCATAATCTAAATTTAACACTAAACCCTTAATATTAAACACTAAATCCTAAACCTTGAGCCAAAAACCATAAATCCCAAACCTTAAAGAATAAAATTTAAATTATAATCCCTAAGCCATAACACTAAAAATTGAACCCTAAACCCTAAACTATGAACCTAAAGCCATCAATCATAAAACCTAAACCCTAAACTGTGAGCCTTAAACCATAAACCCTAAATTTCTAAGGCCTAAACCTTTAATCTTAAACCATAAACTATAAAAATTAAACCATAAACCCCAAACCCCTAAACCTAAACCATAAACCTTGAACCCAAATTTTAAACCCCTAACCTATAAAATCTAAAATGTAAACCCTAAACCTTAAAACCCCAATCCATAAAACCTAAACCCTAAAACCTAATATATAAGCACCAAACACCAAACACAAACCCAAAACATAAAAATAATAACCCTAAATCCTAACACCCAACCCCTTATTGAAAATCCTAAACCTTAATCCTTAAACTATAAACCCAAAACCATAATCCATAAACCCTTAGCCCTAAATCCAAATTCTAAACCCTAAATACTAACCATAACACATTTTAGTGTTGTAAGGTTTTAAATTTTTATGTTTTTGGGGTTCAAGGATTTTAGGGTTTAGGTTTTTTATGGATTAGGGTTTAAGTTTTAGGGTTAAGGATTAAGTTTTTAAGCATTTAATGGGTTTAAGGTATGGGGTCTTTTATCTTAGGTCTTGGGTCTTATGTCTCATGTCTTGGTCTAGGGTCTAGTGTCTAGTGTATTGTTCTCCACTATGAGAATTTCAAAAACTTTAGGATAAACAACATACATGGTAGATACCACACCATAGAGGAATGATGTAATAATTGTAAGTTTTGCTTAGCTCCCTCTCCATTTTCTTATCCAAATAAAATCCTCAATCTATACCAAGGTATCAATACACATTATACCTATAAATATATAATCAAAAAAGTTGAAGGATGGGATATTATGGTTCCCCAATGAGTAAAATAACCTCAAACTAGGTAGAAGGATATACAAGGCATTGTTATCATAGAATTACCAACAATGAAACACCTATATTGACAAACAAAGTGACACCATACAAAGGGTGAGGAAGAGGAAGGTAATAGACCAAAAGTGGGATGAAATGATATTATAAAACAAACCTTAAACCCCTAAACTAGAAAACTCCAAACTCCATTTGAACCCAAAACCCAAAACATTAAAACCTTGAACAATAAAGTCTAAAGCCTAAACCGCTAAACCCTAAACCATAAACCCTAAAACCTTAAATCTTAAAACATTAAACCCTAAACATTAAAACATAAACCCTTTAACCTTAAACCCTTAGAACATAGACCCTAAACACTAAAATATAAACCCTACACCCTAAAACCTTAAACCCTAAAACCCAAACCCTTAAACTGTAAAACCTAAAAACCTAAATCCCATAAACCCCAAAATTCTAACCCCTAAACCCTTAACCACTAACCTTAAACCCTAACCCCAATTATAATCCCTAAGCCAAAATCCAAAATCCTAAATAATTAAACCCTAAATAATAAAACTTAAACCCTAACTAGTACTCATAAAAACTCTACACCTTAAAAACCAAAATCATAAACTATAAACCCTAACCTCTGACCCCTAACCCTTACTCCTTACCCATAACCCCTACCCATACCATGTAATCCTAACCCATAAACCATAATATTTAAATTATAAACTCTAAAACACTTAAACTTGAAACCCTTAAGTCAAAAAAATTAAACCCTTACCTTTAACCCCTAACCCCTAACCCCCTTAAACCCAAAACATAAAATAAGTAGAGAATGATTAGAGATGAAGATAGATGATGATGGAGTGACTAAGGATGATGATGAATGATGAGGGACTAATTAGGGTTGATGAGGTCTTAATGAGGGAGTAATTAGGGAAGATGAGGGGTAATGAGGGCCAATGAGGGTGTGACTAGGGATGATGAGGACTAATGATGAAGTGATTAAGGATGATGAGGGTCGATGAGTGAGTGATTAGGGAAGATGAGTAATAATGAAAGATGATGGAGTGATTAGGGATGATGAGGTCGATGAAGGTTTGATTAAGGATAATAAGGGTAGATGAGGGAGTGATTAGGGATGATTATGCATGATTAGATATGGTAAGGGATGATGAGGGAGTGACTAGAGATGATTATGGATAATGTGGATTGATGAGAGAGTGATTAGGTATGATGAAAGATGATAAGGAATAATGAGGGATGATGGGGGAGTGACTGTGGATGATAAGGGATGATGAGGGTTGATGAAAAGTGATTAGGGATGATGAGGGATCATTACTACAAATATGCTATAGACGACATGCTTTAAGCTAATAATTTATGCATATCGATAGACCCATTGATAAAAAAATTCCACAAATTATATAAGAATTCAGCTTGAATCTACCTTAAATAATTTTACCTAATTGTCCCTAGTCACTCTTTTCTATGTATCTAGTTGATAAAGCCCCCTATCTTTTCAAGATATGGATTGGTCAATTCCTCCTCTCTTGTATCTCTTTCTTTAAAATGTAAAATGCACAATCATAAAAGGATCTCATCCTAGTTTTCCAAGCATGAGACACAGCCATAAAATGCTCTCATCCTAGTTATCCAAGGCTCTTGAAATATTATTTTGTAATCCCTAATGTAGACTCAAGACCAATAATCCCTACTCAGAGAAACATTCATAGTTCTATTCAAGTCACTAGTCCCATGCTTTTAAATTCCTCATTTACACTTTCAACATAGGGTACAAATATTTCAACCTTTACACATGAACTGATTGTCCATCCCTTTCAAGGCCATCCCCTCAATTATAAGTTTAATTTCCACTACCCACTCCCATTCAGTCCTCCACTATGACCATTTCAATAACTTTAGGACAAATAACATACATTGTGGAGACCAAACCATAAAGGAATGATGTAAGCATTAGAAGTTATGCTTAACCCTCTTTCCACTTTCCTAATGTAATTAGCACACAAACATAAATATTTCAATTTAAGGATAAAATATTCCAAATCAAAGCCAGTGGCATAAATGCTAATAATTTATACTCACAACCCACACCATTCTTTGATAATAACTCACAAACATGAGATTTAAAATGCTCTATCCCTTTCACTCAATGTTTGTAACCCAAATATAAAATAGATTAGTGTGTCTAAAATAATTATTTCACCTCCTCCTTATTGAAATATGAATACCAATGAGGAACTGACACAAGTACTACACTCATCAACATCTGTAGAGTAGAGGTAACAAGGGTGTGAGATCCAATAGTTCTAAATGTCATCTAGGAACCATTAGGAAAAGCCAAAACACATGTCATCAAGTCTATTATTATGTGTGTGAATTGGGAATGGGGTATCAATGGCCCTTATAGTGTCTTAAGGCCAAATTTTAGAATGATTCGAAAGACCCAAACATCAACCTACCACTCTTTATAGAGTAATAAGAGATCCAAGACAAAAAACCATGATACATAAATCTAAGTAAAAAATAAATTTCAAGCCTAAATTTTATATTTAATTGAATAGGAAACATATTTTCCTTCATACATTTAATATTTATTTCTAAACCTAAGTATACAGAGCATTCCAACATTGATTTCTAATCAAGGGGGAATTAAAAAGTTTCCTTTGTTGTAACTTATTTTCCCACATAAGAATTCAAATAACATCCTCCCCCCATAGAAGTTATAAGTTAAAATCCATGTCATGATGCTCATAAATATACCATGATAATCATTCTCATTTTTAAAAATGCATCATTAGCAATGAAATTTATGCTCCTAATGTAAGTCATACTTCTAATATAATTTGGGATCCTGATGAAACTCAAGATAGAAATGCAACTTGGGAATTTAATGCAACTCAAGCTTGTAATGAATCTTAGGCTATCAATACAACTTAAGCCCTCAATTCAACTTGGGATGGAAATATAACTTAGGATACCAATGAAACTCAGGGTTAAAATCCAACTCGAGTTAGAAATGCAACTCAGGCTCATAATGTAACTCAAGCTTGCAATGCAACATAGGCTTGCAATTCAACTTAGAATCACAATGTAATCCATTTTCACTTACCAATATTATATCAATTTAACATTGATAAGGAATATAATTTGCATCATATCAACTCATTTTCTAAGCCACACATACATCCCCACATCTAAAGAGCATACTAACATCATTTTTTTACTAAGAAGGAAACATAGTTTCTTTTTGTATAACTCATTTTCAAAATTAGAGTATACAAAGCAAGTGAAAATAAGAAATTTTTTATTTGTCATAATTTTTAATCATCCCTCATTTTTCAAAATGAATTTCCACCATGAAAGTGCAAAGAGGATATTATCTTATTTCTATCATAGAAATCTTTCAACAATCTGCCTAGAGTAATCCATCATGTCCCTACCTAATCTACTGGATATGAATGAGAATAATCATCCTAATATACTAAAATTAAAATAAAATCAATAAAATCACCATTAAATATTCATCTAAAAATATATTATTCAATTTGAAACAAATTTATATTGACTATTAGATTGGAACACACTCTACCAAATGAGGTAATGACTAGGGATGATGAGGGAGTGATTAGGTATGATGAGGGCCAATGAGGGAATGGTAAGGGATAATGAGGGATGAGGAATAATTAGAAGGGAATGATTAGGGATGATGAAGGATGATGAGGATTGATGATGGAGTGATTAGGGACAATGAAATATGATGAAGGATTGACTTGGGATGATGAGAAATAATGATGGTTCATGAGGGAGTTATTATGGATGATGAGGGTTGATGAGGGAGTGTTTAAGGATGATTATGGAAAATGAGGTATAATCAAGGATGATGATGTAGTGACTAGGGATGATGAGGTTTGATGAGGGAGTGATTAGTGATAATGAGGAATGATGATAGCCAATGAGGGAGTTGATTAGGGACAATGAGTTATAATGAGAGTTGAGGAGGGAGTGACTAGGGATCATAAGGAACACTAAGTTTGATGAGGGAGTGATTAGGGATGATGAGGGATGATTAGGGAGTGTCCTATGTGAATTTGGAATGCTAGAATATGAATTTATTCTATGCAACTTTGGAATAATGCATGAGATTCGGATTGAAGAATGCATGGATCGACCCATCTATCTAACATTTATTTCAAAGTGAATGGTATATTTTTAGGATGAATTTTAAATGGTGTTTATATTAATTATATTATTAATGGAGTGTATTAGGGTAACTAGCTACATTCATGTTTACTATAAGTTATCGTATCATGACTATAGGTAGATGTCATGTATGAGTGACTACATGCATACATATTGTAATAGGAATGTGGTAGATGTCATGTGTGAGTGAATGTACATAAATATATGTATGTTACAATATACATGCTATAGGAAATTAATTTATTCATATTGATAGAGCCATTGATTGAAAAGCTCACAAATTATTTAGGAATCTGCGTTCAAGCTTGGGTATTCAATCAGGTAAGGCATACTCAAGTAGATAAAGTAGGTAGGGCATAATAAATTAATAAAAATAGGGGTAATAATAAATTGTATAGATCTATTACATATGTAACATTATTTGAAACTTTGTTTCTTATTTTATCTTCCAATCTTAAAACTAAGTATTGACTAAAATAGATTTTGAAAAACTAACTTCTAAATGGTAACTCCTACATCTCTAGAATCGATTTCATAAGATGCAAAGTGGCTCTAATTTTTTATATTTAGTAAAATAAATTTAAAGTATAATAATATAAAATTTAATATAAATTAAATATAAATTTATACTTAAACTATTACATTTGGTTATATTTAGTTTTGAGTTACAATATGTTATATTTAGTAATATAAACAACCTATTGTAACTCAAACATAAATATAACCAAATGTAATAAATTAAGTATAAGTTTACATTTAATTTATATTACATTATAAATTCTTATTCTTTACATTTATTTTACTAAATATATAATTTCACTAATAGAACCTATTGTAACTCAAACCTAACTTACTCTCACTAACAAAATGGTATACACTCACTTAAAGCTAAATATATACTCTCAATAACATTTCCTCGTAAAAATTATCTTTGAAAAGGCCATATGCCCTTTGAAAATGGTGTATGCCCTTTCAACATTTCAAACTTTGAATTTTATGTGTTCCCTCCAAAATTGTTTTGGGTATATGCTTGGTGGGGGGTCCAAACCTAGCCTGAAATTAGCCATGGAGTAACCCACATGGATTAAAGGAAATTTAAGAGTAGTTTCCATCTTTGTTGACACATATGACCAGACAAATTTTTATTAATTAAAAAAAAATATATGGGTTTGTAGAGGGGAAAGTGTAGTTTTTGAATGTGTAAATTTTTTAATGTTAAACTATTGTTTATACTTATTACTTAATTTATAGACAACATACTTCATTATGGACTATATACATATCATTAAAAATACATTTATAATCTTTTGACTGTTAATTTAAGTTTATGAAACTTATATCTTAATAATCTACACATCATCGACTATGCTTTTATACCCCATTATCCTACATCTACCCTTTAAACTAAAAAGTATGGTAAGGATGAGGATGCTTCTCACAATTTAGATCTATTTTCTCTAACATATCTTTAGAAACCATAGATTCACAACTTCTACCATCATTAATAGAATTACATACCTTTCCAAAAGTGCACCTTGTTCCTAAAATATTTGTATGAAGTCATGAATCACCATTGTATTTATCCTATACTTGATTTTTATTGGAGGTATCATTGTTATTCACATCATAAAAGTATCTCTTACATCAACTAAAACTTTTGTATTATGTTTTTCAGCCTCAATGTCAACCAAATTTACTCTTGACTATTCATCTTGCCTCCTATTTTATACATGATAATTGAGACACTCAAATTATGTGTAACCTCCTTCACCACATATGTAAAAAATAAAAAATATTTGTGGTGATTTCCATCTTGTACCATCACCATAGCCTTTACATCTAGGAAATATTTTTCTCTTCACTGATTCTAAAACCCTTGACTAGTATCTTCTTGTTTCTCAATCTCATAAGATGATTATCCTCTTGTGGGATTAAACCACCTCTTCCATTTAATGGGGATGATGGTCCTATCTTCATCTTATTAAATCTATGAAAAGTTTGTATAATTTGCTTCTCTTTTTATTTTAAATCTAGTTGATAGGCATCTTCCATGTTATCGATTTTTTGCATGCTTAACTCATCTTGAATATAAAATTTTAAATTATTTACATACCTTTCAATTATTTGTTTTTCTATTTATTCATACTCCACTTGAATCCAGATAACTTGTAAAATTAATCTATGTATTTTCTATACTATACTCCTTTTCCCTGAGGTTATGAAATTTTCTGTGGAGATTTTGTGCATAATCCTCTATATATGATTCATGCATAATCTACATGGAGGAATTTTTATTTCAATGTCTTCTTCATTTTACTCTAGGTCTTAATATTTTACTTTTATTTCCTTTCTCTATCATTCTGTAAATCATCCCACCATATCATGGCAAGACCCTTCAATTTGGTACATGTAAATTTCATGTTCTTCTCATCTACCATATTCTTCCACTCAAAAAGAATTTTATTTTTTAATCAATATATCTATGAGCTCTTCTAGTTTTAAATTCCCCCCATACTTGGAAAATTCAACCTTTTTTTATTTTATACTTATAATTCCTTAACTAGTGTTTCTTTAAATAACTGTGAAACATCTTGTTCTTCCTCTGCTTGTTGAATTTCTACTTCTTTCTCTCTTTCTTCATCACTTTCATTTTCTATTTGCATTGATCTCTAGTTTTCAATAATTATTTTAAGTTCTTCCACTCTCCTTTGTAAATCTTGGAGATTCCTATTCATTTGAGCATATTCTCTTCTTCTTTCCATCTTTATTCTAAAAATTATGTTTTTTAAAAATAATTTTTATTTAAAATAAAATTTTAATTTAAAAAAAATTCATACATAATCTCACCTTCAAGTTTTATCAAAGTTGAACATACTCTAATACCAGATGATGAGACCAAAAACACAACAATTCCAAAATACATATTAAAGTTATAAAGAATAAATTTGAACTTCAAAAGAGAATTCTAATTTTTCATTATCCACTATAAATAATACATAAATCTTTAAATAATTCACAACTTTAAAATAGAATTCACATGTACAAATAAAACCTATTAAAATAAAATATAAATAGAGTTAACAAGACTTGATATTTTTAAGTAGTTTTCAAAACCTTTCATTTTTAAATTTTTTTTTATGTGAGATCTTAGATGGGAAACATAACCATATTTTATTTTATATATATATATATATATATATATATATATATATATATATATATATATATATATATATATATTCAATTACAAGTTCAAGCCCACTTAATAAAAAAATTCTAAAAAAAAACAAAAAAAAAAAAAGAAAAGAAACTTGATATGCAGTTTTCAGTGTCAATTTCAAACCTATAAATATTGAAAAAGTCAAAATCAGCTAGCACCACTTAAATATATGTGATTATCTTTTTGAAATATTCATTTAAAAAAAGACTCAAATATATTTATAAATAAAAAATTATAACTTATACAAGATATGCTCATGCATTACATCCAAATTTAATCATCTTCATGTGAAAAAAAAACTAAAAATATAAATCATACACTATGTAATTTAATGTAATGCCATTAATATTTATGATTGGTTGGAATTTATCTCATTTAATTTATCTTTTAAAGAGTTAAGAAAGGGAAAAATTGAATAAATGGGAAGAATTTGTGAAGACTATAGGAGATTCTCCATAATTCACAATATCAATATATATGCATACCACTGATTGATATAAAACATTATAGGTGTCAATATAAAAATATAGTAACATTAATGAGATTATCTTAATTTTTTTGATTGAAGAGCATATCTATATTAGTATAAATAATCATAAATTATAAAACTAATCATACAAAAATGGGTGGAAAATTCACACCCCACGAGCAGAGTCAAACTAAACATAAACAATCCTCAAGAAAAATAAATCCCAACAGAGGGTCAATAAATACCACTCAATAAAAAATTAACTATTCCCTATAACAAAGAGGTAAATCCCATTTAACACAACATAAATATTTTCAATTAGGAGTGTGCCCTTATGAGAATGTGTGTTATTTCTTACACTGATGAAACAATGGAATCTCTCCTAAGTGTGGGTGACTTTGGAAGGGAGTGAATCTCTAGATAGAGTGATAGTTCCCTTGATGCACTCAATAAAACATGATCTTAAACTTACTAATACTAATTTTTGACTATGAAAAAGGGTGAAAGGGATACTATTTGAAATGGAATTGAAATGAAAACTTGAATGAATGTGATGCACCAATGTGTATAATCACTTATGCTTTAAAATGACACTTTTAGGAAGGGAATAAGCTTGTACACATTCTCTTCACTAATGATATGACTTCTACAATAGTGTTTCACAAGAAGGACTTGATAAACTCACTCTTTGCATGAAAGGAATCAAAAGGATCTAAATTCACATCCAATACTTAGATTAATATTGATATTGAAACTTAATATGAACTATAGAAACTCAAACATATTGTATGAAGGTACAAAAACTAGATAATATCATAGGAAAACTAATGCTTCACAATGCTATATCAATGGAAAACACCATACACTTCACCAAAACCTAAAAATGGAGGAAAAGAGCTTCTTATTTATTCAAAAGGTGAGTACAAAATTTATAAGTCTTTTAGGATAACCAAAAGAAAAAGAGTGATAATAACATTTTGGAAATAAGAGCACAAATATAAAATCAAATGATGGGGAGACAAAGCAACACCAAAGCAGGGATGTCAACTTGGTCTTCAAACCCCTTAAGCATTACGTAGTAATTCCTCAAATTTATCCTTTCATTCATGTCCTCAAGGTGGTGTAGAGGTATATTATAATGATTTAAAGATAATTTAAATCATCTTAATCATTTATTGGTCAAGCTTCACCACTTGGAAGGTGCCTATATCCTTGTTTGACCCCCTATATACTAGCTCATATATCTTTGTTGAATAATAAGTCCTCCATGAAGATAGGACTTTAAGTATTCATTAATTATTAATTTAAATATTATTATAATACATTAATGAGGTATATCCACCTTAATTGTGATGTCACAATCTCTTTTATACTTGTTTGACTCTTTCAACATGCTAGGCATAGGAATGAAAGGTGTAGTTACGAGTCCTTGAGACCTTTTCCACCTTTGAAACATTTTTTTAAATTGAAATTGACTTATTAATTCTTGATTGGGACTATGAGAAAGAGATACACATCAATAAATCCTTTGTAAATTTTTCAAATCATCAATTTATTTCTTAGATCACTTGACACCTTCATGAACAAAGAGGTGTAGGAGAGAGAAAATGGGTTTTGCATTGAAACTCATTAAACCAAGAAAAATTCCTCCATGTATGGATTTTAAACATCAATTAAGACCTGAAACAAGGCATTTTGAAAGATCAAGTATTCCAATAGATGCAATTTTGCTCTTATAGCATGTTTCTTCACTCATTCCTTGTAACCCCAAAAATTGGTAAAGCTCCTTGTATAGAATAATCTACAAATAAAATTGGAAAATTAAGAATATTTTTTAGTACCCTATATCACCTTAAAAACACATAAAAAATTTCATGAACTAAATCCAAGTCTCAATACTCCTTTTCTATCATTTCTCTCTCCATTTAGGCCTAATTAGGCCTCCTAGGCCTAGAAAGAGAAAATTGACCCAAATGACCACCCACACATGTGAAACTAGACAAAAGTGTTTGATTTAATTTAATTGACATAATAACATACTCCATGACAAATTTAAATTTATGTAATGTTGTGTAGAACGGCAAACCATGAAATGGCCATTTGCAAGCCTAGATGCTTTTACATGCTTGAGGGGTAGTTTGAGAGGATTTTCAAGAAATTTATAGGTTATGATTCTTGAATGTGACTTTATGATACCTATATAACCTTAAAATAACTTAATAATTTATGTTTAAGTCTTTTATTTCAATCTCAAGCCTTAATCATGGCTTTTGGGCTTGTAAAATTGAGTTTTCTCACTTGTTGAGCTAGTGTCCATCTTGCAAGAGATGTTTAACTATTTGAGAGAAATATAGAAACTTTTAAATTATCATGAAACCTATATTAATTCACCATAAACATATTAAAATTATTTGTATGTCACTCCACTATCTATACATTCACTATCACTCTAAAAACTATCTATTTTACCTTGTACCTTATGGTACTGTACCTAAACCTATGAACAAATACCTATAAATAGATATCAATAGAGTTTATAAAATTATAAATATCATTTTTATGTCAAAATATTTCATTTGGAGTCATTAAGAAGCATATCTCTCCAATCGGGTCCATTGAAGGATTTTAGGAGGGTTTATGTTCTTAACAATGGTTCATAATGGAAAGGGATCCTTTCCAAAAAATAATGACAATAATTTATGGTAGGGGTACCCATATAAAATATCTTATTAGTTCCCATGCATATTATAATTAAATTTTTGAGAAAACCAAGTGACCTCTTCGAGCTCTTTCTAAAGCAAAACATGGTTCTCTATGTTTTAACTGATTATTCATGCAGCTATGAATCCTAAAGACCAAACCAATGGAATTAATTTGAATAAAAAGACCTCCATCATCACCTCAAGGAATCTAAATTCATAATTCACCTTTTACAACAATTTATAACACTTGGAAATTGCTCACTCAGGTTAATGACTATGTATAAAAGGTTGAGAAAGACCATCTTGGGTCTTGAAAACTCTAAAAGTCATTTCTTCATCAAATAAAATTTTGAATATGTCTTAAATTATCTATTAAATGATTTTTATGATCCAATAAGGCATTAAAATTCCATTATAGGTCTGAAACATTGATCTTTACCACTTAGGGTTTTTAAGCAAATTGTGTATATTGACCCTAAAGGTCTATACCTTGAGTTTCTCTCTTCATCTATTGACCAAAACTTGATGAAACACATTCATCATGATATATACACTTATTTGATATGTTATACATCCAAAGTCTAGTGATAAATATGTCCTCTTACCTTTATTGGTGAGTGGGCATGTAAGTCTATTAGGACTATGTTAAACTGTGTTAGTTCTAAGTTCTGCCTTATGAAAATGATCCTCATGGACATCTCCAATGAAAATTGGTTTCACCCCTTATTATTATCTTATAACTCATTAAACTTCAAATTATAATTTTCATTGCTCTTGACTGCTTTCATGAACCCTGTCCATATCTTCACTCTTGTCCTTGACTGCTTGTAAGCATATATTGGCTATAGGTGCATATTCTATTATTTTTATGGATTGAGGTGGAGAAATAGATGTATTAATACATTAAGTATGTCATATAAACTCTCTAATACTACTTATAATTTTTTAATAAACCTAAACCCTTATTCTCTCCCTCTTAGAAACTTCCTTTTGGTAACCTTCAATAGGCAGGCTCACTATGTGTGATCTTACCTATAATGTAGGTGTATTAGGTTGACTATAGATTTTTGAGAGATCCTAATGCTTTATAAGATTATTCATGACCTTATATAAATCTTAAAAATCCTATGTATTGATGGATTTAATGTCCATACCAACCTTAAACCTCATCATGCACCCTTTCATTGAAATGTCCTTGGAACTCAAATAAGCCTATATGCTAGTTGTAGGTGAATGTTATGGAGTTTTTAGGCTTGAGGGAAGAATATGAATAATATTAGGACCTTGAATAGGTATAAACAAATGTTTTTACCTCATGACACTCTTAAAAGTGTGATACTTCTTCTTTTTGTTCTTGTTTATTCATGTTCTCACATGATCACACATAAGCCACCTAGCTGACTATAGGAACATGGTTGTAGGTGGCCATTTTGCTTATTCAAATTGTTAACCTCATTTTGTGATATGAAATTAATTCATTATTTATCAACTAATCCATCATACCCAATTTATCCAACTTATTTTATCTTCACACAAACTCTTCATGTTGTCTAACAAGAGCCAAAATACATGACTGTAGATGCATATTTAATGTTTGTATGGACCGGTGTAAAAAAAAACATTCCACCTACCTTCATGATGAAAAAAATCCATGATATCCATTGATATCATCTGGAACTATTTATGCCAAACATTTTTCTCAATGACCCTTATATTCATGATGCTTTCTTGAAAAATATAGCCTTAAAATAGAGGATTGTTATAGGTACCTATTTCAAGCTTGTATGGACTTTAAATAGGCATGTGAGATGGCTAGTGACATGATAAATGTGATTCTAAAACCACTAAATATTTTTATCTACCTTATATAAACTTTAATAAGCATCAAAATAACTTAATAAACATGGAGATCAACATTTGATATTACCTTAATAACTACTAACTTACCTTAAACTCTGTTAAACAATGTTTTGAGAGGTTTCCTTGTATGGTTTTGATGGGCCTTGGTAACCTTTAACTCATTATCATTACATTATCTCATGCTATAACACCTAGGAAAACTCCTCAAACACATTCATAACACATTTTGAGCAACAAATAGTCTTTTATAGGTCTCTTATGTTGGGATGATAGTCATACACATCTTGATTGTGTTCTTTAGGCATTTGAGGCTTAAAATGGACTTCTTGCTCGCAAAAGTGTCTATAGTCATCTTGAATACCCTATTATCATCCTCAAATAACATCACGATCTCAAAATTAACCTCTTCATCTTCATGAGTCCTCATAGCTCCTATCATTTTCCATTATGTCCTTCTAGCCTGCTCATCAAGCCTAAAAGAGAGATTTTGAGCTCAAGGAGAATAGTTTTAAGACCATCCATGG
Organism: Torreya grandis; assembly: GCA_037957365.1. NCBI lineage: Eukaryota > Viridiplantae > Streptophyta > Pinopsida > Cupressales > Taxaceae > Torreya > Torreya grandis. The sequence goes on from JARHVA010001074.1 coordinate 3,510,574, forward strand.
TATGTCCTCCGAAGTTCAAGAAAAAATTTATCACATTTTAAATTCATTGATGATCAACTCCCAAATATCATGTTGAACTCACTGAGATGCTTTTATATATTAGAAGCTCATTAGACCTGTAATTATTTATTATGAAAGGCCCTATCTCACTTAAGCTACCTTAAGAAAGACCCTATAATCATGAAGGTACCTAAGAAAATTTTCCTAGATGAAAGAGGTGTATTTTATCTAAAGCATGGACTTACTAAACATTTAACTATGAATATGTTTAACTAATATATCAACATGCTTGAAAAATAGCCAAAACTCAAGTCAAGATAGATAACTAGTTTCTTGTCAAAAGACTCCATATTAAGACAAATTAGATAATTATTATATCATGAAAAATGTCCTATTTTACCTTAAAATCATCCCCTTATAACTATTTTTATCCATAGAGCTTTGAAGTGAAGAAATAAAGACAAACCTGGACCTTGTCTAGATGACTAGGACATAGTGACCCCTTTACACTCTTAGTGATTGTTCTTAAATATGGGGGGATGAATCTGAAAACCAATGAAACTAAATTTAATTTAATTAGTGTCCTTATCATTTTTCAAGATATTTGGACTTGAATCTCTCTCTCTCCTACCTATACTGATAAAAAACCTATGGCCTTCTTAGAGCTGCCAAGGGGGTCGATATGAGAGATAAGTTGGTTTTATTAATTTTGACACCTAAAACTCCTTAAAAATCATGGATTTTATCCTGTCATGAGAAGATAAGGTCTTGAAGATTCTTTTAAGGTAATTACCTTGAATAATTGTATGGATAACCTCAAAATAAGCATTTTGGCACTAAACTTACTGAAATCACTTGAAAATATTGATGAAACTAATGAAAAATGTATCCATTATAAATTTTCATGCCTAAAAAATTAAACCATTTCCTTCTAATTTTATACTTTCATTAACATGCATAACCTTCTCTAGAATCCACAAAGTGATCCAAAATACAAGTAATTGGGTCGTGAAGTTAGTCAAACATATCACCAACCAATATAATCAATTGTACAAAATGAGATGACCTTTACAAAATCTATAAGGCCTATTAATATGTTCTATACTCTTTTCAGCACTTGAAATAACTTGAAACTAGTCAATAAATAGCTAAACAAGCACATGGCAAGATAAGACCAAAACCTTAAACTTATCAAATTTACCTTAAAATCTACTAATCAAAAGGTTTTGGATGACAATTTTAGATAAATAACAAGGAAAACATACCAATCAATGGGTAAAATAACATGACAAACAAATTTTTAAGTGGTAGGGGTGACAATTTGCCATACGAGGTTAAAATTATCCAATATTTTGGTGACTCAACTAGAAAGTATGCCTTCATACTTGAGAACCAAACCATTGACATATGTTTTATAATCATAATATCACTGTTACATTCTAAAATGAATAGTGGACAATTTGATAAATGACCACAATACTCTTGACTTGAAACAAGACTAATTTTCTCCTCTAAAATAAGTAAAGAAAACACACAAAATAAGGGAAATAGACTAACAAGATAAATGTGCAAGTAAATCACTTATTTGAAAAAAAACATAATCAAACTAATGTGATAGGATAGTAATTAGAGGAAAAGACATAAACTAACTATTTACAAAGAACTTATCTCTCAATAACATGTTTCAGAGGCATCCCATTGACTAGGATTGGAACTACCTCACCCTCCATCTTTGAAAGTTGGAAAACATTATGGGATTTACAGTTGGAGATTGTGTATGGGCCACTCCAAATGGAGTCAACATTGGTATGCCTTCCTAGTTTAGATCTATCTTCATCCCATTTGAGAACCAAATATCTCTCTTTGAGACTCTGTGAAGAGGCTCCTTTATCAAAGGTTCTCTTCACTTATGCTTGGTGAATTTCCATGGCTAACCTGGAATAATTTATAATATCTTCCAACTCTATAAAATCAACATACCTTACCTCCATTGGTTCATTCTCCAATAACTCCAACTAGTGCATTAGTTCTAAATCAAGAAACTCAAGAGAAATGGGCAACCTTACTTCCTTACCATAAACCAACTTGTATGGTGAATTAGATATAGACATCTTGTATGTGATCCACTGATTTCAACTTCAAATTCCATGATCTTTGAATATCTTTAATAGTTCTTTGTATGATCTTCAATAGGTTCTTACTGGTGGACTCAACAAGTCCATTACCTTTAGGGTAGTAGTTTTATAATGTGTTGAGGTAAACACCATGTTGAACATCCCATTGAATGATCTTAGCTCCCATAAAAACCATGGAATTATTTGAAATGATCATAACGAGGAAACCCAAATCTCATAAGTAAGCCCTCATAAAAGTCTAACACACTAGATTCATTTGCTTCCTTTAAAGCTACTACCTCTATCCTTCTTGTGAAGTAATCCGTGGTAGTAAGGATCCACTTATGACCTAATCTTGAAGATGGTATAATGAGGCCAATGAATTCTAAAACCCATTGGAAAAATTTTTGATCCACTGAAATTAGTTGGAGAGGTAAGGCTTCAAGTCTTACTTTTCTTACAAACATGGCACATTGCTTAGATTTCTTGATCCAAGCATGATAATCATTGAATATACTTAGCCAATAGTACCCACCTCTCATGATATTAAGGGATGCAATTCTTGCTAAGAAATGTCCTCCACCATGTTCATATTGGAACTCTTTAAGCAACCTTTCTATTTGGTTTGGCTCTATGCACCTCAATAACACACCATTGATTTCTTTCTTAAAAAGTACACCATCAATAAGGAGAAAAGGAATGGACTACAATATGAAATATCTTCTCCTTGATACACTTAACTTAGGAGTATAGAAACCATATTGAAAACACCTTACCAAGTCATGAAACCAACTTGAAGATGAGGTATGATCAGTTTCAACTTCTTCATCATTCAACACTAAAATTGCCTCCTTAGCCTCTTGCAAGTCTTGGGATAGATGTTCACATAATCCTTTACCTCTAATCATTTTTGTGACCTTAATTTCAAAATAATACTCCATTACTCTTTTTATCCAACTTTCCCTCTTCTCATTTATATCCTTAGTCAATAAGAACTCCTTGATACTTGGATGAGCAACCATTAGATGTATCCTGTTGTTAGATAACAAATGTCTAAACTTCTTAAGAGATTTGATTATTGAAAGAACATGCTTCTCAATATAAGTATACCTTATCTCATATTCATTCAAGACTTGATTGAAGATAGATATTGGTTTCTATAAATCCTCTTGATTTGTTTCATAATAATACCTAAAATTGTGTCCATATTAGCATACGTATACAAGATGAAGTCTTTTGAGAAATTAGGATTTATAAGGGTAGGATCACTAGCTATTTCTTGATTTATCTCTTCAAAACTCTTCATACCCTCTTTAGACCAGCTAAAATTTTGATTCTTATTAAGCATGGTTGTAAGTGGCTTTGCCAAAGTTACAAAATTAGAAATGTATCTCCTTATGCTTAGTCAAAGAGAGAGAAATAATTGAGTCTATCCTTTCAATATCAATGCTTAATCCATTTTTTAAAACTACATGTCCAAGAATCTTACCTTCATGTAATGAGAAGACACATTTCTTGGGGTTAAGAGACCCTCCAAATTGCTTACATATTTCAAACACTTCTTTGAGATGGACCATGTGTTCACTTGCACTCTTTGAAAATACAATTATGTCATTTAAATAGACAAGAACAAACCTATTGATAATACATTGTAATTCCATATCCATGGCTCTATGAAAGGTTGATCCAGCATTAGATAAATAAAAAGGAATTTTTATATAAGCAAAGGTCCCCCACTTGGTAGTGAAGGTTGTCTTAAATTGATCTTCCTCCTTAACCAAAATTTGATTGTATCCACTATACCCATAAAACAATGAAAATCTATTTGAACCTACTACGAACTATAAAATTTTCTCCATGGATGGCAATGGGTAATGATCCTTAAGAGAATCCTTGTTCAAATCTAGGAAATCTACAAAAAGTCTATGTTGGGAATTGGAGGAGCCGAACACAAAAATTAACAATGCACATAAAGGATATTTTAAATCATACTGAATAATATTATTTCTCAATACTAAATTAATTAATTCTAAGATATTACAAAAATATATAGTAATATTATTCCTATAACTTCTCCCCTATTTTTTCTCTCCTGAATCTTATAATTAAACACACTCTATTTATGATATATTGTTATAACCATTAAAAATATATCAAAATAATATAATATTCTAACTAATACCATAATATTGTTTATAACAATATTACTACCAAATATTAATTAACCTATAACTATTTACCTCTTGATAAATACCTCAAATATACACAATGTAAAAGCTATATTTCCTAACACTCCCCCCATAGTTTTTACATGGTGAAAAAACATTCACACTCTTATCTGCAGTATGATCATCTCATGTAGCATGCCCTATTTGGCTAATGACCTTGATAAAGAGAGCCTCACTCCTCCCTTGGTTTTACAGGTTTACCACAAACCTTGACATGAATAGGAATACCATTTACCTCCAAGAATTAACATGAATAGAGCTGTATGCCATTACATAATCATAGATCTACATACCACTAACGTAATCTTGATACACATGACCACTATATGTGAAGGAACACATCCCACATTTACTTTACCTAAACACAACATACATGTCACTAGGGGTCATCTCTATAAATAAGGTATTCATAGGATCTCTACAATAGCTTCTCTCCTAACTATTGTCAAAACACTATTCATCTCCTATGGTTTTCTAGATCACTACCATAAACCCTTTCAAGATCTATGAATTGACTTACATTGGTTCTTTCTGTCCTTTCACAATGTCTTCACATCAAGGAATCATGTTTGGAATTTACACACAAATTAGATTTCTTAAATAGGCATATTATTTTATAAACACATAGTAAAAATGAAAAACACACCACATAAAATGTCACCAGATCATTGGTATGGCCCTGTCGTTGGTAACTAATGAGAGGTCACTAAAAGACCTCCTTCCTCTGTGTATCCTCTAGCCTCTAGTAGATGAATATGCTTACTTAGTTGATGTGTCAATGTAGCTCAGATTCATATTGATTTGAAGGGAATAGATCCCCCCACAAGATTGATATGTTTGACATTTAACTCAGGACGTCGAGGTCACCTAAAAATGCATCTGTGAGGTAATTTTTTTATTTTTACAACTTTTTTTTATTTTTGACACTTTTTGACAACACAAAATTCCTATAACTCTCAACTTTGACTCTTTTAATATGAATTTTGAATTTTTACAGACATACTTTTAAATTTTAATGACACATAACGACCCTTGAAATTAATAACTCCTTAACATAACAAAACTATAAACCATAAATATACCTAAAATAAAACAACAAAATACAATATGGTTTGACTAACCATAAACCATATTACAATACATTTTTAAAACTATATACCTAAAAAATAAACATGTAATGATTATTCTCAAAAATTATAAAGACTTATAGTATGTGACCATTTTAAATTCTAAAGACACACCTAAATAATATATGAGCATAAAGACTAAAAATGACTTTGGACATTAAAAAAACTTAAGACTATTTAATAGTGATAAAACAATAAACTATAAAACACTTTAACCTACACACAAACCACTTAAATAGTGGTGTTGGCATCTAGCATGATGTGTACAAGTGTTGGGTGTCGTGTAAAATTACACTAAGTGTAATAATTGGTAGTTTGACCAATGTAAAGACTTGAATAAGCATGGTGATGCACATGTAGCTAGCATGTGTTGGATAGTGAGGTATATCTATGATAAGAATGATTGGAAGAATCCATCGATCCACATAATGCTATAGGTATGTGGGCTTGGTGAGACATTTCATGAGGCCAAGTTGAATGTTCAATATTTCAATGTAATCAGTATACACTAAAATAGAAATGGAACACGTAATGTTTTGCTAGAAATTTTAGGGGAATAATGTTGCATTGGACTACATAGATCAACACAAAAATATATCTATTCCTTAATGCATGGATGAATTACAATCTAAACGATGTATATAAACTATTTAAACAATAACTACAACTTTAGGTACTTATTAATTAAGAGCATGAAAATTCTTAGATTATATTTATATTTAGTAGTGATCTGGATGCAAACACAAATCTGTGTTGAGGATTGGTAAAAAGTCAGCTAAGATCAAAACTATAATGTAGTATAGGGATGGATAACAGGTGTAGATTCAATCAGTAATTGATGAATAATGAAGATCAAATCATACCAGGGCTATGTAATGAACAATGAATGGATCGAGCCATTCTCTCCTATGCAAATGAAAATAAATACAATCTAATAGAAAACTATGACTCATCTACAAAATAATATTTTTTTCATAATGAACTATCATTCTCAAGGGCATAAGATTGAATGATTTCCCTTTACATAATGATTAAGCTACCATTGCAGAAACCTGATCCAATACCACTATTGGGAATTAGAGGAGCCAAACATAGAAATAAATAATGCACAAAAATAATATTTTAAATCATACTAAGTAATATTATTTTTCACTATTGAATTAATTCATTTTGGGACATTACACAAACATATAGGAATATTATTCCTATAACTTCTCCCCTATTTCATCTCACATGAATCCTATAATTAAGCACACTCTATTTATGATATATTTGTATAACCATTAACAATATATCACAACAATATAATATTCTAAATAATACCATAATATTGTTTATAACAATATTAATACCAAATATTAATTAACCTATAACTATTTACCTCTCGATAAATACCTCAAATCTACACAATGTAAAAGCTAGATTTCCTAACACTCTGATCTCACTGTTATTATTTCTTACTAGAACAAGGTTTGCCACCCAATTAGAGTGTTTGATTAGGAAGATGATAGCTAATTCAATGACCTTATGAAGCTCAGTTCTCATCAAAAACTCAATTTTTAGATTGATGGCTATTTTCCTTTGACTAAATAGTTTAGTTTTAGGCTCCAAATCAATGGTGTGTTGAGATATAATTGGATAAAATCATTTCAAATCACTATATTACCATACAAATACATCAACAAAGCTCCTATATAACTTAATGAATGATTCTTTTTATGGAGTACATACTTTACCCAATTTTAGACTCTTTTTAGTTGTTATCTCAATACTGGCATGGTGTTCTTCTTTGGTTAAAAATGAGGACTTCTCTCTCCTCATATCATCATCTCAAATGAAGATATTTTCAAGAGTGACCAAACCTTTGGGAAACTTGTTGGAATTCAATTGAACAATCTGATCCCCATACAACTGCAATATCTTTGACTGATTCCTAGAAGAGAATTTAGACTCCTCTTATAAAAACCTAACAATCTGGTTGTCATCCTAAAAAATGTATCAGTTTTTATGATTATAAGAAATGGAATACCTAAAAAAAATTTGATGTCTAACTGATTTATCTCACTCATTACATCAACTGGAATACTAAATTGAGCCTCTATGACATCCAATCTATCTGCATGCTTATTCTTTTCTTTTGGCACTGCCTAAATGTCAAAAGCCTAAAAATATTCAAGTAATTACCAAAATCTATGCTTATAATATATAATCAAGGTGTTATTTCATACATTAAGTCCTCTCACTTGGTTAATTATAAGTTCACTATCACCAAAAACCTGTAAAACATTGATTCCCATCTTCCTAGCCCACTATAAATTGAGGGCTAGAGCCTCATATTCTAAAATATTATTAGAAAATACAAACTTGAATTTAATGGAATAAAAATACCTTTTTTTTGGGTGATATAAACATCACTCTATCCCAAGTACCATGCATTTTATTTGACCCATCAAAGGATATCTTCCAAAGACCGTCATTTGACTCATCTTCCTTCACCATGGCTAGAATATTTGCATCATTTTCATGAAGGTAATATACAATAAGTCCCTCCTCTTCAATAAATTTTTATGGATCATGTATATGTAAGTTTGAGGCACATTAATCAAGGAAAAAAATTAAGAACTCCCCTCTAGTGGTAAATTAGTTTCCACTTCACTAGATTCTAGCACCTCATCCGAGATGACACAGTTAGTGTTTACAATACTTGGCATGTAAAACTCCAGGTGAAAACATGAAATGGGATTAGAATGAATAATTAACTTTGAAACATAAATTTTTTTGAACATCAAATATGTCTAATAATTTTATAGGTATCCACCAATCTTTGAGGTGAAGTCTCTAAACAAACACATGGCAAAATAAGGAGGCAAGTCTACAACTACTACAGCCTGTTGAATAGTAACATTTAGAAAAGCATGTAATGTCAAATTCAGGTATTTATTCATGTCAAATATATTTTTTGATGATCCATCCAACTAAAATACCCATTTTATGTTTGGTTCATACACTAAACCAAGTTTATCTGCAATTTGTTTAGGCATGATAGTGCTACTAACTCTTCTATCCACCATACAATTGTGAACTAAAGTATCACCAACAATAAGAGAGAGATAAAAGGGAGGTGTTTTGATTTTTTTTTACCTAATACTTACCCACTTTTATATACTTGTGTACTTTTTATACTTGTTATCTCATTGACTGATCTAAATTTGCCAACACTATGCTCTCTTTCCCAACAGATTTTGGTGACAACATAAGAGTTGAAAATTCTTGTATTAGCATGTATTTTTGCCCTAGGATTGTTAAGGAATCCCACATGATAATTATAAAATTATACCTATTCATATGATCTAAAATATTTTAAGGAGCTGTATTTACCTTTGGCTACACCTTTTGCACAACTAGATGATCCTGAACTTGTGGTACTTGTTGAGACTCACCAATCTCCATGTTTTGATTTTTATATAATGTTGGGGAAACAAAATGATTATTGAAATTATTAGAAACATTAGGAGATTTAATTATAACATTATTCACATCCTTAGTTTCTTTAGTATCTCTCTTCTTCACTTTAGTTACAGCTGCAACCACATTATTTGGAGAACCAGAATCACCAACTTGACTCAAGGTTGCATGGTCATCTAGTTGCCAATTCACAAAGGTGGAATCTAGTTCATGATTCATCTTATCTTTTTGTGTCATACCATCACTATGTTTCCCCTCTTGAAGAGAAGCATATTATTGAGTCATTTGAGGCATTACCAAGGATTGGTTGACTAAGGCCTGATTTTGTATATCATTATGATTAGAAGGCTACCAACTTGAATTTGACATCATGTTATTCTGAGTTGGTATAGGAATAATAGATTTGGATGAATATTTAGTATTTGGATCCACTTATGCATATGTCTTGGCTTAAATGATAGCTCCTTGAGATTGATAAGATGGTCTCTATTCTCTAAAGCCTTGATATGGTGGTATTTTATCTCTAAAAGGCTGATAGGTAGGCTGATTAGGTGCTTAGTAAGGCCTATTTTCTTGGTATTAATGAATTTTTAGTTGGGAAATATCATTATCAAAGGATTGTAACATTTCTTTGATCTCTCCAATCTCAATTGATTGGTTAAGAAGGGATAAAAATTATGCCTGGGGAGCTAGAATGGGAGACATAGAAAGAGCTTAAGGGTCTAGTATGGGCTATGTTTCAGGGAAAAAATTCATACGAGGTCTAGTGCCAATTTTACAACCTGTATCAAACTATTCTCAGCTCTTATTTCTACTTCATATGTATCTATAAAAATAGTACCACCCATTGACTATATCATGACACTAATGTCTGAATTGAGAGATCTCAAATTAGATAAGAAGGAAAATTCTAGTGATGGAATGATCATTAGAGGTATCCTACTCCATATTTTTTGGAATTTAAGGTTAAAGTGAGTCATGAACTCATGAGGAGACCTCTTTATGGTGGTAATTTGTTCAACTAAGAATATGTGATTAGATTTGTCCTCGAATTGCCTATAAAAGGCTGCACCTAAGTCATCCCAGGAAGTAATGGAATTTAGAGGGAGGTTTCTATACCATTGGAGTGATTTTATTTTTAAGGAAGCAATAATAAGTCTAATAGACATGTTATCTTGGACAACATTGTGGACTAAACAAAGGTTGGCAACATCCCTGATGTGCTTAATAAGCATGGTTTGATCTTCTCCTAAAAAGAAAGGGATGCTATTAAGAGCTGATGTTGGTATATCATCATACTAGGAAAGATTCAGTGGGATTCCCTTGTTAAATGAGATAAACACTTAGTTTCTAATTTCCATCTAGATAGTGGGAATTTCACCATCAAGAACAAAAGGTTGACCAAGTGATAGAAACAACTTTCTATGATAGGGGTTTATCTTTGTAAATCTTGTCCTTTATAAGAATTAGAAGGCAACTAAATGAATTTAAAAGGAATACATTTGTTGGATGATATTATGGGAACCTTTGGCATGAAAGTTGTGCAAGTCTGCTACTAAGAACTCTACAACTTTAGGAAATACTCTGGTTCAAATGATGAAGAGTGTCCTCTGCTACTACAAATTCTTTTCCTCAGCTCCAAAATTTAGTTATTCCAAGGAGAATATGTGCCACCAGGCATGCTAAAAATTATTATGAATCAGGAGTGTGCTCTTGTGAGAATGTCTGTTATTTCTTACCACTACTGAAACAATGGAATCTCTCCTACATGTGTGTAAGTCTGAAAGGGAGAGAATATCTAAATAGAGGGATAGTTCCCTTGATACACTCACTAAAAATTGATCTAAACCTACTACTACTAATTTTTGACTATGAAAAAGGGTGAAAGGGATACTATTTACAATGGAATTGAAATGAAAACTTGAATGAAGATGTGCCTAAGGGTTTTTGGTGTCATCTGCATGCATGCCTCCTGGCCATATGCCTAATGACAATGACTACATAATCTCTTTCCCATCTTCCATACTATCGATATTTACAAATCAAGGTAGGATTTTTAGTTTAAATGTGCATTTACTGTGCTGAGTTGGCTTCCCCCTCTGCCCTTTGGGTAGATTTTTTCACGTTCCTTTTTATAAATGCTGCCACCACTCATTTGGAATCATTTGATAAATGTGTTATTGGTGGGAGAAATAACAATAATGGCACCAAAGAAAGCAAAAAAATTTGTTCAAAAGGTTTATCATGAGGTAATTCTCTTGAATCAGACATACCTGTGCCTGATGTAGTGTTAGAATTACCTGAGTTTGATAAATCTTATAGCTATTTTGAAAATTTTACTCTTATTTATTATTTTGTGGGTTGAGTCCTCTCAGAGAGCCTCCTCAAATAGTGGGTCCATAACTACTGGTTGAATCATGGGGTTAAATTGGAAGGTGTCCAAAACCCTACCAAGGGCTATTTTCTATTCTATTTCAATAACCCTGACCATTGTAAGGCCATTGTTAACCATAGGCCTAGTTTATACACAAAAATTTAGTTTTTCTCTCTCATTGGACTAGGGATTTTCAAGTTTTAGAGTAGGCCAAACTTAAAATCCTATTTTGGATTGAGTTCTCTAGGTTTCCCTTTCCCTTGCGAAATTTCATAGACCATCTTATCAAGCCGTTGGGGTATTTCATTTGCCATGAGAAGTATAAATTTTATGCCACTCACCCTTAATGAAGGGTCTATGTTGAGATGGACCTTGCTAAGGATCTCAAAGATTCCATTGATATTCAAGTTAGTGATAACCATTTTACACAATGAGTGCTTTCTATAAATTTGCCAAATACCTACTTTCATTGCCAATCATCTTCCCACATGATTAGGGAATGTCCTCTCATGGTCCCCACTTTTATCATGCCCAAAGAATGTAATGGTTCTAACCTAAAACCCTTAATTTCCACCTCTGATGGGTGGACCATGGTTACTAACTATAAAAATGTTCTTGCTAGAGTGCCTAAAAAGAACAATGCTTATCACCTATAACAAGCCTCTGTCATTGCCACTATTTCAAATAAAACCTTTCCATCTCTATAGCCTCAACTACCTAAACCCATTTCATGTTTACCATAAGCATCTACCACCATAGTTCCTTTGTTAGCCTCTGCTACACTTATCCTCCCTTCATAACCCCCTTTGGGGGTGAATGGATTAGATTCTATGACCTTGTTACCTTTAGTCATAAAGCTATGCTATGCCGATCCCATAGCCATTCACCCTCTGGTGAAGATGAAATTGGGTCACATAAATGATAACCCTTTACTTTAGGATATTTTAGAATCTTGGTTGGTACTTTCAATAGGTTCTCAGCCCTCTCAGACCTCACGAAAGAGGGAGATATAAATATTGATAGTTGTCCATGTTAGTCTATTCATAGAATTTAAGAGGTCTTACTGATCCAATGTATAATTATATGATCAAGAACAATTTTCAACTCTTTTCAAACATGAAGATTTTATGCTTATAAGAAGTCAAGATTGTTGACTTCATGCTCCATGCTGTGGCTCATGTGATCTGGCCTGGGGCCAATTGTTAGGCCACTCATCATGAGTCTAGCAAAGGAGGAGTTTTGACCTTATTGGTGCCAGAATTATCCCAACACATCATCTCATGGGGGTTTGACCCCTTAAATTGAGTGATTTGGACACTTTTTGATTTTGATAATTGCATAATTGGGTTAGTTAATCTTTATGCTTCTAATGATGTTATCAAGCATACCTCATTATGGATATGGCTAGCTGAATCACTTCCAGATGCTCACTAGATTATTTGTGATGATTTCAATATGGTAGAATCACTAGAAGACAAAGAAGGATGGCTTCCCATGAGGTGGTGTGCAGGAGAATATAAGGCATGGTTCTATCTATGTAACAAACTTGGGGTGTTTGACCCCAATCACCACTGGTAGAAATATTTACACTTGCCCTAGTTCACTTGGTCTAATTTTTACCAAGGTGAGGACAGGGTGATCAAAAGGATTGATCAAGATTTGTTAGCCAAACAATATCTTTTTTATTTTTCACCTATATAATACCAATTGGTCTTATTTATACCAAACACCTTTCTATATGACCATCTTCCCTTTTGATTCAATGTTGAGTGGATTACCCCTCAAGTTTGGGTGCCTACTACCTAATTTTACCTCAACACTACCCATCTCAAGCGGGGACGTACCTTGAATCACATTGGCCATATATGGAATCTTGCCCCAAGACTCATCGGGTCCATTAGATAGATTATGTGGTGATCTGATGCTATCAAATGTACTACCACTTTCCTTAGAATATATGGCAAACAAGCTACCTCTTTTAGAAGGTGTATTCATCATGCCACTAATCAAGAATTTATCAGAGCCTCTTAGGAGCTAGAAGCCTTGCCTTTTAATTTGTAATTACATGCTTGTGTAGATAAATGAAGGCATAAACTCTAAGTTTTTGAAGCTTACAATGCCATAAGGGCTCAACTATGTGCTAGAATGCATTGGCTCAAAGTGGGTGACAAAGTGACCAAGGAATTATTTGTCCTACTTTGGTCTCGACAAGAAACTAATAAGATCAAGGCCATTAAAGGTCTAGTTGGGTGCCTAAAAAAATTACTTGAGGTGATATAGGAATTTTTGGATCACTACCAAGAGGTGTTCACCTCTCAACTAGATACTGCTACCAGACAAGATGATCTCACCCAATGTTTTGGAGTTGTGCCCTGTAAGCTTTCAAAGGCCAAAAGAGCCACTTGTGATCGAATTCCTAGTCTAAGGAAGCTATTTCATAGATGGCCACTGATAAGGCTCCTATAATTGATGGTTTTCCATGTGATTTTTACCATTCCTTATGGGACACTATGGGCCTTGACCTTCATCAAGTTTACCTTGAAGTTATGTATACCAATTATTTGGGGACTCTAATTAATTAGGGAAATATTAAGTTCATTATCAAAGCCAGAGACCCAAAAACTCTAACCAATTGGAGGCCTATCACTCTATTTAATGTTCTCTATAAGATCATTTACAAAGCGTTATCCCTTAGGATCAAACATATCCTTGCTCTCATTGTGAGGAGTGAACAAACTAGTTTCATTCAAAATCATTATATCCTAGATAATGTGATAGCTATTTTGGAAGGCATGGAATGGGCTAGAACTTCCAATCAAAAATCTCTTTTTGTCAAGATCGACTTTAAGAAAGCCTATGACCACAAAAAATGGACCTTTATCACTACCATGTTGTAGGCTCTTGGCTTTGGACCAAAATTTGTGCACACTGTTAACATGTTTTTTCAAGATGGTGGAGCATGTATCACCATAATTGGTGCCCAGTCTCATAGGTTTGAGCTTCATAAATCAATCAAACAACATTGCTCACTTACCCCTACCTTTAAGTGCTTACTATAAAAGGTTTTAATTACATTTTAGATGACTATACTTATAGGGGGCTAGTTAAAGGAATCTATCTTCTTGCCTCAGATCATCAATTGGTTAATGGTCACTTTGTAGATGACTCCTTTCTTACTCTCCAAGAAGATGAAGAGTCGATCAAGAATGCCATGTAATGCCTTGATATTTTTTTTGGCCTCAAGATCTTCCATCCAATAGAGAAAGACCCAATGCTATAAGCAATCTCTATCTCTTAAACCCCTTTGGCTTGATGGGTACCAATGGCAATGGATCCTCCCCAGTGTTCAATTTAAATTCCTTGGCATTCTTTTTGCCTTTTGGGCCTCCCCTACTGATCTTTGGTCTTATGTCATACAGAGGGTTGATTTTTTTTTCTATTGGATTGCTAAGCCTCTCACTCTAGCTGACAAATTTTAGATCTACTCTAAGGTCTTGGCTACCATTCATGTTGACTATTCTTCTTATTGGGCCCCTTCTAATGCTTCCTATGGCAAGTTGGAAAAACTTCTTCATGACTTCCTCTAGGCCAATTCTGAAGGTCATCAAGGGTTTCACAGAGTGTCTTGGGCCATTTGTTGTAGGCTTAATGAATTAGGTGGCCTGGGCTTTATTAACATTAAGCTCCAGGGCATTGCTCTTAGTGTCAAGTAGAATATTTGAGGATTTGAAGGAGAGGAACCCTAGAAGATCCTTATCAAAAATTGAATTTCTCAAGGATATCCTCTTGGTAGAAAGGTGTGGTGGGGGATTAACATGCATACCCTCTTCCTCACCCCTATTCCTATCAAAATCACTAGCTCTTTTATCATAAAAAGCATATGGAAGGCCTGGGAGAAACTTAAGTCTCACCTAGTCTGGGTTGGAGATGGATTTAGGACTGGGCTCTCTATTAATTTTCATCATCTTTGGTGGTACCCTATTCTCAATTTCCACAATGTTCCCTTTGACTTTGTGCCTTGGATAAAAAGTCTTAGGATTTTTAAAAAGGTTATTCAACACATTGGCAATATTTTATGTAAGATATCTTAAGACTGGTTAACCTGGGAGATTATGAAAGATAGGTTTCAACTTATCAAAGAGGATAAAGAATCTAATTTTGAAATTAAAAATGCCATACTTGATGAGTATCTACACAAAATTGGAGTGTTCTCTCTCACCCCATGGTGGAAGGATTGGAATTGTCCTATCGCCACTCCTTTTTTCTATTATGTCCCTAAGTTTGGATATAATCTTCTTGCTCCCTAGCATATCGATACTGAGGTACTCAACCGATGGTGGAGTCTTAACTCTTTTCACCATGTCTAGTTGAGGAGATTTAATAATATTTGGGGGGATCTATTAGAGCCTTAAAAATATCATTTTCTTTGGTGCATTATGTATCACAAGATCCCTATTGGAGACTGGCTCAAGCAGATGAGGGTTCTTAATCCCACTTATCATGCTTGCCATCACCCAGAAACCATTAAGCACCTTTTTTGGTTTTGTCCCCATGCTTAGTCTGCTTAGAGATGGATTCACTCTCTTTTTAAACCATTTAGGCTTGAAATGTTCACCTGGAAAATGGTTCTCTTGGGGGACTTAACCTTGCTACCTAAAATATACAATAGATTTTAGTAGATTTTTTGTACTAATATTTTATTTCAGATTTGGAAGTCTAGAAATAAAGCTTGTTTTATTCATGAAGCTATGAAAATTGGTTTTTTAATTTCTGATAAAATTAATGTGATCTCTAATGTTACCCTTTAAATCTAGACCCAGATAGAGAAAGTGAGGCTAGAGCTTCACCACTTACAAGATTTGTTGGATCATTAAAGTAATGCCCCTTGTGCTGTCAATCACGAGCCACCCGATCACACTCTTCCTCTGGGATGTGGACATGGTGGCAGAGTCTGGCATTCATGATCCTATAACTGAAGGTCCTTGAGTTGAAAGAGCTCATCTCCCCACTCTCACTAGACATCTCCCCAGCATGGTTCATCTCATCATGACAGTGGTAGTCAAGGAGGCTAGGTGGGTCCCTATCAGGACAAGTTTCCATGCCTTATGCTTGCCATTTCTCCACCTCAGTAGAATCCTAAACAACTTCAAAAAACTCAAGAGAAATATAATGATGGGTGGGAACCTTTTACCTTGGATGAGGACCCCCTAATTGATGGGGGGTGGGGAGGGAAGCCTCAAGACCCTCTATCACCTCTGCTTCCTGCTACCATGTTCGTTGTTGTTTCTTAAGCATATGGTTTTCTAGTTGCATTTTATCTTTTTTTGATTGTTAGTGTGTACGTGTTTGACTTTTTATCCATTTTTGACTTCTAGATGCTTCTGTTGCTTTTTCAGGGTTTGTTTAGCCTAGTATGCTTTTGGGGTGTGACTTTTCCACCTGCTTTTTTTGTATGATTAGCTGTATTTTATTTTGTAAGTTTTTATAAAATAAAGTGCACTTTTCAATCAAAAAAATAAAATAAATGAAGGTGATGCACCAATTTGTATGATGAATTATGATAAAAAATGATGCTTTTAGGAAGGGAATAATATTGCACACATTCTCTTCACTTCATATATGAATTCTACAATAGTGTTTCATAAGGACTTAACAAACTCACTCTTTGCATGAAAGGAATGAAAAGGAACTGAATTCACATCCAATGTTTAGATTAAGATTGATCTTGACACTTAATATGTCTTGTAGAAACTCAAATATACTATATGAAGGTGAAAAAACTAGATAATAACATAGGAAAACTAATGCTTCACAATGCTATCTCAATGGCAAACACCATACACTTCTCTAAAACTTGAAAAATGGAGGATTTGAGCTTCTTATTTATTTAAAAGGTGAGTACGAATTTTTGTAGAATTTCAAGATAGCCAAAATAAAAAGAGTGATAATAATATTATAGAAATAAGAGTACAAATATAAAATCAAATGATGGGGAAACAAATTAGCCCCAAAGTAGGGATGTTAATTTGGTCTGCAAACCCCTAAAGTGATATGTAATACTTACTCAAATTTATCCTTTCATTCATGTCTTTATGGTGGCATATAGGTACATTAGAATGATTTAAAGAGACTTGAAAATTTCTTAATCATTAATTTGTCAATATTGACCACTTGGAACCTGATGCTTATATCCTTGATTGACCCCCTATATACTAGCTCATGTGTCTTTATTGAAGAATAAGTCCCCCTCCTTGAAAATAGGACTTTAAGTCTTCATTAATTATTCATTTAAATATTATTATAATACAATCATGAGGTCTCTCCACCGTACATGGGCTGTTAGAATCTCTTTGATGTTTGTTTGACTCCTTCAACATGATAGGCATAGGAAGGAAGGAAGGTGTGCTTAGGAGTCCTTGAGACCTTTTCCACCTTATTTGAAAATTAAATTGAATTATTCATGATTTAATGGGAATAGGAGGAAGAGATGAACATCAATAAATCCTTTGGAAATATTTTGATGCATCAATTTAGTACTTGGATCACTTGACTCCTTCATGAGCAAAGAGGCTTATGAGAGAGAAAATGGGTTTTACATTGAACCTAATTTAACCAGTCAAGATTACTCCATGCATATATTCTCAACCTAAATTTAGACCTAAAACAAGGCATTTTGAATCATAAAATAGTCCAAAATATGGAACTTTGCTCCTATATCATACTTTTTCACTCATTCCTTGTACCCCTAAAAACTAGTAAATCTCCCTATCCATAATAATCTATGAATAAAATTGGAAAAATGATCACATTTTTAGTACCTTATATCTCCTTATAACTCCATACGAAATTTCATGAGATAACTCCAAGTTTAAGTATTCTTTTTTTGTCATTTCTCTCTCCAATTAGGATTAATTAGGCCTCCTAGACTTAGAAAGAGAAAAATAATCCAAATGACCACCCACATGTGTGAAATAATCCAAAAGTATTTTATTAATTTTACCTATAATAATACCATCCTCTATGAAAAATTTCAAGTTTTGGAACGTTTTGCATAACGGAAAACCATGAAATGGCCATTTGCAAGCCTAGACACTTTTGCATGCTTGAGGGGTAGTTTGAGAGGTTTTTCAAGAAAGCTTCAATTTTTATGCTTGAATGTGACCTAGTGAGACATTTATAAACTTAATAAAAATAAATCCTTGATATTTACATATTTTATTGCACTCTCAATCCTTCACCATGGCTTTTGGGCTTGCAAAACTGAGTTTTCTCACATGTTGAGCTAGTGGCCATCTTGCAGGAGCTATGTAACTCTTTGAGAGAAATTTAGAAATTTTTTAATGATAATTAAAACTATATTAATTTACCATAAACATATTCAAATTATTTATATGTCACTTCACTACCTATACCTTCACAATCAGGCTAAAAACTGCCTATTTTACCTCTTACTATATAGTATTGTACCTGTAGTTGTGAAAAAATAAATATAAATGGATATAAAGATATTTGAGAACATGATAAAGATCATTTTTAAGTAAAAATATTGAATTTTGAGGAATTAATAAGCATATCTCTCCAATCGGGTCCATTGAAGGGTTTTAGGAGGGTGTATGTTCTTAATGATGGTTCATAAAGGGCATGGGTCCTTTCCAAAAACAAATTCCAAGAATTTGTGTCATGGGGACCCATATACAATATCATATAGTATTGATTTCCCATGCAGCTTCTCATGAAATTTTTAAGCAAACCAAGTGACCTCTTTGAGTTCCTTCTCAAGGAAAACAAGGTTTTGTGTGTTCTAACTGATTGTTCATGTAGCTATGAAGCCTAAGGACAAAAACAATGGAATTAATTAAAATAAAATTACCCCCCTCAACACCTCAAATAACCTCAAGTAATCATTCACTTTTTTCAGCAATTTATAACACATAAAAACTACTCACTCAGGTTGGTGATTGTGCATAAAAGGTCAAGAAAGACCATCTTGGGTATTCAAACCTCTAAAAATCATCTCCTCATCAAATAAATTTCTAAATATGTCTTAAATTATATATTATAATATTTATTATGATATACTCAAGCACTGATCTTCTGTGATAGGTCTGAAACATTGATCTTTACCACTGAGGGTTTTAAAGCAAATTGTGTATATTGACCCTAGAGGTCTATAACTTGAGTTTATCTCTTCATCCACTGACCAAAAATTGATGAAATAACTTCATCATGTTATCTAAACTTTGATATGTTATAAATCAAACCTATAGTGATATATATTTCCTCTTACCTTTACTGGTGAGTGAGCCTCTAAGTCTATTAGGAATGTGTTAGACTGTGTTAGTTTTGAGATCTACCTTCTTATTAATATTATCTTCATGGACATATCTAATTAAAATGGGTTTAAAACCTTACTCTTCTCTTATAACTCATTAAAATTCACTTTATAACACTCATTTATCTTGACTTATTTTATGAACCATGTCCATATCTTCACTCTTGTCCTTGACTTCCTGTAAGCATATACTAGTTATAGGTGCATATTATGTTGTTTGTAAAGATTGAGGTGGAGAAATAGATGTATTGAGACATTTATTATGTCATTAAAACTCTCTAATACTCATTATAATTTTGTTAAGACACCTAAACCCTTCTTCTCTCCCTCTTACAAACTTCCTTTTGGCAACCTTGAATAGGCAGGTTGACTATGATTGATATTTCCTATATTGTAGGTGTATTAGGTTGACTGTAGATTTTTGATAGATCCTCATGATTTATAAGATCCTTAATGACCTTATATCAACCTTATAAACTCATATTTATTTATGGATTTAATGTCCATACCAACCTCAAACCTCATCATTGCACCCTTTCATTGAAATGTCCTTAGAACTCAAATAAGCCTATATATTGGTTATAGGTGACTGTTATGGAGTTTTCAGGCTTGAGAGAAGAATATTAATAATCTTAGGACATTGAATAGGTATACACAAACCTTGTTACCTCATGACACTATTAAAATTTTGATACTTCATCTTTTTGTTCTTGTTTATTCATGTCCTCACATGATCACACATAAGCCATCTAGTTGATTGTAGGAACATCGTTGTAGGTGGCCATTTTGCTTATTTGACTTGTTAACCTCCTTTTGTGTTATGATCAATTCATTATTTCTCAATTAATCCATCATACCCAATTTATCCAAATTCTTTGATCTTCACACAAACTCTTCATGTTACCTAGAAAGACTGCTAACTGAGATTGAGCCAAAATACATGGTTGTAAATGCATATTTAATGTTTGTATGAACTTTAAGTGTAAAAAAAACATTCCACCTACCTCCATGATTCCAAAATTCTATGATATCCATTGATATCATCTGGAACTATTTATGCCAACCATTTATATCAATGACCCTTATATTCATGATGTTTTCCTGAAAAATATAGCCTTAGAATAGAAGACTATTGTAGGTGCCTATTTCAAGATTGTATGGACTATAGATAGGCATGTGAGATGGATGGTGACATGAAAAATGTGATTCTAAAACCATTGAAGAGTTTGATCTACCTTCTATCAACTTGACAAAGCATCAAAATAACTCAATAAACATGGAGATCAACATTTGGTATTACCTTAATAAATGCTAACGTACCTTAAAATCTACTAAATAATGTTTTGAGAGGTTTTCTTGTATGGTTTTGATGGGCCTTGGTAACCTCTAACTCATTATAATCACCTTATCTCACACTATAACACCCATGACAACTCCTCTAGCACCTTCAAAACACATTTTGATCAACACACAGTCTTTTAGAGGTCTCTTATGTTGGGATTATAGTCATACACAGTCTTGACTATGTTTTTTAGGCATTTGAGGCTTAAAATGGACTTCTTTCTCCCAAAAGTGTCTCTAGTCATCTTGAAGACCCTATGATCATCCTCAAAAAACATCATGATCTCAAAATGAACCTCTTCATCTTCATGAGTCTTCATAGCTCCTATCATTTTCCATTATGTCCTTTTAGCCTGCTTATCAGGCTTATAAGAGAGGATTTGAGCTCAAAGAGCATAGTATTAAGACCATCCATGTAATATTATCACAAAGTGAATCAAGACTTTCTCACTTTGTAAACTCACTCAAGATCAAATCCTAAATATCATGCTAACCTCACTAAGATGCTTTTATACATTAGAAGCTCATTAGACTTGCAACTATTCATTATGAAAGGCCCTATCTCACTTAAGCTACCTTAAGAAAGACCCTACACTAATGAAGGTACCTAAAAACTTTTTATTGGATGAAAGAGGCTTATTGTACTTGAAACATGGAATTAAGAAACCTTTAAAGATGAATACATTCAACTGATATATCAACATGCTTGAAAATTTGTCAAAACTCAAGTCAAGATAGACAACTAGTTTATTGTCAAAAGACTCCTTATCAAGACAAAGTAGTTGATGATTATATCATGAAAAAAGTCTTATTTTACCCTGCAATCATCCTTATAAAAACTTTTCTCCATCGATATTTGAAGTGAAAAAATGAAGATAAACCTGGACATTATTTAGATGACTAGGACATAGTGACCCCCTTACACTCTTAATGATTGTTTATAAACATGGGGGAATGAATTGGACAACCCATTCCACTAACTTGAATGCCATTAGGGTCCCTATCATTGCCCAAGAGCTTTGGACTTGGCTCTCTCTCTCTCTCTCTCTCTCTCTCTCTCTCTCCTACCTGTATTGAGTAAAACTTGATGGCCTTCCTAGAGCTGCCAAGGAGGTTGATATGAGAGATAAGTCAATTTTATTCATTTTGACACATAAAAATATTTTCAATTCATGGATTTAACCTTTTCATAATCACATAAGGTCTTGAAGGTGCCTAGAGGCCAATTTTACATTAAATAACTGTATGGATAGCCTCAAAATAGGACTTTTGGCACTAAAACTACTAAAATCACTTGATAATCCTGATGAAATTGCTATAAAATATTTACATTGTACCTTTTTATGCCTAAACAAGTACACCATGTCCTTATTCTAATGTTATACTATCATTAACATACAAAACCTACTCTAGAATCCACAAAGTGATCCAAAATGCAAGTAACTAGGTCATGAAGTTAGTCAAATATATCACCAACCATATCACCAACCAATATGATCAATTTTACAATATGAGATGACCTTGACACAAGCCATAAGGCCTCTTAGGATGTTTTGGACTCTTTTCATCACTTGAAACAACCTGAAACTAGTCAAGAGATAACTAAACAAGCACATGGCTAGATAAGACCCAAACCTTAAACTTATCAAATTTACCTTAAACTCTACTTATCAAAATGTTTTAGATGACCATTTCAGAGACATAGCAAGGACAACATACCAATTAATAGGGCAAACAACATAACAAGCAATGTTTCAAGTGGTAGGTGTTGCAATTTGATTTGTGAGGTCAAAATTGTCAACAATAACAACATATCGGCTTATCATGAAGCCCTTAAATTGAACAATAAATAGAATTTTATGTTTTTAATTTTTAATTTTTAAAATTATTGTACATTCAAAAAATTAGTAGTGGTGTATTCATATTCATTTCTTTTATAATATTTTATGATTCTATGTATCAAGGTTTATATATATGATTTTTGGGGACTATTTTTATCAATTGATTAATTTTTAATAATTTTTTTAAATATAATTATTGAAATTATTTTTCTTATGTATTAATATAATAATATGTTACAAAATTATTTGTTAAAAAAAATAGAAGAATTACATTTCTAATAATAAAAAGTCACTCACAAAAAAATTAATTACTAAACAATCAAAATAATCACAAGTAACCTAAAAAAAAAGTGCGAATCGAGAAGGAAGTGACAAATCATTTTTTTATGAGTCTCCCTTGCCATTGATAGTTGACTCTTCAAGTGACATTGCTCTCCACGAGTCTTCAAAAGTTCCCCCTATTTAAATAGTAATATCAAGACAAATCATTTTTTTATAAAATATTAACAAAATTAATTTCTATTTTTCATTAAAATTCATTTATTATATATTTCATAATTTTTTTAATTTTAAATTATTTTAAAAGTCATCTAACTTAATTTTAAGCTAGGTATTCTTTAATAAATATCATTCGGTCACACATAAAAGAATGCTTCAATCCTTTGTTCATTGCGGATGATGATATTAAATGATCCTTCAACTTAAGCTTTTTATATATGATTAAGCTGCGTTTAGAGTTGAAGTTTTCAGTATAAATCTCCATCATGTGGGCCTATATACTTAATATTCATCCATCATGCCCATTTATTAGTTTGGGGTTCATTATTCATTTTAATTATTATTATTATTTTTAAATTTTTTAATTAATTTATTTTAAATTTCTTTATATAATTATTATTTTTTAATAGAATTTTTATTTTTATAATAATAATTTTGAATTCTAATAATTAATTCTTAATTATTTTAAAATATTAAAATATATATATATATATATATATATATATATATATATATATATATATTTTAAATATATATTTTAAAATTTTATTGTTATAAATATTTATATATATATTTAAATTAAAATTTAGTTTTTTAATTTTCTTATTAATTTAAAAACCTTTAGATTCTTATTGACCTATTTTTGTAAACATTGACATTTCTTTCAAATTTTAAACTCTTTCATTTTTTTTTAATTGTGAATGTTGTTCAGATCATTTGAGGTGTATAAATTAGGGCCGGATTATGAGTTAATGTTCACCATACACAACATTTTCAACTTTCTTACGTTTTGGTTTCACTTCTCAAATATACATTGTCCATTCAGATTAACAGCTAATTTAATTTGTGTTTACATAAGATTTAGATCTATTGACATTTTTAGACCAACACTTTCCTTTTCTTAAAAGTTCTGTGCCTATCATTATTATTTTTTTGGTGATGTGTCTTCCAACAATTTAAACACAGATTTCCAGCATGAAAAGCCTGATAATAATTATTATTCTTTTGCAGCAATAAATACCACAAGTGGTACACAATGGGGAACGAGTTGAACAGAAACGAGTACCTCGTGTACGATCCACCTGCATGTTGCCCCCCCACAGCCATTCCTCTCTTCTTCTCTGACAAAAAAGATGGCCGCATAATACAATGGAATATTCAATTCAATATGTGCCCCACAAATAATAAAGAAATAAAAGTCTTTGTTATGGAGAAATTTTACAAGAGAAATCGGGGAAGTGAGATCGGGAGGAAGAAACTATATTATATAAATGAGTTCAACCCCACTTGTGATCAACTCCAAAAAGCGTACATAGGAGCCAACATTTCTTGGAGGGCTAAAATTCTTATTGCTCAGCGGAGAACCAACTCTCACCAATTTCGTTGTGAGACCGGGTGTTGGAAGAGGCCAAAGGAGGCTTGGGAAGAGAGAATTTGCAGATTTTGCAATTCTGGAAAAGTGGAAACTGAACAGCACTTTATTCTAGAACGTGAGGCCTACAAAGATAGCAGAGATAAATTTGCGGATACTATATGTGACAGTTCTTGGCATAACCTATTCAACGAAGAGCACATTGAGCAATTAGGGGGGCTCATCATCAGCCTACACAAGAAGCGAACAGTGCTACTTAAATCTGCTTGAATTGTCTTGCTGTCCTATAGGCTATTTTTAGTCTCGTGGACGTTAAAATAATAATAATAATAATAATAATTATTATTATTATTATTATTATTATTATAATATATTACAAGAAAAACCAGTCATTTTGCCTGTGCATCATACAGACATACGCTCCAACACCATCTGTGTAAGTGGGATGTGCAACGAAAAATTTCTCTTCAGGTAGATGATTAACATTGGGTTGTCCTTGTTTGATTAGTTGTGGTAGCTGGAAATGTCCCAACCCTCGGAGAACCTGATCCATGCGTATGCAGATGAAGATATTATTGTTTCTTATTGCCATGATTTTTCTAAGGAAATGGCTTTTCCTATCATTAAATTTAGCAGTATAAAGAGAGGAGATTGCATGGTGAAGATAAGTGAAGGAGGACTGTTGCAGTCAGGTGTCATGACGGAACTTGAAGCTAAGGAGGCTTTGGGGGATATACGTGCATTTATTTATGACGAGAGTTGTCATGAGATGTATACAGGCACTTCTAGGGGGGGATGTCTATGTATGGTCAAATATAACTCTCCCTGTTACTTGTGCCATGGGTGAAGAATGAAAAAATATACTAAAGTCTAAAATGTGTTTCATTGGTTACCAAAGAATTTTCTGAGATTGCAAATTATATAAAATCTTTGGCTATATCAAATACATATATATAGTTTATTAAATCATTTGAATGCTTTATTCCTATTCCTTGCCCATGGATGAAGATGAGAACGAAAAATCACTTATAGAAAATTTGTTCTCAGATATGCTCCATTTGTTACCAGAATTTTCTATGATTAGAGATTGTATGAAGCCTTTGGTGATATTTAAGTAATCTCTAAAGTTTGTCAATTATTTGAATGTGTTATTAGGTGTTCAATTTTGATGAATTCAGTTTGTTCAGTCAGTCAGTTGGTTTTTTATTTTTATTTTGTTTTGTTTTGTTTTTATTTTTGTTTGTGTGTTTTTTTTTCAATTTTATGTTTAAAGGTATTATATGGAATTATTGAATATTTCTTTGTATTTTAGAAATATATATATAGAAGATTTATAATATTGAGTAAGTAAATATTTAAATTAGTGATTTTTTTTGGCTATGCAGTTAAGGGGTATCTACACTATTAAAATCATTCAAGGCATGATCCTGACCTAAATCACTTGACTTTTCATATTGGGTATTTAGAGGGATTTGTATTTTGGTAGATGGATATAAGCAAGCATCATCTACTAGTTATACTACAACCTTTTCAATGAGTTCAGACTTTTAAAAATAAAGATCGTGAAGATAATGATTAAAAAACTATTAACATAGACAAATGAGTTCCATTTGTTACTATAATACAGAGTTCCATAACCAAAATAAGGCATACAAATATGAACATGTTACCATACTAACTAATATTTATAACTCAAGAGGAGGACTGATATTATGATGGGATGAAGTGATTAAAGAAATGACAGATTTTAAATGTTAATCTACTTGAAGAATGAATAGCCATACAAGAATTCATACAAAATACAGTAATGGAGAAAATTTAAGAGGATTTAAGTGAAAAATAGGATTCTACCAATGTAAGATCAATCCAATGATCACCTATACCAAACAAAAATTACCTATGAATTAAAGCTAAGCTCTCATCACTTACTAGTTGAAACATGGAGCTGAGAAGAGCCTTTATGCTCATGCGCTTTAACTAAAAATAAGTCACAATTAAATTTACCATTAATTCAACATAAAGTCACCTTAATGTTTCCAAAAAAATTAATTTTGAAAGCCGAATTTCATCCCTAAAGTCAGATTTTAAATTTGGATAGGCATCTTAAAGCCATCCATAATGCTGATTGTATATTACATAAATACAAACTAGTCCTGAAGACCTGGTAAAGATAGTTATAACATCACCTTAATGCCTCCCCAATGTCACCTACTAATTTCACCTAGGTGATATTGGGGTGACGTTAACGCTGACTTTAGGATGATGTTAGACAAGTAGTTCTTAGAAAAGTTGTTAATGTTAGCTCATAGTGGCTTATGATCCATCTTTACGTTTGATTTATATCCACTAATTCTAACTTTAAGTTCAAAATTTAAATACTTTTTATTTAATTACAATATTTTTGATTGATTAATGAATTTTTGATTGAGTCCTCACCCATCTTGAACACTTCAATCCTCAAACTTTCTATCTACCAATATGCCAATCATGCCTCATCTACTTTAGGTTGTCCGGGTGTTAGTGGGATTTGAACATAGATTTCTCCAATATGAATACATCTACTTAACATTTACACTACAACTTAAAATTGTTAATTACAATTATTTAATATTAATAATTATATAATTACTTTAACACAAAATCAATTTTATTTACTACTTAAGTTTGACTTTAATCTTTAAAATTGTATTTATAAATAAAATTTTTAATTCATTACAATTATTTAACATTATTAATATAGTGCCCTGCCTTAAAACCCTTATTTTGTGGATCATAGAAATCTTTCTTATATGGATATTTATATGTGTCTGGATATATAATCATGGGTTTGTGTGTGTGCGTGCACCATATCATTTTATAAATATTAAACATATATTATTAGTATATAATGAAAATGTGATATTTGATTTATATTTGAAATGATAATTTTTATGATGAATTATTTTTTTTTTAATTAATAACATTTATTATTAAGATTATGGATTCACACTTATCATACTATAGAAATATGTGTTTTCAATTTATGTATAGATAACAAACAAACAAAATATCATATATATATAATAAAATGAATTGATAAAATTTTACATTATATCCATAGAAATGATATTTGATTCATCTTAACATAATGATGGTAAAGAATTCAACAACACCCAACATTCACTATTAATTGAGATCACCTTACATGCTAGTAGTTATTGAGTTAGAGTGAACACCTTCATGTTTATAACACTGGGTAAAAGGATATAAAATTATTCACATGTGGATAAGATGTGGCAAGGGGAAACAAATAAACAAACAAAAGAAACGGTGAATTATGAGCCTATTTAATGAAAAGAGTTTGGAAATATTGGGTGAAGACCTAGGTCCACAAGGATTTAATGGTGATAATCTTATTTTCTATTTCTTGACAAACATGAGTGGACAAGAAGTGATTATACTCTAATAGTCAGCTGAAATAAATATTAAATAAAAAACTAGACACAACATTTAACAGGAAAACTTTTCTGTGAAATAGGACTTCGGAATTAAATGAGTGATATTTTAAAGAGAGGACACAATCACTTAGAATGGGGTTGATCAGATTAAGAAAAGGAGAAATTTGGGAATAGAGATTTGCAGTGTAGACCGTGTAGGGTAGTGTCAAAACCATGTCAATGGTTAATTTCACTATTGTCTTTATCAGTATTTCCCTTCCTTTTAAACAACTTTCATTTTATATTAGTACAGAATGGGTTGGCAATCAGTTCGGTTGAGCAAATTCGAACTGAGCAAATTTATATTAGTAGAAATAGACTTTCTTCATTACTCATTTCTAGACATATGCACTCGTCATGAAAGTGGTTAAGTAGAGTATGGTACTAATTCATTTCATCTTATATCTTTTTATAATTATGCAGGAATTAATAAATGAGCAGGCAAAATTTTAGTATCATGGTGTATGTGTTCTCAAGTTTATTTCAATATTTTTATATATTTAAGAAAAAAGCTAAGTTGTGATAGTTTTATATTACATAATAGTAAAGTTAAATTATAAAATTTACTATGCTGAGTTTATTTCATTTGGATCACATGTCAAAGCGAGAATGCTTAGGAGTAGAAATGGATAGTTTTTCATTCATTTTAATGTAAGTTATAGTGATGTATGTTTGATATTATTTCTGTTTCAAAAAGAAAATATATACAAGTAGGAACAAAATGAATGAATGGAAAAAATAATAAATAAATCTATAATGATAGTTCTAATCATTTTATATACTTGTTCATTATACTTCATACAATAGAATTCTTATCCTTATGAAATGAGATTATAACTATCCACCATAAAGTATATAAAAAATATTTATTTAGTGAAACCAATATGTTATTGTGTTCTTCTATTTGATAAGTCAAAGATTTATATAATAAGTGAATAAATGCTATTATAAATCCCATTAAATCTAGGCCACTTGTATTATTGTTAGTCTTACTATGAAACATTTTCATTTTCTTAAATAATGTCATTTTGAGTTTCTCCCTTCATTTTAGTTTTACTTGTGTGTGACTAATTTTGTTCAACTATGTCACTACAAGTATTAATTGCATGGTCTTATGTTGTTCTAAAAGATAATATGCCACCATGATTCACTTTAAATGGATATTAAAGACCACTTCTACTTATGAAAAAAATTCAATGCAACTTATATTACTTAGGTTCACCTTTGTAATCAAAAACCCTTAGGGAAGATTTCAATTGTCTTCCTTGTTGATTTCCCTAACATATACTAAGCCACAATTTGTACTCTTAGTCATTGTACAAAAATGGTGTTGTTCAATTGTGAGTTCATAGAGATCTAAGCATTTATATATCTTGTTTTCATCACAACCACTTGTGTTTTCTTTGGCCACATTCCAGTAATCTCTTATGTGAAAATTTTACTTCCACAAAGAAAATGTAGTTTTGAACTTCTTATTCTTTGATCATAATTTATATTACATGATTGGTTCAATCTATGTGGTCAAGAAAATGACTCCATGAGGTAGGAGTCTGGGAGCACACCACATGGTATATATCCCACAACTCAAACTAATACAGGGGCCACTTTTGAGATTATACTCTGTGATACTTAAAGGTCACTGAGCCTATGAGTTCGTGACCCAAGGTTGCGACTATAGTTATGTAATGTGAATTAATGTCACATAGAGTTAACACAAATAAAGGCCTTTCACAAGGCACACTAATGTTAATAGTCAATACATATAAATTTGACACTTTGTGTCCTGTCTCCATGACTTGAGTGTAAGCCCTTGAATAATGACATGTCATCCATTCTAGCATCATGCCACATAGATTATCTCTACCTAGCCTTAATCAAGTTTACCTCTATAAGGTTTGTGGATGCTTTGTAATATACAATCGACCATAATGCATTTATTATCACAATCAGCCATATATCTTAGTTATTATTTCCATGTCAATAAATTATGTGGAACCACATGAATATTTTTCAAAATCTCATAGATAGTTAGAGTGACATGACCCGATTGGTAGAATTGAGACCTATATGGGAATTTTGTACCTCTCACATTACCTTATTAATCAAATCCTTTAAATGACTTAATTTATTTCTATAAATCTGTTTTGTATTGATCACCCATGACCACTCCATAAACATTCAGATCTCTAAGACTTTGTGATCATGACAAGTGTCATCCATCCCAATGTCACAGCCTTAAACTTCCTTTAAACTCCCCCATAGGAGATTTGGGTGATATTTACATCTGTGAAGTGTGTGAATGTGTTAGGTATAGACTACACCCATAACATTTGAAGTTTATGGGAGTCCATTGAATTAAATAATTAGTCATGATAACCCTTATCAAATGGGGGCCACATGAATTGTGCAAAGACTCTATTACATGATGATTAATTTAGTTTCAATGAGAATAAAATATTAAGTTTTAGAGTAGTTGTAACCATATAAACAGATTATATAATAACATGATTAAGATATAGTTTGAGTAAAATAAAGTTAAAAAGTAGCTATTCTATTAAATAGATATCTTTTGAGATTTTTTGGAGTCCATGGAAGTGGGTAGACTTCATGAACTCCATGTATAATTGGGATTCTATGGACTTTTGACACACTATAAAATGTGTGAAAATTTGGATTAATAATTAAGTGTGGGAAATTTGATAACTGGGTTTTCATGACCAACAAGAATAAGTTTACTGATGATTTACAAGTTTTTTAATGATTTCAATCTTATGGTGTGGTCCATTTTGGCTTTTGAGTAACTTGGGCAAAGTTGTCTCTTGATATCCCTAACCATAATCCCATGATCATAGCATGGCATGCACTTGATGAATTTAACCATAATCAACCTATCTATATTAATTTGTTAAGATTAATTATGGATGGACTTGTATGTTTTTTTCTCATTAGGGAAAGATATGTTAGCATGTGTGTTATCATTTGATGTTGATGCTTTGCACAGGTACAATTAAGATGTTATAAAAATAAAAAACTAATGGTTGGCTTTGGAGCAGATCAAGAAGGTGTTATGCATTAAATTTAGAGCACAATTGATCACTTATGTCCTTTTTTTGTAAAACCATGCATTTTTATTAAGTGCATTAATCTAAGTTTTTTGGATTCTTAGAAGTATGATTTTACTCACACGATTAATATTAACAATATTCTCCTTTACTTGTATATATATGAGATGGATCATGGTAAGTCTAGATGGGGAAAAGATTAGAAACCTTTGATTAAAATTTTGCTACTTGGGGATTCATTAGAACAAATAGAAGAGAATGTGTCCACCTAACTCGTTGACTTGGAGATACTTATAATACTTAGAGATATATAGGATATAATGCCTCTTAGGCAAGAGTATGAAATGTAAGTGGACTAGGAACCATCCCTAGACAAGAACATAAGCATATCATCCAATAATAAAGATATTCCAACCTAACACATGAAAGAGTGCCCACTAGTATATCTCATGGTAGTATTGACACACATAACAACATGGATGGGATCACTTGTGAACTTTATATATTTTCCCCTCCTAATTTTGATGGACAAAGCTTTGGAAAAGATGTTGAGGCATAGTTATTTATTATGCAAAGATGTTTTGGATGGAAGGATGTGTTTAATAACAAAAAGTCAAAACTTTTTATCTTTTAGCTAACTAATGAAGCGAGCCTATGGTGGGACTATCAAGACCAAATTAAGAATTTGCACATGGCCATAATCGCTTAAGAAAGGTTTGATGAACTACTCCAGATCTATTTTCTATTTGATACTGATTTATATTTTTATGCATTATGGAATGTAACCCTAAGGTTGTTAAATAATTGATTAATAAATTAGGGAATAAATTACTACAATATCAACATCCACTAATTTACATAATAATTAATTAATTTGAATTTTATATGAATAGTAATGAATTAGAAAATGTATACTTATCCTTAAAATATGACTGAGATAGACAAGTGGCATGTTGGGAAGTGATGTAGGAATAGGGTAGAGTGCCTTCAGTAGAGAATAGGTGTAATAACCTTCTTTAGACAATATTGTATCCTTCTTTGCCAATAATGCATTACACTATTAACCTTATATGTTACACTAAATGACCATGTGCAGGTGAAGCAATGAAATTTTGGACAAACTTTCACTCTATTTCATAAAGCTTGTGCTTGTATGACTAAGACTTGGATCATCATTTATTCTATGCTTTGATTGATTTCACTATGAAACCCTAAGCCTCCATGCTTTCTAGGGTTTTGATGAACACACATAGATTAAGAATAGAATTAGTAAGGTAGGTTGGACATGACCTCAACATCCCATGTATTGAGTGCTACCTACATACCAATACCTAGAAAGGGGATCAATCCTGATGTAGTTCTCCCAATCTAAGTGTTGGTGAAAGTGATAGTGATTCTAGTATGCCTAAGTATGAATGCTAATTTGAATGATTTGAGTGTGAATTGAGATTGGAAATATAAGTAAACCTAAGTTATGGGCTATTTTAGATGTATGTATGCAAAACTATGGGTAAATAGGGACTAATAACGTTAAATTTGTAAAATTATTTCTAAGTTTTTTCATGAGAATTGCCATCTAGGGGATAAATGAATGAGAGTGGTCTTTATATAGTGTTCTAATGCTTGTCAAGACATTAAATGCGTCTAGATTGACCCTAAGATACTTTAGGGAATGGAAATATATATTTTAGTGGAAAAGAAAGCGAAGGGTAAATAATGTTTCCGCCTTTGCCAATAGTGCATTGTGCTATAAACTAATGGGGCCACACTATTGTCCAAGTGGTTAGAATGTGTGAAAAAGGATTGGGGATGCCTATATGATAGTTGAATGTAGCTCTTGGTATATTTGGGTAAGGGCTAGATGTGTATAAAAGTTGTAAAATGGTCAAAAGAGGCCCTAAGATAGGTCTAGGGCTAAGATAAGGATAGGGTGGTCTCAAGTGATACTCATTACATCAAATGAAATATTAGATGACTACATTCCCCCTCGACCGACCTTAAATGTAGAAAAGTGAAATGTCTAGGTAAAGGAAAGAGAAACATAACTGGACTTACCTATGAGGTGAATCCCATGAATGTGGGTCTAAGTTTTCAAATTTTGTTCCATTACATGTCCTAAAAATGAAACATATATAAATAAGTCCTTACTAAATAAATATCAAAATCAAAGACAAAACTGAGTAAAGAGATACGAGAGAAAGGAAATGAATGAATACACATCACTTGGTGCATGAACCAATGCAAAATCCTAGTGAAATCCTATGTGTGCATGTAGATGGTGATGAAAAATTGAATAGCTTGGATTGGGTTAATGGCTTTCTCAATCCCCATGTATGGGTGGTTCAATAACTCAAGTTGGCCTTAACTTCATCATTGCCCATCCCTATTCGGTGGATCATAATTTATGAATAACTTGGATTGGACTAATAATTTTTCCAACCCTCTTATGTAGGTGGCTCAATAAATCAAGTAGGATATGAATCCATCACTTTCTACCCATGGGTAGTAGATGAATATGAAATTGAAATAGTGTGATGTCATGAAATTATATAAGATGGCTCTGGGTCACTCAAAAAAATTTAAATGTAAAATGGCTTAGGGGTCACTCAGGAACTCGAGAATGTAAAATGGTTATAGGCCACTCAAGAATGCCAACCACTATAGATGGAATGAGGCATCAATATAGTGTAATCTTGGTGAAAACTTGGTGCATATGGTGTCTACATTATAAAATATGGAGAATGACATGGATTTGCCATTCCATCTAACATAACTAGTGTAAAACTGATCATATGGAAAATAATATGCCATGCACATGCCCCTAATTCTTATATTTATGAATATATATTTTGTACTGAGTCATAGTAATTTATTTGTGCATATCTAAAACTAAAATGGGAGTGATTATGTTGTGCATGATTCCCCAATCTAAGTAAACCTATCTATTTATATATAAAAATTGAGTATATACTAATTATATCTGATAATCTATGATTGAGACTATGTAAATCTAAACTATACCTACTATACCTATCTAGCAATTCAAATTTTTTCTATTTTTGAGGCTATTGGACAATAAAAATATGTGTTGACTATAATGCACTATGCTCCTAGCAGTATATTGCACTATTATCCAAAAGTGTTGTTTCTAGGAAAACCTAAGATTGATCTGTGTATGACTATATTTTATTATATTTTCCTAAGTTTAAGCTCTATATTATATGTATGTATGTTTAAAACTATGTTTTTGGGTGCACTAGAATGGTCCAATCTTTGTGACAAACTCCTATGAATTCCCCCTTTTTTGAGGGGAGTTGTTTAACATTTATAATAACTATCCTTAAAATAAAATCTATGCATCATGTGTGTTAAACTAAAAATATATGATATTTGCATGATAAACCAATATAATGTGTATACATTACAATGGAATGTAAAATATATTGAGCATAAGTTGGTAATGTGTGATGTATGTTAGATCTAGCATTCTAAAGGTTGTCAAGATAGATATAACTATGTAAACATGTATATAAATAGGAAATCTAAATATAATCTAAGTAAACTACTTGGGGAGATTGGGCATGATGTCCATTAAGGCACCCAAGAAGGAAGGGGATATGTATGAGGTCCCTCATGGCATCACAAAATGGATGTGAAAATAACAAGTAAGAGATACGTGTCATGGCCATGATGCATACATGAAATCATACATACAAACACATGAGGCATGTAAAGTAGGCAAAGGTACAACAATATAAGGGACATGGGCACATATCACCAATTCTGAGAAAAGGCACACATACAAAGACACATTCAAATATCCGCATATATAAAACAAAATGCAATATTTACTTAGAGCCACATGGAAGGACATGTTCAAATTTACACATACATAATCAAGAAGCATACACAAGGACATGGGCACATGTCCAAAGTATGAAAGAAATGAAAAGACAATGGCATATTAAAATACCCTGGAGTAGATATAGAAGAAAAGAGACATAATCAAATCTAAACTAGTAAATATATAAATGAAAGTATGCATGATCACGTGGTATAAATTTGTATAAGAGAAAATATGTACATAAGTTGAGTCTATAATAGTAATAATCGATAAAAAATCAATGTAATCTAGGATGACCAATATCATGATATAATAAATGTTAAATCTGTGTATGGAGTATAGAAAGGTATAACCTGGCAAACTAGAATCTATGTGTATGACACCCCCAATGGGCTAATATATCAATGTTGAATCGATGCATATATGTATGTGTCCCCAATAGGTGGACAATAACAATCTGGATCTGTGTAGAGGACCAGAGTCCTATAGTAATCTAAGAAAACTCAAATGGAATAAGTGAAGCATGTATGTATGATAAAATTGACTACACTAACATAGATAACATATATAGTACCTAAAAAATAGAAGGAATGTAAGCATGGAAATTAACACAATCTAAAATTTGTTGTGTTTTTGTTTGGTATTAAAAATACACCAACTATGTTTATGAGTCTCATGAATAATGTGCTCCTTAATTATATAGATATATTTGTGCTCATGTTCATTGATGAAATTTTAATATGTTTGTCAACTAAGGAATCACATGAGGTACATTTAAGGAAAATTTTGAAAATTTTGAGAGAAAACTAACTCTATGAAAAATTATTTGAACGCACGTTATTCTAAAAATAAGTGCAATACTTGCATCATATTTTAGATACTTAATTTTCATCACCTTAATGTCAAAATTAAAAATAAATGATTTCTCTCAATAATAAACAAATAAGGCTAGAAATCATTAAAACATTCAAATTGGATTCACATTTTTACGTACACATTCTATGACTCATTGGTGCATCCCTAATTGGGGAAATACATCATATCAAACCACCAACTTAGTATAATATGTCTTGAATAAAATTATTACTTTTTTAAGGGTCTCTTTGGATCAATTAATTTGAAAAATTAGTCAATTTTGAACATTGTAAGAGTCACACAAGATCAATCCAAGATGAATTACCTAATTAAATCAAATTAGATGGCTGATCTATCCTTAAGTAGAAAATACATAGTTTTTTAGAATATACATTATCAAATAAATCAATAAATCTAATTATGCTTCACATCATGATGTCATGTCGCAAGTGGTTGATTAAAATTGATTCAAAGGTCAAACTTTGAAAAATATTAGCATATATGCAACCCATTCTCTACAAAACCTATGCCTCAATCAATGCAAAATCAACTCCAAATATTAATGGCATAAACCCTCCAAAATTGACTAATCCTCAACCACACATATTGATCATCACCGATGGTTGAAATTAGTTTGAGAGAAATATAAATAGAAGGTTCATTTTCCCTTATGAACAAGCTTTTCTGCTAGACTTACTTTGCCAAAAATCCAATAAAAGCTTCACCAAGTTATTCATTAATCAATCAAAAATAACATAACATAAGGGGGGATGTTTTCATAATAACTTTGTGACATGGATGAAGACCCCAAGTTATATATCCAAGCCAATCAAACTTGTATTCTAGCAAGAGAGAGACATCCAAAGGAAAATGTAAAATTGTGTTATTTGTCTTCTATCATGCTTATTTATGCTCTTTCTTGATTTTTATTAATCCGATGACATGTGTTTAGGGTTTAGGTTGTATGCATTTCATTTGGATTTCATACTAACAATAAACTAACTTCCTCATACTTGTATGTTTATATATGGCATGCCTAATGGGACATGCAATCTGCAAATCATCATTTGAAGTCATCCCAACCTTTTGTCCAATAATCATGAGATTTTTAAAGATAAAATTCATCATATTTTGTCTTAAAATTGTTTGAAATCCATTTTTAGGTGAGATGTGATTCCGTATGGTGTAATTCCAATTTTGCTATCTAGAAATGCATATTCACTCCTAACAATCATGACTTTGCATCTAAACACTAGCCATCATTTAGCCACTTGAACTTTTGGACTATAATATGCAATATCAAATGTGGTCTATCCATGACTTTGACCTTTTCAATGTGACTTTGTTGCCACTAAACATGATTTCATAATTTTTGACTCTCTCTCTTTGTAAGTTTTTCAAACTCACAGCTACATAAATGCAATTTTAATCCTAAAAGACGTAGGTTCATTAATAATGTTCATTATTTCTTCTATCTTTTGTTTGTAAATTTTTCAAAATTTTAGTTACATAAACATGCTTTTGACCCTGATAGAGGTGGGTTCATTAACAATTTATGTGATTTTATGATTTTTTCTATCTTCTTTTTGTAGTTTTTTTAAAATCATGAATTTGTAACTATGGCTTCACTCTGATAAACATGAATTCAAGTTGACTAAATTTTATTTTGCATTCAATATCTATTTTTATGTGTAGGTTTAAAAAATTATGATTGTATACCCCAACTTCACTTTGAGAAACATAACTTTATTCTAACTAAACATGATTTTTCACTTTATGTCTATCTATATGCAAGTTTTTGAATCCATGACTGTAGGTTTACAAACTTTCAACTACATGTCTCAATTAAATGATTATGGATATGTGACTTAATTCCAAAAAGCTTAAACATCAAAATTTTAACTTTCCTTTCTATGTACCTAAGGATATGATATATTAATGTATATGGGTTGATGAAAATGCAAATATGTGGCACACAACCCCCTTAGTTAGTCATATGAATCAAATATATTAGGATAAATGATTTACTTGTAGAATTAGTACATATTTAAATGGTTAGCCTACATTAGAATTAGGAGGCTATCCATCCATTATTAGTTATATATAGGTCTATATTTAAAGGAGATATCACTATAAATCAATCAATCAAATAAGTGTTGAGACTTCTATTTAGTAGAAGGATACTAGAGGTGTCCCCCTCAAAGAAGAATTGTGTAGTTATTCCTTCCTAAAGGAGTATTGTATAGTATTACCCTACCATAAAGGTAATAATGTATTTATACATTTATTGAATATTTGGGCATCTTGGCCCACCAATATATATTGTGTTGTGTTGACTACATTATATTTTGTATATTTACAAATATTATAAGTGTGGATCATATCAAGTGGTATCAAAGTATTGATTTAGCCAAATATTTTGGGTGAAACCCTAAGTTTAGATAATCAATTATATCTTATAATCTACTATGACTTTTTCTACATTTTTTTGGTGTTGGGTAATATTTCAAGGAAGCCATAATAAAAAGTTTGAAGTTTTATGATCAATTTTGAGGGAGTTATTGTTATTTTAGTGTTTGTAAAAAAATCATCATATTTTCCAAAAAATGAATAATTTTTTCATGATTTTTTTACTAATTTAGTATCAAAATACAATAAAGCTTGTACACAAATTTTAAATTTTTTTGACAAGTTTTGTGTGAGTTATTGTGATTTTATGATTTTTCATAGATTTGCTCTACAAGATGAAAATTTTGGATTTTTTTCACTAAAATTTTTTCAAGTTGAAATATAATATATAGGATATCGACATTCAAAATTTTTCACTATTTAGATCCATTTAATGTGAATTATTGATATTCTATGTTTTTTCATTAACCCAAGTTTGTGTGAATAATTGAGTTTAAGGAATTTTGAGGGAAGATACTGATGCTAAATAATGGTGGCTCTTTTTTAAGGAGAGATATATTGATAATTTTTTTTGTAAAATAAACTTGTATCTTACTTTTTTTGGGCATGCACAACATTGGTTTAAATAATTAAGTGATGATAAGGCATTCTTCATGGGAAGAAATGAAATAGGTTTTCCTAAATCGATGGGATATAAAAGAAAAAGAGAATGAAAAAGAGGAAGATAATGATGATGATGATGATGATGATGATGATGATGATGATGATGATGATGATGATGATGATAAATAAGATAACACAGACGATGATGAAAAAAAACAATAGAAGAAAATAAGGCCAATGAGGAAGAGCATGCAGGTGATGAAGAAGAAAAATAAATAGGGCATGATGATGATGATGATGATGATGATGATGATGATGATGATGATGATGATGAGGCTATAGATGGTGTAGAAGGAGAGGATCTTGAAGAAGAATAAGAATTATTGGATGATAAGGGTTCAAATAGTTTGGATCCAAAGAAATCAGAGTCAATTTTTTAGTTTCTTAGATGCATTCAATAGAATAAGGTCATTGAATCCATAAAACCTATTAACAAGTATAACTTCATTAATATTGATGTTGCTTGAAATCTACATGTTCAAGCAAACAATATCAAGGAAGCTCAAGTAGAAGGTAAGAATATTCAAATTTTTGAAGATTTGAAGCTCACTATGGATAAATATACTTTGCAGTTAGATTTTTATGCTTTGGATATGGATTATGTATATATGATTCTTGGATATCTTTGGTTAGAGAGATTGGGAATAATAAATATTAATGTACAAAATCATTTTATGAATTTTTGGTACAAGAAAAATAAGGTTACTTTATAGGATATCATAGTTGGAAAGGCACAAAAAACAATCAAGTTAGAGGATGAGGATGATATTAAGGTGGGTGAAGAAGAGCATGAGGAAGATTTAGATGAAGAAACAATACAAAAAGTAACACTTCATCTACTCAAAAGACAAAGGAACCACCAAAGCAAAATGTGGAAGAGGTAGAAGAATAGGTTTATAAGTTAAAAATATCAGAAAATGTTGAGGTATATAAACACCCACATCATAATGAGAGGAAAAAATCATAGAACCAAGTGAGGGAGTGTCATAAAAACAATCACTATGGATATACAATAAATCATAGTACCAATCACTATGGCTACACAAGGAATTAGTGGAGCAATCACTATGGCTATGCATGGAATCTAAAGAAGAACTACTATGGTCAGGTATGGAATCAGAATAGTGCAATAGTATATGGAACATGGAATCAGCAGGGAAATCACTATGACTACTCATGGAAGAATAAATACTATGGTCATGCATGGAATAAAAGTAGCATAGTGAAATATGATACATGGAATAAGAGAAATAATTATGCATGGAAACTAAGGTGATATAATTATGATCATGAATGGAATCGTGGTAGTATATTGTAATTTAGAAACAAGGTTGGAGAGTTATCACCTACCAAGAGTACATATGGATGGTTGGATGATTGAGATTGTAGACAAGTGTGCAATAATTTAAATCACACTCATTATTTAGTGTCTTCTTATGTTTTAGGTATGAAACATGTCAAGGAGGGAAGAAATGATATGTACCTAGGGATATGATATATTGATGTATATGGGTTAATGGAGATGCCAACATGTGGCACACATCCCCCTTAGTTAGTTATATGGGTCCAATATAATAAGATAAATGAGTAACTTGTGGAATTAGTACATTGGGTAATGGTTGGCCTACATTGGGATTATGAAGTTACCCATCAATTGTTATTTATATAGAGGTCTATATAAAAGAGATGAATATCGTAAATAAAATTGATCAATCAAGTAAATGTTGATTCTTTTATTTAGTAGAAGGATATTAGAGGTTGTCCCCTTAAAGTGACATTATGAATTTATTCCTTCCTAAAGGAGTATTGTATGGCATTGCCTTACCTTAAGGGTAATTATTATGTTTCTTTATATACTAAATATTAGGGTATCTTATCCCAGGGTAAGTGCATGGAATTGGGGGGCAGGTGGGGGGGGGGTGGGGGCGGGGGAGGGAGGGGCGAGAGGGGTGGGCAGGCGAGGGGCAAAGGGGGTCTTGAGTGGACATGTTTTTATTAAAAAATAAGAAACCTCAACCTTTATGAATTATTTGAGACACCTAAACTCAAAATTTGAAGATGTCATGGGAACATGAATTGTAACATTTTGAGTCTAGTTTATAAACTACTATTTTTTATTGAAATGGTCAAGTATAAATAGGTCAAACATAAAAAATTCAAAGAGGTAGTACTATTTTTATAAAATTTAGAGTAGTTAGCTTTCTGTGTGGCCCGTAATTTATTTAGTGTTGTTTAGTTTTTTTTCAAACACTTTGGTATAAAGTTAGATAAGATCATCTAGTTTACAACCTCTATTTTTTTAAAATTAATTAGTAGATATTTATTTTTTTACTAATTTCACAACTCAATAGATCCTGAAATATGATCAATAATTTATAGCTGACCATGCAACCCCCTAACTACCTCAAAAAATATTGATTTTTTAATGTGTATAAAATTAGGTCTAATTGTAACCATATATATATATTTTGAATTGAATCAATGAATCAAAAGATGCATAAACAAAAATGAACATGTATATTTTTGGTATATAGCACTATAAAAGACATACTT
The DNA here is from genome assembly GCA_037957365.1 of Torreya grandis. Taxonomy (NCBI): domain Eukaryota; kingdom Viridiplantae; phylum Streptophyta; class Pinopsida; order Cupressales; family Taxaceae; genus Torreya; species Torreya grandis. The sequence continues at coordinate 3,552,128 of JARHVA010001074.1, forward strand.
AGAAATAAATATAGATAACAACCTTAAAGTAATAAAAATATATATTTAGAAAGAGGAGAGTGTAGTCAATGTTGTATTAATATTTTAAAGAAAAAGTTCAATAAATTTCAAAGTGTTTAATATGGCTGAAGTTGCATTTTGTTATTTTTAGTTAAAAACATTCATTTAGTTGTGTGTTTGTAGGTCCATGCCTCAGAATGAGGAATCCAAGCCATTCCTGAGCCTTAAGATGTGTTTCAAATATCAAATAGTAGAACCATGAATGCTGAATTACCACGTACATGAAATATTTTACTATTAGTCATTGAAACCATGTACATGGTTTTAGTCTTTAAAATCACATACGTGGTTTTTCTATTATAAAAGTGCATACATAGAATAGTCTACTATTACATTAGCATGAATAGTATATAAATAAAATAAACATTTAATTATAAGTTTACATTTAGATATGGACATTTAGTTTCTTATACTTTAAGTTATATTTTATTTATATAATTTCAAGATGTTTGAGAGTGGTTTTGGACCTATAGGAGCTATAATGTAAATTCTATGTTTTGGAGGATCTTATCATATTTCAGACTTAGTTAGATTCTAGGGTTTTAGCGTTTCAAGGTTTTAGACTTATCCATATTTTAGGGTTTCAAAATTTCAAGGAGACATCATAGGAGGTATGAAGGATAAATGAACAAAAGTAGGTATGATAAAATAGTATGAGAACATCTCTCACAAAGTGCCACAAGTCGATCTAACCCCATTTTGTTTGCACCCCTTAAGGTATACACTCTAGGATAAATGCATCGACAATCCCATAATGTATACAAGAACTATATAATGTATAAAGGCATACACAACATGATTTCTAGTTATGGGGTATATTTCTAATAGCAATCCCACAAAGAAAACACATGCACCACTTCTTTTTTTCTATAGATCATGGATATTTTGATAAATTTAAGCATTAGTCAATTGTGGTAATTAGTGATGTGATTTGTGCCAAATTGAGCCATATGAATCTAATTTTTAGTCTAAATTATGTAATGGGAGCAAAAATGATTGGTTTAGGGTTTGAAAAGTTTATAATTTAGGGTTCAGGGTTTAAGGTATATGGTTTAGGGTATGTGGTCCAATTGTGAAGGCATTTGGGGCCAAGTTGAGCTCATTAAACCTACTTGTGACTATAAAATATGATTTTGGGCATAATTAAGTCCAATGTCATCACAAGTTGAGATAATTAGTCAATTGGGGTAATAAGTGATGCGATTGGGATAAATTGAGCCCTATGAAAATAATTATTATTTTAAAGGATGTTAATTGGGTTTAAATTGATTGATTTAGGTTTTAGGGTTTACAATTTATGAATTAGGGTTTAGGGTTTAACACATAAGGTTTACTTTTTAGGATAGAGGTTTCGATCATAAAGGAAATTGGGGTTAATTTGAGCTCATTAAACCTATTTGTGACTAGAGAATGTGATTTTGGGCTCAATTAGCCCCAATGTCATCATAGATTAAACCAATTAGTCAATTGGGTAATTAATGATGTAGTTTAGGCCAAAGTGAGCCTTGTGAACCTAAATTTTACCCTAAAGGATGTTAATTTAGGCTAAATTGATTGGTTTAAAGTTTATGATTTAGGGTTTAAGGTTTAAGGAAAAGGGTTTAAGGTATATGGTTTAGGGTATATGGTCCAATTTCAAAGGCAATTGGGGATAATTTAAGCTTATTCAACATATTTGTAACTATAAAATATGATTTTGGGCTCAATTAGTCCCCATGTCATCACAGATTGAGCCAATTAATCAATTGGGGTAATTAGTGATGTGATTTTGGCCAAATTGAGTATTGTGAACCTATTTCTTAGTCTAAATGATGTTAATTGAGGCTAAAACTATTGGTTTAGGATTTAAATAGTTTACAATTTAGGGTTTAGAGTTTAAGGCATAGGGTATAAGGTATATGGTTTAGGGTATAGGGTCCAGTCATGAAGGAAATTAGGGCCAATTTGAGCTCATTACAACTACTTTTGACTATAAAATGTGATTTTGGTCATAATTAGCGCCAATGTCATCACAAGTTGAGGTAATGAGTCAATTGGGGCAATAAGTTATGTGATTTGGACTAAATTGAGCTCTATTAAAATAATTATTATTTTAAATAATGTTAATTGTCGCTAAATAAATTGATTTAGTGTTTAGGGTTTACAATTTAGTTTTTTTGGTTTAGTGATTAGGGTATAGGGTTTAGGTTCCAATCACCAAGGTAATTTGGGCCAATTTGAGCTTGTTGAGCCTATTTGTGACTATAAAATGTGATTTTGGGCATAATTAGCTCCAATATCATCACAAATTCAACCAATTAGTCAATTGGGGCAATCAATGATGTAATTTAGGCTAAATTGAGTCGTGTGAACCTGATTCTTATTTTAAAGGATGCTAATTTAAGATAAATTAATTAGTTTAAGGTTTAGGGTTTATAATTTAGGGCTTAAGGTTTATTAGATATTGTTTAAGGTATAGGGTTTAGGGTATAAGGTCCAATCATCAAGGTAATCAAAGATAATTTGAGCTTATTCAAAATATTTGTGACTATAAAATGTGATTTTGGGCTCAATTAGCCCCGACGTTATCACAGATTAAGCTAATTAGTTAATTGTGGACATTAGTGATGTAATTTGGGCCAAATTGAGCCCTTTGAATTTAGTTCTTAGTTAAATGATGTTAATTAGAGTTAAAATGATTGGTTTAGGGTTTAAAGAGTTTTTAATTTAGTGCTTAAGGTTTAAAGTATATGCTTTAGGGTTTAGGGTATAGCTTCCAATAACAAAGGCAATTAGGGTTAATTTTATCTCATTGAACCTACTTGTGACTATAA